>CM062293.1:136437088-137037088 GCA_031216915.1 Pictodentalium vernedei | reverse complement strand
ACCCAGAGGGGCACAAATGCTGGGAACATAGGAAGAACAACAAACATGCACAACACAGGGACATACCAGGGTTATAATAATGTGCCAGTGATGACAAAAAAACAAAGATTCATTAAGTTTGGGTACTGCAACATCCAGGGTCTGCACAAGAAAGTGAGCGAAATATCAACAATGATGGTCGAAGGAGACTTCGATATAATGGGTCTAAGTGAGACGTGGATACGACGGGATGAGCGGGTTGATCAGATGAAGGGTTGCGTGTGGATAGGAGCTGGGCGAACTGAGGGTCAGAAATGGGGTGGGGGTGTTGGCATCTATGCTAAAGAGGAATTACAGCCCTCATTGATTACAGATCTCACAGAAGCAAGGACTCAGATTCCAGTATCCAACGAAATAGTCTGGGCAAAAATCAAGTTAGGAAGCAGGAGTGTTGCCGTTGGTGTTGTATACTTAGCAGTGGAGGGAAGTAAGCCCGAGTGGAATGATTCAATATATACAACTCTTAGATCGAATATCATAGAGCTTGAAAGCAGAGGGTTCAGTATTGTCCTAATGGGGGACTTCAATGGGCACATCGGGGATAAGGAGGAGGGCATACAGGGAGGTGATAGGAAAATTAACACGAATGGGAGGAAGATGTTGGACCTATCAAAAGAGCTTGCTTTAAAGATCCTGAACAGGGATGCGAAATGTAAGGGTAAATGGACCTGGGAGAGGAACGATAAGAAAACAATAATTGATTATATACTCACGGACATTAGATTATGGAGGGAGATTATAGATGTAGAAATAGATGACGAGGGAAAAAATGACTTGGGTAGTGATCACAACCTGATAACAGTTAAGATTATGGGCAAAAAGACGAATAGAGACAGAAATACCTTCAAGGAAGTTTGGGGACTAAAACAAGGAGCCGACTGGAAGCAGTTTCGGGAAAAACTAAGACCAAATCTTGAATGTATACCTAGGGATGCAAGTGTCCAGAGTATTTCAGATGGCATAGTAAATAGCCTAACAGAGGCAGGGAAGGATTGTATAGGAAGGGTGAAGGTCCCAATGAGAGAGCTTGGATACAGGGTTAACGAGGGACTGAAAAAGGCTATAAAAGAAAGGAAGGTAAAATGCGCTGCTTACAGAAGTAGGAAGCTTAAAGGGGTGGATAACAATGACACGAGACTAATGAAAGGAGAATATGAACTGGCACGGAAAAAGGTGAATGAGATAAAGAATAATAATAGGAAGGAGCGCAATTGCAGTCTTGCCAGAACAATAAAGAAAACGGGGGGTTCGAGCTCAAACGTATTTTGGAACTGGGTAAATAAACGGGGGAAAAGTAGTGTGCAGAGTATCAAAGTGGATAGGGAAAGTACAGAAGAAAAAGGCCGTATTGCTTCAGAGTTAGTCAAGCACTGGGAAAAGATAAACGATAGGCGATGGGGCAGTGGGTCCCCAACAAAAAGAAATACACTGGTGGAGGAGAACCTATCCAATCGTGTATGTAGCGAAATAATGGCAGAAGAAGTGCGGAACGTGGTCTCGAAATTAAAAAATGGTAAAGCGGGAGGGACTGATGAAATTCGGAACGAATTCCTCAAAAATGAAGGGGAGGCACTTATTGAAGTCCTGACAAACCTTTTCAACCTGGCTCTGCGAAAGCAAGAGGTCCCCAGAGAGTGGAGGGAAAGTAAGGTGTCGTTCATACACAAAAAGGGGGATAAGGAAGTTCTAGATAACTATAGGGGGATATCAGTTAGTAGTAACATCGGAAAAGTATTCTGTAAGGTCATATACGGTAGACTAGAGGAAGTTATTGAAGAGAAAGGTTTTTTAGGAGAAATTCAAAATGGTTTCAGGAAAAGACGAAGAGTCACTGATCACCTATTTACACTCACCCAACTGATAGAATCAACAAAGGCTGAAAAGAAAAAGATGTTTCTGGCATTTCTAGATGTGAAAAAAGCGTACGACCGAGTGTGGAAGGAAGGTATGTGGTGAAAGCTTGAGGGCATCGGACTGGGGGGTGACTTTGTGGGAATCATGAAAGCAGTGTATACAGATGTTCAAAGCCAACTCAGTCTAGGGAGTATCACTACAAAACGAGTCCCTATGGATATAGGCCTCAAGCAGGGGTGTATCTTTTCACTGATTTTGTTTGCATTGTATGTTAAAGATTTAGGGGACGAACTAATTCAGAGTGCGGAGGGGGTAAATGTTGGAGACATAAAGATACCAGGCTTATTCTTTGCGGACGACATGGTGTTAATGTCTAGAACTGAACAGGGGCTAGAGAAATTGCTGGAAATTGTTGGTAGATATGGGAACACTTGGCGGCTCGAACTAAATGAAAATAAAAGCAAGGTAATACCCGTTGGATGCAAGGTAGATATGACGAAGAGATGGAGAGTGGGGGAGTTCTCAATCCCCGAAGGGGAAAGCAAACAAATCACTGTAGGAGAAACGGGAGAGTATGAGTATCTAGGGGTAAGCATAAATATAACGGGAAGAGGGGTGTACAGAAATTACTCAGCCAAACTGCTTCTGAAGGGGAAAAGAATTCTGAACCAACTAAAACTTTTAGAGAAAAATAGTTTCAACAAGGTCTTTGTGGGGAAAACACTGTGGGAGAGGGTGGGTTTACCAAGTATAACGTATGGCACGGACGTGATTCCATTAAACCAAACCGTTATTAAGAAGTTGGAAAGTACTCAGAATGATGCCGGCAGATGGATAACATGGTCGAGTAATGCTGCAGCTTTGGAAGCAGTAAGGGGGGAGCTTGGGTGGAGGAAAATCAAGGACAGGGTAGATTTGGGAAAACTGTGTTACTTTAACTACTTGAGAAACCTGCCTGACAACCGGTGGTGCAAATTGATGCTCGATACCATTTGGAATTCTAATATAGAAACGGGGTGGTCAAAACATGTGAGGGAACTAATGGACAATTACTCTATAGAGGTCACAAACATAGAAGTAGGAATGAAAGAAGGCAAAAGGTTTGTCAAAGAGAGAGTCATGGAAGATTGCAATCGAAACTGGCGAGCAGGGGTTAGCATGAAAAGATCACTGCAGGGGTTACAATATAAAGAAAAGCCAGCTTTTGAGAAGTACCTAGATGGCACCTTTGGAGGGTCACTGCTGTTCAAACTGAGATCAAGATCACTGGAGCTTCGGGGAAAAATTGGGAGAGATGGGGAAAAGGGATGCCAAATGTGCCACTCTGGCGCAGTGGAGACCCTGGAACATTTTCTCTTGGAATGCCCACAGTATATACCTCATAGAATAAAATTTACTGGAAGAATAATGCAGAAGTGGGGTGAAGAAACAAAGGATAGATGGCTGAAGGGAGACACGAGGGAGAGGGTAGGAATGCTTATTGAAGAAATTGAAAAAGAGGAAGTGAGGGACACTATTAAGCAGTTTATATCTGAATGCTGGGAGGAGAGGAGGGGAAGAGGGGGTGGGGTGCAGGGGGAATGATGGCCTTCTCTTATGAGGACCGCGACAAATCAGCGGCTGGCCAAAGAGTTATTATTATTATTATCACATAATCACCACCAAATGGCTCATCGCAGAAAACATGTCTAATAAACACTTGATGTCAGATGTCAATTTTAACATCGTGAGATTTTTGATTGAGTTGTTTTTAAAAGTAGAAATGAATTAATCCTCTCTTATATTTCATTAACAGTTTACTTAATAATGAATATCAGATGACATTTGCAAAGATAAAAACATTTCATGACTAACTAAAAAAATTTCATTTTTTTACCTTGAAATTCAACTTATGAACCCCCATTAGAATGAGCTGAGCAATGGTCATAAGGTATGTTTTCGAGAGAATTACAGAAACAATAAAATTGGTTGTGAACAGTGCTGGTCAGTTTTAGTTGCTACACTAGGTAAAGGGTTAAAAGAATCTCAAATTCATCACTATTTGATATGAAAGTTCTAAAACTCATTCACTAAAATCGATCTGAGCCTTGGTAAACCTCGGCTCATATCAGTTTTAGTGAACTTGGTTTAGAAATTTCATATCAGTTACAGAGTCATTAGAGATCCTCTATTTGTTTTCATGCTGGGTTATATATGGCTAAAAAGTAAAAAATTGTTATATTGCAAGTATACAATTGCAGTTATATATATATATCAACTGTTTTTGAGTTGGTACCATCAGGGGTGCCTGAAGCTCTTGAAAACAGACCCCGGGAAAAAGGGCATTTACTTGCACTAGCAGCCCTGCCATGACATGCTGAAGCATGCATGTCTCAAAGGCCTGAGATGAGGGAGTTTAAGAGGAGGTGCCTTCCTCCCATTGGGACAGGGCACTTCCTCCCAAACTTTCAATCTCCCCCACTGAATTCTGAAAGCTCCCAGAATGGATTTGGGGTGTATTTTAGCTTTACTTTGAGAATAAATCATGGAAAGAAATTGAGTGGCAAACCTGGGAAGGGCATTGTCTTCCCCCTCTTGTCTTCGTAGTCTGAAGGTAGGGTGGGCAGCTGCCCCCTCAGGCCCTGAGCTTCTGTTATCCCTGGGTACCATAATCATCTGCTGACTGATTGCAAGGAAATATAAGTTTTCATGAAGCTGTAAGGGAAAGCTTATGTTTCTTTACAGGCACTAACAGTTGGCATTCCTTTTTATGCCTCCGAAAAATATTTGGGGGGGGGGGGGGGGCATATAGTGTTTGTCATTTCAATCCGCCTGTCCATCAGGAAGATTTTCGTGTCCACTCCATAACTCTGAGATGCTTTGTTGGATTTTGTTGAAACTTGGCATACATATTGCTAATGAGGAGATGATGTGTCACACATATATTTCTTATTTGTTTGATGGAGGTCAAGGTCACAGATCAAGGTCAACTGTCTGTCAGGAAGATTTCTTATCAACCTACCTTATAATTGTTTACTACAGGCTTGCACTACAGTGGAAGAGCCTAACTCAGAAAATATACTCTCTATTTTGATCTTACCCAAGAGAGATGGGAAAGAAAAGTGGTACAGAAGCACCAAGAAAAAATAAGCCAAAACTGGGTCGAGTGCTACCGACACGCACCCAGTAGGGGATGCTCTTCTCCAGGTACATATCCACGGCTTACGGTATCCATAGTGCAGGCAGTAACTAATGAATCATTCTTTTTTTGTCCACCCATGTGGCGGGACGTCCATATTTGCTTTAAGAAACAGTGATAATTCAGCTCGTTGATAATGGTTACCTGTGACCAGCATTATGGATCTGAGGATCGTATAATAACAGGACTGTGTTTTATATATTCTCCTTATTATTTTCAACCACATTTTCATTGTATTTTATATATTCTCTTTGTTCGTGCGATTTTCGTGTACCGTGCAGTTCGGACATAAAAATTTTTTCGGTTGATAAATTTATGTTATCCTTTTGGATATTATTATTATTATTATTGGAGTTAGGTGTCAATGGGGGGGGGGGGGGGGGGCTTTATGGACAGGATTTCTGTTTTTTGGGGTCCCTTTCAGCCGTATGGGTTCAGTTGTGTTCCCGCCGGTCCTTTATTTTCTGCCACCTTTCTCTTGTAGTTGGGGGTTTTCTTCTACTTTCTACATCTGTTGAGTTCACCTTTTTCTTCTACTGCTCTCACCTCTGTTATGCCCAGGACTGTTCCTTGAGGGCAATGCCTTTTGCCCAAGCTTGTGATGCATTCTCGTGGCCGCTCCTCATGCACCCGTGGGGGGAAGGGGGAGACGCTGTCGTTTGGGGCCTCCCGACACAAACACATGTGGTGAGAGTATTACCCCCTCCATGGGGGATGTGCAGTCTTTTCAGTGGTGGATACTGCAGGAGCTGTTGAGTTGTCTGGTGAAGAGATGCCTGGTTCCGGGACTATGGTCCCTCTCCAGTCGACATCTGAGGCTGTCACTAGGGTTGTGACTCCTCCTTTGGAGCCGAGCTCGGTTGCTCTCTCCCCTTTTCCACCAGTTTCAACAGCTCCTGTCGTATCTGCTGCTACTGCTGTTCCATCTGCAATGTCATCGGTCACCGTTTCAGCTGGCCATGGCTTATCCCTGCAGGGGTCTGCAGAGATGCATCCCTGGTAGTGTGGAGTGGGGTATCGGCCTCAGCCTTCCCTGACTTCAACTCAGCGAAGGTGGAAGGGGCTGCCGACCGAACCCTCTGCTGTGGCCTCACAGCCGTCGAGCACAGCAGTTTTATCCCTGCAGGGGTCTGCAGAGATGTCTGGTTGTGTGGACGTGGGGTATTGGCCTCGGCCTTCCCTGACTTCAACTCGGCGAAGTCGGAAGGGGCTGCCGGCCGAATGCTCTGCTGTGGTCTCTCAGCCGTCAAGCATCGCAGTATTCTCATTGGATTCTGATGTTCATGGTGGGGGCCACCATGAACTGAGTGGTGTTTCCGTCCACGCACTCTGGTCCCATGGCCAGTTTTGCGGGACCAACGCTTTTTGTGCAGCCTGGACCTTCTGTTCCCTCGGAGGTCCGCAGCGACACTCCTGAGTTCCTGCTCTGTAGATCCTCGGGGTATGTCATACCCCTATATACATCTGCCTTCAGATGTTTCGGCTGCCACCCATCGCCCCGTGTCAGGTGTATTTGAGGATCATGACCCTTCGCTGGTTAAAAGGGTCAGGAGTGAAGCCACTTTGCTGGTTCGTTCCCACGTCGAACTGGCTGACACAGGCTGTGAGCTTAGGGAAGCCCTCTCCTTGCTCACTCAGGTTCTTTCTAAGAGCCTTCCTGTTGCTTCCAGCGAGGCTACTAGTGGTTTCCAGACGCCCCCTGCAGCACCACCTCCCGGGATTGGAAGCAGGCCGCTTTCTGATCCCTCAGGTGTGCCTGCACCATGGGAGGCATCGGCTGGTTTGCCCATGATGGGCCATGTGTCTTCCGAATCCGAGGATGAGTCAGACATACCTGACGTCGAGAGCCAACAGTATTTTGACTTGGGGGCAGCTCTTGACTTTGTGTTTGGGTTCTTTCCAGATCTCAAACCGTCATACCAGCCACCGACAGTCACCGCCAGGCCGCGATCATCGGTAGCACGCCTACAGCCTGTGGAGCAACCTGCTTCTGGGCGCCTTCGACCATGCCAGTCGGTACAGGTGGTTGAAGCGTTACAGCTTTGGACTCTTAAACTGAGCTCCAAGGCTATGAAGACTTCGTTCTTCACCAGGGTTGACACTTCTCTTTGCCTCTAGTGCATTATCGTTCCTACGATTCTGCCAATCTATCAGTCTGCCAGACATTGACGGTCTTGGATCTGGACTCCACCTCCCTCAGGCTTTCCAAGCCCCAGTCGGCCGTTATTCCTATGGCAACTCTGGAGTTCCTGTTGGGCTTATCGAGAGAGATGCTGGGCATGCTTTCTATCTCAGATCACGTCGTTTCTGCTTTAGCTGCTTATCTGCCTCCAGATATGTTTGACAACGTAAGGCTCCTTTCATGTGCTTTCCAAGGTGCTCATGCACATGCATGACTGTAACACGGCTAACTTGGAATTAGTTTGCAGGGACGCTGTGTTGGACACATGCCGTTCCTTCCTGAGGGGCAGCATGCTGCTCTTCGATCTGCTTCTTTGGCCGGTCCGCAACTATTCCATGGTTCCGTGGCGACGGTCTGGGATGATGTCCTATGCCATTCCATAGATCAGCTGCTGCTTTGTCAGCTTGATCAGCCTTCTGTTGGAGACAGGGGCCATCCAAAGCCTTACAAGCTTCCTTCTGCTTCCTCTTCGAAGCCAAGGGCTGATCCTCCTACCACCGCTTCTACTTACTCACGGGGTAAGGGTAAGCATCGGCAAGCTAGGGGGAGGACTTAGGATTCTTCATGTAGTAGAGGAGGTGGTTTCTCCTCTCGCAGGCCTCAACGAAGCTCGAAATGAAGGTCCTCACCTCTATTCGTCCCAGGTTGGAGGAAGGATATCAGAATTTGCAGACCATTGGGCCACAATCACATCCAGTCCTTGGGTGTTAGACATTCGGTCCGGGCTACAGATATCCTTCCGGAGGCATCCAACTCTGACGAGAGTGCCTCTTCCAACACAAGTTCCTTTAGATGTTACATGTTTGGAACTTTTCATCTTGTCAAAGGGGACGATCGAGGTCGTCAAGAACATTCATTCAGTGGGATTTTATTCCTGCCTGTTCTTGGTGCTGAAGAAGGACGCCCGACTCCGACCGGTTATCAATCTGAGTATCCTGAACCAGTCTATCATTGCTCCTAAGTTCAGCATGGAGACTTTCAGGTCGGTTCGCCGCTCCATTCACCAAGGAGTTTTTGCTTCCAGGATCAACCTGCGAGACGCTTACTTTCACGTTCCAGGACCTCGAAATAACAAGATTTTGATAAACCTTCCAGGAGGTTGCCTCATTTGACAATGGTTAACCTGTTGATCGGTTACCTAGATTTTTTTCATAAACCTATTGGTTAACCATTGCATTAAAGGTATTAATACTGACAAAGCTTCTAACATACCCAACTACAGTTCCTCCCAAATTAGTTTGGCATTTAGACACAAGGGACCCAAGGCAGATGCAGTACAAAACAGGTGCATACACAAGCCCCCCCCCCCCCCCCCCCCCACCAACATACACATGCAAATTCACGTATGCACGCATTAACATTTGTTTTTCTTTGCGTTATATGATTTTTACGTCTTAAGAAAAATTAAAGAATTTTAATTGTTTATTTTGCTGTGTGGCTTATTATTTCAGAAACCCAAACACATTTGTCTCGAACTGGGAGTGGGAATTGGGCAATTGTGTGGGGATGGGATCAAATACCATTGATGGATGTCTATATTACGAATACATTGAACTTTAGGGGATGAGAGTTACATTGGCAGTCTCTCATTAACATTGGAAAAGAAACAATTGTAAATCATATCTACCTTTCCCTACATTTCGGAATCCGGAGAATGTAATCCAAAGGTCCAAACTAAAACTTTATTTGTGCCACAATGTTCGAAATCATTTATAAAAACCCATGTTCAGAACCATTCTGGCTGTTTATTCAAATGGAATAAGCACGTAAATAAGAAGTCAGCATTGGTGAATAAAAGACGTTTCCATAATGTGTTCGAGAATTTTTCTCATGTATTGGTAGGGTGAAAAGGGGCAGAATGCAAATAATTAACAACAGCTCATTTGATTTCCAATATGCCTCCTTTTTATTGTATCAAAGACTTATTTTCAGCTTTGCGCAGTGCAAGAGTTAATACCTCACGTACAGTAAATGTATTAACAAAGCAGTTAGCTCCCTTTATCTGTTACAAACAATTGCCCTTCTCAGAATCAAAACAAATTAATTGTTTCAAGAGCCAGAAGGCGCCGCGAGTTGGTACTGCAGATCTTCAGTACCTCTAATACTATAGATTTATACTTGTGGGGACAAGTACAGTAATGATTGGAACACGCTGTATGATAACCATATGAGCATTTTGTTCTCGTTTTGTTCACAGCAGTCTGCAGTTCTTCTTTTTTTCTCATCCCATAACAACTAACTTCGTTGGTCATCGGCGCGATTTTTGGTAAACCGATCGAGCGTTCGCCTGAAAACAAATCTGCGTAACCGATAGGCGAACGGTACGAGCGTTCGCCTCTTATTTCGAGGCCTGACGTTCCGATTCATTGGGCATCGCAAAAGTATCTCAGGTTCGCTTTCCTGTGGCAAGTTTACCAGTTCAAGGCCATGCCCTTCAGCCTCAACCTGGCTCCTTGGGCCTTCACCCAACTGATGTCGCATGTGTTAGCCTCACATCGCACACAGTCCAGGGTGACTACTTCGGCATATCTAGACGATATCCTCCAGAGGCATTCCAATGCTGCCTTTCTGGAGTCGGATGTCGACACACTGTTGAGCCTGCTCATATCGCTAGGGTTCAGAGTCGAGGAGAAGTCTTCCCGCCGGTTCTGATTCAGCTGAATACGGTGGTGGTTCCCTGGGCAAGGGTTGTGATTCTCTCAGCTTTTGCCCTGACTCTGCCCCAGTCCACGTCCATGACAGCTCGGAGTCTTCCTCGGTCTCTACTGTTCGGTGACAGATCTCATTCCTCCAGGTCGGCTGCATGTCAGACCTCTCCAACACTTTCTGCTCAGTCATTGGAGGCCGAATGTCGATCCTCTGCATCTGATGCTTCAGTTACCGGAATCCCTGCATCATCACCTTCTCCCCTGGAGGATGTTCAGGGGCTTATGCAGGGAGTTCCGTTGGACTTCCCATGTCCGATCGTGTTCTGAGGGCAGATGCCAGCAATCTCGGATGGGGTGCGATGTTGGATCCTCCAGGTCTTTCCCTTCACGGGGCCTGGGACCAGGATCAAGCAGCTCTACACATCAACCAGAAGGAGTTTCTTGCTCTTCTTCTGAGTTTCCGGCAGTGGATCCCCCATCTTTCGAATTGCCCGGTCCTTCTGTTGTCCAACAATTCGACAGTGGTTGCTAACATTCGTAACCAGGGTGGCACACACTCTGTTCCCATGTATAAATTGGCTCAGGATGTTCTACTGCACGCTCAGGATGTCAATGCCAAAGTGGTGGTTTGTCACATTCCCAGTCGTCTGAACTTCCTAGTCGACTCCCTGTCCCGATGGGGCAGGATCTTTTCCAACGAGTGAATGCTCCACAGAGCGGTGTTCCAGGTGTTTTGCGATCTCTGGGGCCGTCTCTTTGTGACTCGTTGGAACCATCAGGTGGACACTTTTGTGTCCCTGTGTCCCAATCCTCTGGCTTTCGCCATGGACACTCTGTCACTCGATTGGAACGGCTTTGTCAGCTACGCCTTCCCGCCGGTTCCGATTCTGCCTCAGGTTCTAGCCAAGATACGAACCTGCAGTTATCGAATCATTCTGATCACTCACTCCCCTGTCACCTCAGTGGGTGTGGATCAATCAGCTCCACTCTCTGTTGGCGGCGGTTCCAGCACGTCTTCCTCCACGTTGCATTCTTCTTTGCCAAGGTCGTCCTTGGAGGTTTCACGTTGACCTGACTTCATTGTGTCATTCACGCATATCTTTTGCCAGGTCCTGTCTCCTCCGTAAAGGTTTTTTCGAGATGAGCAGTGGAGTGCATTTCTTCTTCAAGGAGGCACTCCACTGGTTTAGCCTATGCAGCTAAGTGGAAGGTCTTCTATCGATGGTGTGCCCATCACTCTGTTGATTATGCCACTCCTTCGATTTCACAGATTGTGGAGTTTCTGGTATATCTATTTGATTCTCGGGGTCTCCAACCTGTGACCATCAAAGGGTACAGGTCCATGCTTTTGGAGACCTCTTTGTATGTGGGTCAGCATCGTATTGGCACCACTCCATACCTCTCCAAGTTTGTTGGGCACTTTTTCTTGAAAAGACCTAGGACTTTGCAGCTTACCCCAAGATGGAATCTTTCTTGGGTGCTGCTTTGCTTAGGGGAGGGGGGGCATTCAAACCTTTATCCTAGGTGGATATGCATTTTCTTATATACAAGACGGCTTTTCTGATGGCTTTTACCTCAGCCAGACAGGTTGGTGAGCTTCACTCCCTCTTGGTTGATCCGGCCTTTTTCAGGAGCTCTCCCAACAGTGTTACATTTACCACTGATTGCTCCTTTCTGGCCAAGAATCAGATACCAGAAACAACTCCACCTCCTATCTGTATCAGGGCTCTTCCTTCTGCTGAGGGTAATCGGACACAGTTCATTAGGAAAGGCAGGAAATGATTTTTTCTGTCCCTTATTCCTGGTCGACAGAAGATCTCTCCTCAATCCATTTTCTCGATGGATTTGTCTTGCTATTTGCATGGCTTACGCTCGTCTAGCAATTGGTGATTGTTTTGCCAATCGTATTTCTGCCCACGAGGTGCGTGCATTGTCTACCTCTTGGGCGTATGCTAACTCTGTCAAGTTGTCGGATGTTATGCAGGTAGCCTACTGGAGAAATGCTTCTACTTTCTCCACCTTCTATCTGCATCAGTTGCAGGAGCCATTAGTTCTTACAAGGTCAGTTCCAGCTCTCTGCTGTTACTGTCCTTTCTGTCTGTGCGTCGCACAGAACTGTACACCTCATCTCTCATTGTCTTTTACTAATGATTGTGATGCTATGGTTTGATAGGCCTAGGGCCCTCTTCCTCTGTCCACGCTTCCAGTGCAATTGGGTTATGTGGGTGTTGGTTATGTGATTCGCTCTATCCTATTGTCTATTCAGCCTGCAGTAAACAATTGTAAGGTAGGTTGATAAGAAATTTAAATTTTATAGTAAATTTCCTTTCTTATTATACCTACCACAATTGTTTACATGGAGGCCCTCCTCTCTTCTTATTCGGGTAAAAATCCTTCCTCCCCGCTGATCACATAACTCCATTGTTGGCGGATTCAAAAGAATGATTCATTAGTTACTGTCTGTGCTCTGGATACCGGAAGCCATGGAAAAGTACCTGGAGAAAGGCGTCCCCTACTGGATGCGTGTCGGGAGCACTCGACCCAGTTTTGGCTTATTTTTTCTTGGTGCTTTTGCACCACTTTTCTTTCCCAAATCTCTTGGGAAAGAACAAAATAGAGAGTATATTTTCCGAGTTAGGGTCTTCCACTGTAGTGCAAGCCTGTAGTAAACAATTGTGGTAGGAATAATAAGAAAGGAAATTTACCATAAAATTTACATTTTCGTGCCTGCTCCATAACTCTGAGATACTTCTTTGGATTTTGTTGAAACTGGGCATACATGTTGCTTATGGGGAGACGATGTGTCGGGCACAAAATTTTTGTTCGTTTGGTGGAGATCAGGGTCACAGATTAAGGTCATTGCCACGTCGGGGGCATAGTCACTTCTGAGTGACAATCTCTGGTTTGTTATATGCATTGCAATGTTTTGCTTCCAATCAAATCAATGTCATAATTGTCCCCTGAAAAAAATGTTTTTGGGGGACTATTAAAATAGTCGGTGTCCATCTGTCCATCCGTCTCTGCATCCATCCCACTTTGGTTTCCTGATGATAACTTTAGTTATTGTTGACCAAATCAAATGAAATTTGATAGGTAGGTGCATCAACATAAAGTACAGGTCAAGTTTGAATCTGCGTGCGGTCCGACAATTTTGGCCAGAGTTATGCACCTTTTTGACTTTGAAAACTCTATTTTTTTTAGTTTCCAACCAATAACTTAAGCTGTAATTGACCAAATCAAATAAAATTTGTTGTGTAGGTGTATTAACATAAAATACAGGTCAAGTTCTAATTGGGGTTTGGTCTGACATTTTTTGCCTGTGCTGTGTCCATTTTCAACTTCGAAAAATTCAATTTTTTTTCATCGAGCTTTGGTGAGATCGCACATTAGTTGTTGATATTTATTATAGGTATGAATCCCATTAAGATGTTAAAAAGCATGACCAGCATGCTAAACGGCCTAACCTGCCAGCAGGTTACAATATAAATCCTTTAGTTCCAGGTATGTGTACACTATTAAACATAATAGTTTTGAACAAAGGAATGGAGCACCATAAAAGGGCCTGCAGCAATATTGTACTTTGCTCATGCTTTGATCCCTTCTTTCTAAGTGTTCTTCATTGTCAGTAAATACTTGCTAGTATTGTCAAGTCTTAGAATTACAAAACCTCAGTCCCATCACTGTGAAGTTGCAGCAAGCACACATTTCATTGTCCTATTTCCTTTGTTCAACATGTTTAACAAAACACCACACAAGTCACTTGAACCATGACAGAAATTTTCTCCTGTTTTTCATCGTTGATAATTTCATCATGTCACACCATTTCTTGGTAAGATCTCACAGAGGGCAAGAAGTGATGTCAAATGTAAGACTTATCAGACAGAAAATGGGGTCAAAATTTTCTTCAGGTCCCCCAGGTTACCCTACAATTTATTCTGCTGTAACTGTACCGGTAATTCTGATATTAAAAATAGCTTTAATTAATTGAATTAACCCTTCCTCAAACTATCAACTTAACCTAAAATAACTCCTGCATTTCAGTACAAAATCAGCCATCATTCTTCTAGTCTCAACTAAACCATACTCTTGGATTAAATTTACCCAATTTAGTTGTTTTCATGCCCAAACTTTTCTGGTTAATAAAAAATATCCTAATTCATATGATATAAATTCTATATAACATAGGATAAATAGTTATCTGACACTGATGAAAAGAGCTCTCCGAACCATTTCCACCAGATAACAGCATTTCAGGGCCCATTAAAAACATACACCCCTGACCATAGAAAATCAGAATACAGTGGAATCCTATTAACTGAATACCCACTTTACCAGTAGAAAATATTCAATTAACAGAAGTAGACAATTAACAGGGATTTAGTCATTTTCCTGTTTTCTAGTGATGCACTGGGCCTTTATTTCATTATATCTTGTTTGACAGAGCTCACAGAGCTCTGTCAAACAGGATATTATACATCTATGTTAAATGCCTATACTTGATGTACTGAGTTAAAAATTGTTGATTAATGTGGAAAACTCCAGGGCTCTCAGAGTGATTCTCCGCCACATTTCAATATGTTTTATCCAATTAACTCTTTACCCAATGCACAAGATATAAAAATTTATTATTTAATTATTTTTTAAAATTTTTCAAAAAATTTCAACAAAACCATATCATGTGACACCACATTGGAATGAACTCTACGAGCCATTCCAATGAGGGGGTCACATAATATGGTTTTGTTGAAATGTTTTGAAAAATACATTTCTTTGAATGGCCTAATTTGAAAATTGTGCAAGCAAATGAATGAGAATTGTTAGATAAACAGTTAACCCATTACCCAACACAGACGATATCAAAATTTATTATTTTAAATATCATTTTTTTTAATTTTTCAAAATATTTCAACAAAACCATATCATGTGACCCCTCATTGGAATGAGCTCAATGAACTCGTTCCAATGAGGGGTCACATGATATGGTTTTGTTGAAATATTTTGAAAAATTTAATTTTTTCAACTGCTCAATTTGTATATTACGGAGGCGGATGCGGGCGATTCGTTAGGTAAAGGGTTAACAGATGTTTATATTATAAGCTATATGCATTTAACAGGTCAAATTTGTACTGATGGTATGCTAAATGGTTTGGTGTTTGCTTATTATATTCATTAGCATGGATATGCAATAAAGAGATATAGAATTAAGTGGGTGCCACTGTATTTGGCAACTGGTTTTACATCAGACAATCTTTCCTCAGACAAGAAGGTTTCTTGGGCATGTGAATACTAATAGAGTTTTGTGAACACAAAAGTGGACAGAGAATTTCAATCGGATTGCGACTGGTTCGCGATCAGGTCGAAATTATTTTTTGAACTTTTCTCCCCACAGCATTGTAGTATCTCACTCGTCACCAAACATATGTGAGAACATTAAACCTGAGATGCTCATTTTTGTTCCTTTTTTCGTGATTCTGTCTCGATTTAACAATATTTTATTAACTGGTAGAGTGCTGGAAGCCCATATTTGGGCTTTACTCTGAGGTGAAGGTACTGCAACTTGAAGGCTTCATACTCAATGGATGTGCTTTGTATTATCTTTTAAGTGATATTTTTTAGTCTGTAAGGATTTGTCTTGTTATAATTTATGGGAGAGTGCCTACAGGCACTCTCCCATAAATTGTAACAAGGCAAAGATATGTGAAAAAATTTTGATGACCAAAAATAATTTAGCACTCAACCAGTTAATGAAATCTTGTGCTACTAGTGTATATGTGTGTCGTGGCCTGATCGTGATTTGATTGAAAAAAATACCACTTTTGTGATCAGAATACTGTAAAAAGCTACACAACGATATTGTTCTCAAACTTCAGTAGCTTATGGCACTACAACTGATTTAACCTTCATAACAGATGATTCTGTTAAAACATATATTCTCAAGTAGTGATGATTGATAGAATAAAACTTCAGATAAAAAAGAATAAAAAAATGGGAAGCGATTTGGAAAAGTTGAGTACTGAAAACCCAGGGATGTTGAACTGTCATCAGACCTGACCTCTATCCTTATAAATATACTGCACTCTTTCTCACAATTTCTATGTATAATCTTGCCAAGCCACTCTTGTCATCTTCCAGTTCAAAAAGTGCCAAGTGCTTTGCTCTTTCAGAATATTTTGGCAGTTCTATTTCACTTTAGATCACATGAGCGAAGCTCAAGGGGAGCTTCACTTATCACTTTTCATCCATCCATACATCTGTCCATCTGTCGTCATCTTGCGGTAACTTTATGTTATTGGCTTTTTCTCTGGGAGCATGGTGGCTCAGTGGTTAGAGCATCAGACTTCAAACTGAGACATCCAAGATTTGATCTGGACCAGGGGTAACTCCTTGAGCAAGGCACTTCATCCTGATTGCCCACACAATTGCATGCTAAGGCCTGTTGCATGTCATTGGTGTACTTGCCTTAAACCAATGCTAACCCTGCATGTGCAGAGTTAGTTTATTGCGGAGCTTGACAGTTTCCTGCCTCTGCTCACTGGTTCTATGCAGGTTCTCCAGCTTCCTCCACCCATAAAACTCTCTCACTTGAGGTGATTTTGGCTGTTGAAAGTGTCATTAAACCCCTATAAATAAATACATAAATAAAAAATAAATCAACTTCTCGTAAACTACCTGACCAAATTGAACCAGGTTAGATATACATGTACCTTATCATATGTCAATCAAAGTTTGTTCAAGTGATGAATACTCACTCACATGGGACTTCATAAGGGGCATAACTCTGTTAACACTCACAAAACTATTTTAAAAACTTAAAATATCTTTTACAGAACTAGCAATCAGAATCTTTTGATACTTGGTGTACAACATTCTTGAAGGGTTGGGGGTAGGGGTGGAAGATTCCAGTTTGTTCAAATCAAGTCCCTAGGTATGGGAGCTCAAAATATTTTAACTAAGTGCAATGTAATGAGTATTCTTTAAAAATCTGCGTCAGATCCATCACTCAGAATATTTTGATATTTGGTATACAGCATCCTTAGGAGGGTGAGTTTCAAGTTTGTCCAATTCAAGGCCATGAATTCATATTTGGACTCCCTATAAAAGCCCAAAGTTTTATGCCATACAATATGATGATGATTATTCTTCAGTGGTTTTAATTCGAAACATTGAAAGTGTGTTAATATGTTCCATCCAGTAGGGTCTCTAGATGTGCATAAAGGTTTGGGTTTTTTGATTCAGCCCCATGTGGCACCCGTAACGCCACTTACGTCATCAGAGAATCAGATTCCGGTGGAAGGCTCCTTGGGGTTTTAATTCAAAACGTTGAAAGTGTGTTCATACGTTCCACTGTGAGATGTCTAGATGTGCATAAAGGTTTGAGATTTTTAATTGGGACCCAAGTGGTGCCTATAGCACTACTTTTGTCCTTAGAGAATTGATTTTCGGCAAAAGCTCCTTGGTGTTTTAATTCGAAAAGTTGAAAATGTGTTCATATATTCCAGTATGGTCTCTAGGTGTGAATAAAGGTTTTGGAATTTTGATTTGGCCCCATGTGGCATTCGTCGTAGCGCCACTTTTGTTGATAGAGAATCGATTTTCAGCAAAAATCTCCTAGGGGTTTTAATTTGAAAGGCTGAAAGTGTGCGGCCCATTTGCAGTAGAGTTATGGCCCTTTATTTATGGGAATTTAGCCCAACTTCTCATTTCCGGACAATAACTTTAGATTGCCTTGACCGATTTATTTCAAATTTTCAGTTTTTTGTTTTTAACCACAAAATACAGCTCAAGTTCACTTTTGACCACAATCGCATATACCTTTCCAGAGTTATTCCCCTTGAATGATTGCAAATTTGTCAATTTTGTGGTTTCCGGATGATAACTTGAGTTTGCCTTGACCGATTTTTTTCAAATTCTCAGATTTTGTTTTTGACCACAAAGCACAGCTCAAGTTCACTTTTGTTTAAAATCGCATGTACCTTTCCGGAGTTATTCCTCTTGAATTTGTGCATTTTGTGTTTTCCGGATTATAACTTTAGTATGGCCTGACTGATTTTTTATACGCCTGTTGAAAAACCGTTGAATTATGGAATCAGTCTCTCTGTCTGTCTGTCTGTCCATTTGTCCATCCATTTGTCGGTCTGTCCGTTCGTCAACATTTGATTTCCAGATGATAACTTTAGTATTTTTGTTTTTGATTGACTCCTAAACTTGGTATGTGGTTTAATCAAAACAAAAGACAGGTCAGGTTCGAATAAGGGGTCAGTTCGAATTTTGAAGTTCCCCTGACTTATGGCCCTTGTTGGACATAGAATGCATCAAATATTTGGTTTCCAGATGATAACTTTTAATATTTTTTTTCCGATTGGTTCCAAACTTGGTATGTTGTTTAATCACAACAAAATACAGGTCAAGTTTGAATATGGGGTTGGTCCGAACATTTTTCACCCTCATTCCCATCCTTACCCCAACCCTTCAAAAATACAAAACGGGCGAATATTGTCCCACTAGGTGGTGCTCTTGTTAATTTAGCCCCACTTTTGTTGCTTGAGAATCTGTTTCCAGTGAAAGCTTCTAGGAGTTTTAATTCGAAATGTAAAATGTTGTTCATGTTCCAGTAGCGTGTCTAGATGTGCATAAAGGTTTTGGCACCACCTTTGTCGTTAAAGAAGAATCAGTTTCCTGCAAAAGACCCCTAGGGGTTTTAAATTGAAATGCTTAAAGTGTGTTCATATGTTCAAGTAGGGTCTCTTGATGTGCATAAAGGTTTTGAATTTTTTTATCCGGCCCCCATACGGCTCCCATCATGCCACTTTTGTAATTTGACAAGGAGCAAAGGCTCCTTGGGGTTTTAATTTGAAATGTTGATGGTGGGTTCATATGTTCAGGTATGGTCTCTAGATGGGCATAAATGTTTCAGATTTTTGATTCAGTACCATGTGACACCCTTAGCATAATCTCAGAATCAACCCTCCCTAAAATGTTTATTCAATCTCTTTTAGAAACATTCAGTCATTTACCGAATGTGACTAGTGAATGATACTTGCAAAACAATTTTTTGGATAATTAAATATTTTAAAATTTTGTTGCAATAACTTTGGTTGTGACTTCTCCTTGAAACGAGCTGAAGAAGCCTGTTTCATTGAGAGGGCCATAAGGTATATTTTTGGAGGCATAAATGTAAAAAATGATAAAATTCTGATTGGCATTTTTTTTATGATTAACCCTGACGGTATATAGCCATTATTATGTTAGGTAGAGGGTTATGCGCAGAATGGTATGCGTGAGTGAATGGATTAATCAATATGGTATGAGTTTCAGTGTGGAAGGATAAAACATGAGGTTGCGTGATCAATCATCTGCTAATGTTTTTCAAACGCATGTGTGATTTGGGGGGAATTTCCAGGGGCAGATTTATAAATTGGCCAAACACGTGTACATTCATGTATGTTTGAGATAGTTCCATTCAATTTGTTATCATGATACGGCTAATAATGATTGGTTTGAACTCTCCCTTCTAAACTTTAGAAGTAATTCTATAAACAAAGATGTTTTTATTTAGTTTATTGTGTTTGTGGTAGCTTATTAGAATGGAATTGCTTTGTTTGAACTGCACAACTTCCGTAATTGTGGATCAAACGGAAATTTCAAGTAGGTGGGGTTATGTTAAGTTTTGATAGATGACCTGATTGTCCAGAAACAGTCTGTCAATGATTTCCATTCGGCACATGTGTGCGTACGGATGATGTAGACGGAAGTTTCATAGAACAGGCATCTAATAAAACTCTTCACCTAATGAATCAGCCACATTAGTTCATGTAATTTACAAATTGAGCAGTTGAAAAAAAATATATTTTTCAAAAAATTTCAACAAAACCATATCATGTGACCTGACTGACCCCTCATTAGAACGATCTCATCAAGCTAATTCCAATAAGGGGTCACATGATATGGTTTTGTTGAAAGTTTTTTTTTAAATAAATAACATTTTACTATCGTGTACTTTGAATAAAGAGTTAAACTGATTTTTAGCTCCACCTGACAAAGTCAGCGGAGCTTTTCTGATGCAAAGTTGTCCATCATCCGGCCGGCCCACGTCAACATTTTGTTTGTCTGTGCATAATTTCCTAACTGCTGAATATTTTTTAATGAAACTTCATACCAGCATGTAATGCTGTGTGTTGCGAATTATAATATGGATGTGCCCCTCAAGGTCAAGGTCACAGGCCCTATGTTAAGGCGACACTTAGAAAAACTTTGACATTTGCTTTTCCAGGCCATCATTTCTTAACCGCTGAATTTTTTTTAATGAAACTTTATACCAATATATCATATCAAAAGATGGTGTGTGCTCCTCAAGGTCACAGGCCCTATTATAAGGTGACTCTTAGAAAAACTTTGACATTTGTTTGTCCAGGCCATAATTTCTTAACCCTTGAATATTTTTTAATGAAACTTTATACTAATATGTAATACCAAAAGACAGTGTGTCATGAACTATAATATGGTATGTGCTCGTCAAGGTCATAATATGATAAGGTGACACTTAGAAAAACTTTGACATTTGTTTGTCCAGGCCATAATTTCTTAACCACTGAATATTTTTTAATGAAACTTTATACCGTTATGTGATATCATAAGACAGTGTGTCGCGAATAATTATATGGTATGTGACCCTCGAGGTCAAGGTCACAAGCCCTATGATAAGGTGACACTTAGAAAAACTTTGACATTTGTTTGTCCGGGCCAAAATTTCTTAACCTCAGAATATTAGCTCCACCTGACAGAATGTCAGTGGAGCTTTGCTAATGCTAAGTTGTCCGTCATCATTCCGTCCATCGCCTGTGCATCCGCCATCAACATTTTGTTTGTCCGTTCCATATAATTTGATCTAATTGGTAGGTCTTGTTCATACTTGGTACAATTATTGCTTGCGACTCAAAGGTGTGTCGCGACATTCATCCAAGGTCATATCATCAAGGTCACAGACAGCAAAACTAGATATTGTTATACAGCCCTTGTCTGGGCCATATAACTTGGTGTGATTGACAGATCTTATTCATAATTGGTACAATTATTACTCATGACTTAAAGGTGTGTATGACTTTGATACAAAATAGGCGACAACACTTACATTGTTATACAGCCCTTGTCTGGTTCATATAACTTTGTATGATTGACAGATCTTTGTATGATTGACAGAAGTGTGTCATGACTTTGATCCATGGTCATACCATCAAGCTCATGGTCACAGACAACAAGACTTTGATGTTATGCAGCCCTTCTCTGCTCTGTATAACTGAATCTGTGCGACAGATTTTGTTCTTACTTGAAACAATTGTTACCCATAACCTAACCTTGTGTCATGACTTTGACCCATTGTCATATTATGAAGGTTAAGGTCACGAGCATTAACACTTGGATTCTTGTCTTGTTTTCAGCTTCCCCTAAAACGTGACCCTTGGTGGAGCTATCTAGGCACAGCTGCCTCTTGTTATATTCTAAGTGTAAACTTTGTTTTGCGATTGAAATTATCAGTATAGCTTTCCATCTGAAAATGTTTATCTCAGGTTCAGTAAGATGTTGCTCATGTGAGCCAGAAATTATTGAACCATGCAAAATATGAAGACCTCTGTGAATATCTAGTATGTGTATTTGTTAATATGGTGAGATATGTTATGAAAGTATGTACAGGGTCAGATAACAGTCCTTTACAGAGCATTTTTGGATCTCTGCCATCAAACTCATTATACACCAAGCAGCAAGAGTTTTCAAACCAGTTCCAGTTTAACTTAGGATACATCCGTGTTAATCTCAATAAAGATGACATTATTCAAGAAGTGTTCCAAATGGTGTCATTCCAACAAGTCAAATTTCAACAAGACGAAAACTAATATTTTTATACTGTACCAATGACCCAGACATAGCTGGTGCTAACTCTTAAAATATAGGGCCAAACACAAATTTTGCCCCCCAATCCCCAAAATTTGCATCTAAAACTAAAGAAAACATGTCCTGAAAGGCCCTCCACACTTCGCCCCTACTGCGCATGCGCAGTGTCAAGGACGTTCCGAAATTGGCGCCATTAACCATTCTAAGTTTGGCCCTTCATCAGTTAACATCTGACTGATCTTTGTGCTTATAAATCTCAGTTTAAATGATGCCAGACACATAAATATTAGTGAAATGGTGATTCTAAGGAGGATAGAGAAGGAGGAGAGGAAAAGAATGTGTGACAGAATATTATCAGGGCTGTAACTTAAAATTTTTTAATGAAATTATGTTAAGTTACCTATTTTCAAGGCAGCAGCCATTTTGTTGTCATTCTGATTATTTAGTTACACTGTTTTTTAAGTGTTTTCCTCTCTCCCTGTCCTTTAAGTTCCCCCTTGCTATTCTCCCATGCTTTTGGCATAGTTTTTGTAATTATTATTACTAAATTTTCTTGGGAGTTTTAGCTGAATAACAGAATGAATTCTGTTCTTTCCCCATGTTTACGTCTTCACCTACGGGTGGTTAGGCGTTGTGTTCTGCATCTACCATCTGATGTTCTGCAGTTTCTTCCCTGGAAGTCTCTGTTTTGCATCAGATAGTGTATTTTTGGTAACTGATTTCGGGCCTGGGTGCCTGGAGTCTTATTTTAGTGTTTTTACACTCATTGTTTACATTTACAACAGCCCTCTGTGTGAGGGGGGAATTTCTAAAAAATAGTATCTTGATGTTATTTTAATCATAACTAGATACATTATTATTGTTCGTAAGTGTTGAATAAATTGTTTAAAATATTTTTAAAATTTTTGTCCACACTTAGGCTTGGGATCCATTGGGGCTCAACGTTACTTTTCAGAAACTTGGGCTGTTCTGAAAAAATATTTTTTCAAAATATTTTGATTTCAATTATTTTTTCTATATTAATGGATCATATTATTATTATGTATTTTGATTTCCAGGGGTTAGTGCGAGTACCAGGACTTGTTTTCTTTTCACATTGAAAGGATATTGATCAATTGTTTTAAGAGGAAGTCTTCCTCTGACTTTATTATCATTCTATATGTGGTCAGTGTACTCGCATTAACTCCTGTTCTGTATCGTATGATTTCGATGACAATATGGGAAGCGTATGTCACGGTATGTTGTTGGGGATTTGGACACTCCGGTCCTTTCCCTGCAGGGTCACTCTACTTTATCAATTTCTATTTCAGACGATCAAGATTAGGGTGATGTATCTGTGATGTCTTCCAACAGTGTGCCTCCGTCGTCACAATTAATGAAGGGCTAGCGGAAAAGTGCTCATGTAAATACGCCAATTGCCTAAGAGGACCCTAGTAGGTTCGACGGCCTTTGACGTCCGCTAGCTCGCCCGGTGTAGCGTCCATTCACCGAATGGTTCGGCAGCCGGGTTCGTCCGTTGCGGTCTAGAAGGAATTTTGGGGTGATGCGAGCACTATAAATTAACCTAATGCACACCCAGTGACGGCAGATCGGAGGGAGAACGCAGGAAGCCTTTTAGTCCGGTTCATAGCTCGTTCCGGTCCATCCGGACGGCAAGCGAGAGAGGCCCCTCTCTCGTTCAACAACATCTGGCCCCAGATGTTGTGGTACAAAATGAGTCGCAAGCGGAGCATACGTCCGTCGCTCGGGACGCTCCGTTGTATAGGCAGTCCGCTGAGACTGCTAAGGCTTCCTCTTCTCGTCAGCGCACACGACCGCACCTTGGCTGCGTGACCGCCGATATATTACCAGCTTCGCCGATCAAGGATTCTTCGGCGACCAGGTCACCCCATCCGGTAGCCAGGAACACGAGGCCTGCAGACTCCGGACGTTCGCATAGGAAGTGTGCGGGAGTCAACGTACACGGAGCTTCCGGCGGCAATGCATCGTAAGACCGCTACTGCACAGGCCTCGGGAACGGACGTGCTTTCCTTAATAGCACAGTTTATCGCAGCATCCCAGCATCAACTGAATCTGTCGCATATATTTTATCCGACGATGCTGGGTCGGGACGCTCCGTGGAAGCGGGTACGGACGTCCGAAAGTTTCATCCGGTCCGACGGGATACCGAAAGGGATTCGGAAGATTTCGAGCTTTCCCTTTCGGAACAACATATGCTGTTGTGTATGTCATCTGACTTGGTCTTCTACAGCTTCTTTCGTCGGACCAGAATGCTGCGATGCCGGATAAGAAACTGATAGCGTCGGTGGACTTAGAAATTTTTGGTTCGGTTCAGGGACATCGTCCCTCAGTTCCGACATAGTCCAATAATGTCACACAATCTTTCGAATTATTGAACGACGCTATATATATTATTATTTTATGCTTGCTAACCAAGCATTTCTGGTTTCTTGTTCGAAAAGTTATGGAGATGTCTTTCAAAAGTGTGCCTCTGTCGTCATAGTTAATGAAGAGTTAGCGGCAATAAGTGCTCATGGAATATGTCTATCGCCTGCGGAGTGACATTCGCTAGCTCACCCGGTGTAGCGTACATTCATCGAATGGTTCGGCTGCCGGGTTCGTCCGTTGCGGTCTAGGAAGGAGATTTGGGTGATGCGAGCACTTTAATTACTTTAGTACTCACCCAGTGACGGCAGATTGAGGACAGATCGGAGGAAGCCTGTTAGTCCGGTTCCTGGCTTGTCCAGGTCCGTCCGGGCTGTGAGCGAGAGAGGTCCCTCTCTCGCCCAACAACATAGGGGACCGCATGTTGTGGTTCAGATATTTTACATTCGGAGCATATGTCCGTTGGTCGGGACGCTCCGTTATATTGACAGTCCGAGAGACTGTCTTTAATGCTTCCTCATCCTCACAGCAGGGCACACGACCGCACATTGGCTACGTGACCTCGAGTATCCGATCAGTTTCGGCATTCAGTGATTCCACGACGAATAGGTCGCGCCATCCGGTAGCCAAGGGACACGAGGCCTATACACTCCGTTCGCTCGCATATTGGTAGTATGCACGGGGTAACGAACACGGAGCTTCCAGCGGCAATGCATCGTAAGACCGCTTCTCCTCAGGCCTCAGTGACGGACGTGCTATCCGAGTTAGCACAGTTGTTTCGCAGCATCCCAGCAATTGACAGTTTCTCGGTCGAATCAGGAATTATCCGACGGCGCTGGGTCGGTGCGGTCCGCGGTTGCATCAGGTACGGACGACCGAACGCTTTATAGGGTCCGACAGGATGGCGAAAGGGATTCGAAAGATTTCGAGTTCTCCCTTTAGTAGTATCGGAAGATGCCTTTCATATCTTCTGGCATTATCTTCCAGTGATTATTTCGGACTTCATTGCTGCGATCTTCGATAAGAGACTTATAGCGTCATTGGACTCGGATTTTTCGATCAGTTCAGGGACATTATCCCTGACTTACCGACGCAGTCCAATATTGTCATTACAACATGTGTTTTATTTTTCGACGCTATATATATATATATACAAGCCTGCTACTAAGCATGATAGTTTAGTTTCTTGTCCGCGTTGCTCATTTCTGCCATTTTATCATTTATACAAATAGTTTATTTTGGCAGAGCAGGGCATACCGAGAGTTCATATGCGTCTAGACGGTGTGATTAAAGACTGCATATATTCTTTTTCGCCGTTTATGTCTTTTCCAATTTCAATGTTGGGAACGACATTATGTATAGTAGACTTAACTTAGACGCTTTATTATATGTAATCCGCCTTACTGAGGCGTTATCATTACGTCTTCAAGAAAAGATTTACGGGATATTATTCTCAATGTAATTTCTTTTGAGGGCAGTAGTTTGTTCACGTATAACTCCGCCCTTCAGTGGCTGATTGGAGTTAGTTAGACGTGACGCAGCCCTAGCTACATCCACACGTGTGGATAGTAAGGTTAAGAACTCTCTCAGAGTCGCTTCGTTCTCGGAGGAGCTTCTCTTCGACGGCAACTTTTCGGCAATCCATGAATTGCTCGATTTACACGTTCTCTTGTCTATCTAGTGTTACAAGAGATTCAGACTGGGGCAAACATTCGGTGGTTGACTCAGAGAGTGCCGCCGCAGTTGCCGGACCCGAGTGTGGCTGTTATGACGGTTGCCAGTCAAACAGATTGGGATATAATACTGATCCCTATGGATTCGAAATGCCAGGGTCTTTGGGTTCCGCAGTCTTTTAGCAATCAGTTTAACTTCCGCGGAATAATGTTTTTTAGGCTTGCTTTATGTCATTGCATGAACATTATTCAGAAACGCATGCCCAAATTCCTGTCCTTTAATTCGACAGTAGTGGCGTATCTCCGGAACCAGGGAGGCACTCTTTCGTTTCCGTTATTCAATTTAATGGAAAGAATCCGTCTGTTGGTTATAGTACACCAAGTTCAGTTTTGGTCCGTCATATTCCGGGTCGTCTGATTGTTTTATCGGACTCCCGTTCTCTTACGGGTCGATTGTTGCTGTCAGAATGGACTCTCAACAAACAAGTATTCAATCAGATTTGCTATCTATGGGAGCGCCCAATGATGATTTATTTATGACACAGCTTGCTAATCAATTGCAGACGAATGTGTTGGCTTGTCCAGATCTCTGAGCTAATATTGTTAACGCTCTATTGATCTATAGGACGGAATGATAGGATACGCGTATCCTCCGGCGCTGTTGTTTTAGCAGGTATTGCTAAGATAAACAACCACAATACATTTCTGTTGATAGCATCTCTATCTTCACAGAGATCATGAGTAATTTACTCTCTTGTCTACTGTGGGTCTTAACGTGAAATCTTCCTCTATGTGAGGATCTTTTTCACTGGGTAAATCGTGTCATCTTTATCACAACCAGCAAGGTCGCAACCTTCATGTATTCCATTGTGTGGTCCGTATTACATTGTAAGCACTGTACTGGACGAGCTTTGGACGCGATTTCTTACTATAGGAGATCCTCTTCTTCGCTATTCTATGCGGCTAAAGTGGAGGCTCTTCCGTCGTGGTGTAGGGATCATTATGTTCATATTGTTGATCCCTCCATACTACTCATTGCTATTTTTTAGTATACTTGTTTCACAAGATCTACTGCAGCCTGTTATTATTTAGGTTATAGGTTTATGTTACCTCATACCTATGCACTCTACGATAGTTTACAATTGAGTCTTTTGTCTCTTTATCTAAGTCAGTTAGTAACTTTTTGATAAATAGACTTAGAATCTTTAGATTAAATTCCTATACGGATTTTAACTTCGGTTCTTATTTAGCTAAGTAATCATTTGAGCCTCTGGAAACAGTAGTTTTCAAATTCTGACCTTTTAGACAGTAATTCTGTTGGTTTCTCTTTTACTGTAGAGTCAGTGAGTTTCATGCACTATCGATGGATGATTTTCACTTTCATAGTTTCGGAATCAATACTTCCGTTACTATTTAGGTTGGATTGTTGCATAAGAGTTAGGCTCCTATTATCCGGAACCTATTATTTTAAGGTCCTTCCGTCTTCGTATGGGCATAGGCCTTTACTCTTTCCGGGTACAGTTTATGTATTTATAAACAGATATCTGTTTATTACTATGGGCGTAAGCTTCTTCTGTCTTTGATGTCTAGTAGAAGGACGTTACGCTCCATTTTATTGTTAATGGATTCTATTAACTATCGGTACTGCTTATGGTATATCAGTGACTTAGCAGTTGTGCTTAAGATTTCGGCTCATGAAGTAAGAGTTCTTCTACTTCTTGGGCTTACATTAATAGTGTCGCTTTTATAGATTTTTGAAGGCTGCTCATTGCGCTCAGCCATCCACATTCATGAATTTTATCTTAGAAATATCGAGTCCATTTCTGGAGGCCTCTATTGTTAGGTCTATTATCTACTGCTCAGAATGTCATTCACTTAACAGTTGCTACTATAGCTAGGTAGGCTGTCTGTTTCGGCAGTGTCTCCGTTCGGCTGCCCTCTTCGCTCTGGGCTATTTGACCCAGGGCAAGAAAAAGGGGGGGGGGAGGGTGTTCCCTTGGGTCACCTGTTTTACTATGAAAACAAGGGGATACCTCCTCCAGAGTTAGTAATTCTGAGCTGTTATTGGGATGGTTGTTTAGTGAGAAGTTTAGGTTTTTAAAATTCATTCAAGTCTTAGTTTTTAAAGTATAGCTTTTGAATATTGCATATGTCAACGGACATGATTATGCAATCCTCAGACACTTTTAGGAGTATAAGAGTCTCTATTCTCTAGACTTACTTTATTTATTGGCTTACTTTAAAAATTATTAGTATGAGGATTATATTGGATATTAATAGAGTACATGGATGTATGAAGCTCAATTTTGGAAGGTGTTGTATCTTTCTAATTTATCATAAATAAGAAAGATACATGTAAGGCCTATTACTTCTTTTTCCCTACAGGGGATGACTCTATTTTATTTTATTGAGCGTATTCCATTTTTGCTCTATGTCCTTGGCCCTCCAGCCTTTTTACTATTCAGCTATGTCTGGGTCATTGGTACAGTATAAAAATGTTAAAAAATTTATAGTAATTTATATATTTTTTATACTTACCAATGACCCAGACGGGGATGGCCCTCCCAGGAGTTGGGAACTCTTGCCTCCCCGCTGAGTACATAGCGCTTACCAGGCACTGGTTATTAGAATGATTAATGGCGCCAATTTCGGAACGTCCTTGACACTGCGCATGCGCAGTAGGGGCGAAGTGTGGAGGGCCTTTCAGGACATGTTTTCTTTAGTTTTAGATGCAAATTTTGAGGATTGGGGGGCAAAATTTGTGTTTGGCCCTATATTTTAAGAGTTAGCACCAGCTATGTCTGGGTCATTGGTAAGTATAAAAAATATATAAATTACTATAAATTTTTTAACTTTTCATTAATTATAGGGGAAATTAATTTTTAAAAAAACAAATATTGAAATGTGTATATTTATGCTATTTGAGGTATTTTGCGATGACTTTGTAACCTGAAAATTTGCCTCGCAATATTTTAAAGCATAAATAATGTACAGATGGAAAGAATGTTTTAAAGTTATGGTATTATATGATAAAAGATGTAAATTCCCTTATTTTCTGTTAGGAGAGTGTGATTTTATTGACTTTTTTCAGGCTGGTTTATAATAAATGAAATATCTCAAATACATAAATTTTTTTTCCTTGGAAAATAAAATACCACTTTAAAATACCCTTGTCATATACATTTTTGCCCCAAACCTCAAAATAAATGGGTTATACAGTCAATTTAATTAAATTTGTCTTGTTGGGATTCATCTAGTTGAGATGATCATTTTCAACATTTGTCTTGTTGGGAATACCCCCTCCCAAAATCATTCATCAGAAACGTTTCTAAAAGTTCTTTTGAAACGATAACTGTAACAAAGGTACAGGTGTAAATAGAACACACTGCTTTGTAGCCATACCTGATATAAGTTCATGTATAAAATACATGTGTCTGTTCATTATGTACATGTACTTGATTGCACATTTAGTAATCAGTAACTTAAGATTGGGAGGGGAGCATGGTGGTTCAGTGATTACTGCATTGGATTTCAAACCCAAAGGTTCAGAGTTCGATTCCCACCAGGGGTAACTGCATTGTGTCCTTGGGCAAGGCACTTAATCAAGGTTGCCCACGTGGACACGGTGCACTGTGTATTAAGGCATACTGCACGTCAATTGTGTTTTTTTTTTCAACCAATGCTAACCCTGCTTGTGCAGAGTTAGTATGTTGGGGAGTCTGACAGTTGCTGCTGCTGCTGCTTGGTTGTTCTCTCTGGGTACTCTGGCCGCTTCCACCCATAAAATTGTCCGACACAAGTTGTCCCTGGCTGTTAAAAGTGCCATTAAACCCTAATAAATAAAAATATTGAGAGGAACTGAAACTGTCAATGTTAACATCCTTTCATTCAGAAAAATGTGTGTCAATCTACTGTGTTAATCATGAAAGGTGGAAAACTATTTTATTCTCCATTGTTCTAAATATAGTGACAACATATTAAGTGATTAAAATGAATCATTTGAAATCATGTCTCAAACTAACTGCTAACTGTTTGTAGATTTTTACATGGTTACCCTGGTAGTTTCATATTGGCCAAGATATCAGCCTGAGGTAACTTCATATCAGCCTGAGAGTGAAGGTCGAGGGCTGATGTGAAGTTACCAAGGGTTGTTTTCTAGGCTGATATGAAACTAACCAAGTAATAATAACTTCTTTATTTCTTAACTGGTTGAGTGCTGAATTATTTTGGGTCATCAAAATTTGTTCAAATATCTTTGCCTTGTTAGAATTTATAGGAGAGTGCCAATCCTAACAGACTAAATAGTTTCATTTCAAAGGTGATATGTTGAACAGCCACTGAATATGAAGCCTTTAGTTTGCGGTACCAAGACTTCAGAATAGAGCCCAAATATTGGCTTCCAGCACTCTACCAGTTAAACCAAAATAGATAATTTCAGAATGTTCTCAGATCTATTACAGTTTTTTTAACAGCAATATTGTTTCTGAACATCTCAGTTTCCCCACTGGCAAAGCAACAACAATCGGACAACTGAACAATCTCTTCTCCCACTTTTGCAAATATATAACTCTGAATCTTATTTTATGTTGAATTTTCTATATAACTCTCTTCTTTCTTCTCTTCATCTGCCTAATCCTTACTTATTGCCATCATTAATTCCTCACATACAAAAATTCAGCTTCCAATGACTCCATTATGCTTGGCAAAGCCAATTTTCCTGATTGTGTTTGATGAATAATGGTGAATGATTTGATGCAAACAAATTGGTTGTGCCTAGTAATGCATCAAGAGGGGCAACTCTAGTATGGTTCATATCTGCCAAGATCAGTGTCGTATCAGCCAAGTTTGAAGTCATATCTGCCAAGCTTGAAAAGGGGCAATTCCGAGAAAGAAAATCATATCTAATAAATAATATATATATAATTAGGAGATAAATGTCTCTTGTTTCATTCAGGGAATTTGAATATGGAAAACAATCTGTTGACCTGCCCCTTTGGGGCTCTTTAACAAATGATATTTTTATATGACAACCAATGGCCCAGACTGGCTGGTACTAACTCAAAAATTAATCCAGGGCCAAACACAAATTCCCCCCCCCCCCCCCCTCCATCCCCAAAATTTGCATGCAAAACTGAAAATTCAGTGTCCTATCTGGTCCTCCATACTTTTCAGATCTGCGCATGCACAGTATCCAGGAAGACACCAAAATTTGCGCAAACCATCATTCTTTGTTTGGCCCTGATGTCGGCAACAATGAACTGACATCTCTGCTTTTAAATCTCATTTTTGAGGATGCCAGGCACAAATCAATGGTGAAATTGGTGGATCCAAGGACATATTTGGATGATTGAAGTGAACAACGGTGGTCTGGAATGTTCAGGGCTGTAACTTTATAATTTTCATCAAAATTATTTCATGTCTCCCAATTTCGGGACATGGGCCTGACATCACCATTTTTGCTAATGATTTTTCCACTGTTTGTTAAGTGTTCCTTCCCTATCCTTCCTTGAAGCCCTCCTGTTAAACTCCCAAGCTTTTAGGCTTATTTTCATTGAATTTTTTTATAAAATTTCTTGGGAGTTTGATGTGTATTATATAGGGTTATGTCCTCACCCTAGGGGTGTTTAGGCATTTGGGTCATGCATCTTTTGTCTGATGTATCATTTTTTCTTCATCTGAAGATCTTGCTTTACATTATACATTATACGGCTCAGGCTAGAAGCCATGTTTATGAACCGATCTTTACAAAACTTCTTGGGTACCTTTGTTATCACCGTGGGACGAGAACTAGTGTTTTTTGGTCTGGTCGGAAATTCAAGATGGCCACTGGCAGCCATTTTGTACAAAATTAGGTGCAATCAGCTTTTTGCGCAGAACTTCCATATGAAAGCTCTGATTTGAAGAATTTTTTGTATGAATGTTTAGTACCATGGGATATATCACATATAATACAGGTTTTTTTCTTGTGCGTAAATTATGCAAATTAGACTAACTTTGATTTATTTAGAGTTACTTTCAGCACTGTAAGTGCAAATGCCAATACGGCTCGGGCTAGAGGCTGTATTTATGAACCGATCTTTACGAAACTTCTTGGGTACCTTTGTTATAACCGTGGGACCAGAACGAGTGTTTTTGGGGTCCGGTCTGAAATTCAAGATGGCCACTGGCAGCCATTTTGTACAAAATTAGGTGCAGTCAGATTTTTGCACAGTACTTCCATATGAAAGTGCTGATTTGAATAGTTTTTTGTGTGAATGTTTAGTACCATGGGATACATCACATATAATACAGGTTTTTTTCTCGTGCATAAGTTATGCCAATTAGACTGACTTTGATCTGTTTAGTGTTACTTTCAGCACTGTAACTGCAAATGCCGAAATGGCTGTATTTATGACCGATCTTTACAAAACTTCTTGAGTACCTTTGTGATCACCGTGGGACGAGAACGAGTGGTTTTGGTTGCGGTCTGAGATTCAAGATGGCCACCAGCAGCCATTTTGTACTTTAGTTAGTGCAATCAGTTTTATGTACAGAACTTCCGTATGAAAGTTCTGATTTGAATAAATTTTTGTATGAATGTTTAGTAACATGGAATACATCACATATAATACAGGGTTTTTTCTCGTGCAGAAATTATGCAAATTAGATGAACTTTGATTTATTCAGTGCTACTTATACACAGTAAGTGCACATGTCAATACGGCTCGGGCTAGAGTCTGTATTTATGAATAGATCTTCACGAAACTTCTTGGGTACCTTTATTATCACCTTGGGACGAGAACGAGTGTTTCTGGGTGTGGTCCAAAATTCGATTTGGCTGCCAGAGGCCATTTTGTACCAAAATTAGGTCCAATCAGTTTTTTGTACACAACCGTTTTTACGGCTCAGGCTAGAGGCTGTATTTATGAACCGATCTTTACAAAACTTCTTGTGTACCTTTGTTATCACTGTGGGACGAGAATGAGTGTTTTTGGGTGCAGTCCAAAATTGAAGATGGCCACCAGCAGCCATTTTGTACCAAAATTAGTGCAATCAGTTTCTTGTACCTAACTTCTGTATGAAAGTTCTGATTTGAATAAATTTTTGTATGAATGTTTAGTAAAATGGAATACATCACATATAATACAGGGTTTTTTTCTTGTGCAGAAATTATGCAAATTAGATGAACTTTGATTTATTCAGTGCTGCTTATACTCTGTAAGTGCACTTGTCAATACGGCTAGGGCTGTAGGCTGTATTTATGAACCGATCTTCACAAAACTTCTTGGGTACCTTTGTTATCACCTTGGGATGAGAACGAGTGTTTTGGGGTCTGGTCTGAAATTCAAGATGGCCACTGGCAGCATTTTGTAAATATTAGGTGCAATCAGCTTTTTGCGCAGAACTTCCATATGAAAGCTCTGATTTGAATAATTTTTTGTACAAGTGTTTTTGGGTGTAGTCTGAAATTCAAGATGGCTGTCGGTGGCCATTTTGTACCAAAATTAGTGCAATCAGTTTTTTGTACAGAACTTCTGTATGAAAGTTCTGATTTGAATAAATTTTTGTAGGAATGTTTAGTAACATGGAACACATCACATATAATACAGGTTTTTTTTCTTGTGCAGAAATTGTGCAAATTAGATGAACTTTGATTTGTTCAGTGCTACTTATACACAGTAAGTGCACACGTCAATACGGCTCAAACTATAGTCTGTATTTATGAACCGATCTTCACGAAACTTCTTGGGGTACCTTTGTTATCACCTTGTGACAGGAACGAGTGTTTTTGGGTGCCTTTGTTATCACTGTGCTATGAGAACAAATATTGTTGGGTTCAGTTAGACCCACTCTGGGACTCAGAGATTTTTTTTCTAGTTTAGCATCTAACTGTCACCCCACCTTTACAATACTTTACCTATATATTTGTTACAGGCTATGGTCAGCATTTATGTACAGACCGTTACAATACTTTACATGTACCTTTGTTATCAGGTCATTACCTAGATGTTTGTCATTGCTGTGTCACATACTATACATGTACATGTCTTAAACAAGTTGAGCTACAGTGTTATTGACACTTTCATTTGATTTGTATTTTGAATGTTTCATTATTATGTATCTTTATCATATATTTATTGTGGAGTTGGTGGAAGTACTATTGACTTTGTTTGATTAATTATGAAAGCTTATTGTTCAAAATGCAAGGCGAGGAAATCTTCCTCAGATTTACATGCTTGTTGCCTTGCTTGTAGTCGATGTATTCCACTAATTCTTGTCCCACATGTGTTGATTGGGATGACAAACGTTGGACATGGGTGTCATGGTATGTTGTTAGCGGTGAGAGGCCAATGTAGGTCCTCTCGCCACAAAGTCAATCAAGTTTCTCAGTTTCTTTTTCAGAGGAACAAGAGCATGGTGATGATTATGTGACACCTTCCAGAAGTGTGCTACCATTGTTGCGCTCTGATGAGCAAACAGAGCTAGCTGCCAAAGTGTTCATGAATATTAGGCAGGGGATAAAGCCACTAGCTGGTGGTTTTAGTCCCTTGTCTGCAGCTAGCTCGTCCGGCGAAGCGGTTACTCCGTCTGTGGGTACCGTGATGCCGGGTATGTCCGTTGTGGTCTTAAGAAATAGATTGGGTAGAGCGAGCACTTTAAAACATAAACATGCTCACCCAGCAATGACAGAACAAGGAAAGAAGCCAGCAAGTGTTGTGGGAAGCTCGGCGAGGTCTGAAAGGACCACGAATGAGAGAGGTCCCTCTCTATCACAGCAACATCTGGGACCAGATGTTGTGATACAGAACTTGCGTGAGTCAGAGCATACGTCCACACCTGCCATTCGGGATGCTCCATATAGATCGCAGCTGGCCTCAGCTGCAGTTACGGCTTCTTCCACTTCATCTACCTAGCACACACGACCGCATCCTAGCTACCTAACTTCGGATATCCAACCTGCTACGCAAAGAAGGGACCACTCTTCGCCAGTGAAGTTGGACCATCTGGTAGCTAGGGAGATGAGGCCTCGATCATCGGGACATTCGGAGAAAAAAGCCATCTCCGGCACACCATCCCAGGAGCAGCAAGCGGCGAAGAAACAGAAGACCACTGTTCCTCAGGCCTCAGTGACAGACCTGCTGTCGCAGATTGCTCAGCTGATCGCAGCATCCCAGCAAGTGCAAAAGCAGCCTCCTCCAGACTCAGAACATGAGCTGTCGGACGGTGCTGGGTCAGTCCATTCGTCTGTTCAAGCAGATGCAAGGGACCAAGATTCACAACTGATTCTCTCAGATGGTGAAAGGGATATGGAAGAAGATTATCCTTCCCTTTCAGAACAATACATGGTTGCGAAGGATTTCATCCATCAATACTACCCTGATTTTGTTCCGTCGAATCAAAATGCTGCGACGACAAGGAAGAAACTGCTGGCGTCGTTGGACACAGACTTTATCCGGACAAAGGAGGAGGTTCTTTCTTTTCCGGTTCAGTCAAGGCAGGTGTCGCAGGCCTTCGGCCATATAGACAACGCCGTATTTAATCTCTCGAGTACGGGGAAGAAAGGCAGTTTCTTAACTTCATCTTCTATAAACCACGTTCATTTAAAAAGGACCACGTTCATTTAAAATGGTCGGGGAAGATGTTCAGAGAGTTCCTCTGCATTTGGATGAGCAGGCCGAGGATCTAGGGGTATCCTTACCTGGATCATTCACAATTCGCTCAGACACAATTGAGATGGCAATTTCTTCAAATAGAGCGAATTTGGATGCTATGTCTTATGCATATCACCTTACAAGAGCTATGACACTACGTCTCAACGGGAATGAATTTGAGGACGTTCATACCTCTCTTAGAGTTCTTTCCAGGGCAATTATGTATACCGCATGTCACTCCACCCTAACAGTGGCTAATTTGGAATTAATCAGACGTGATGGTGCCCTTGCGTTGTCATCACTGATAGTTGACAAGGTGAAAAACTCTCTCCGAGTCGCTCCCGTCTCCGGACATACTATATTCGACGACAAGCTTTCATTAGTCTACGACCAGGCTACTAAGAAAGCATCTAATGCTCTGCTTTTAAAGTCGGCGTCTAATCGACCCACTGAAGCAGACAAGAGTAAAGGAGGACGTTCCAGACAGAAATCATACGGGGACTCCTCACAAGGGTATAAGAAACCCTCTATTCTTACTCTGGAGGTCGTCAGTATAGCGACTCGGGAAAGGGTCGTAGGTCTGATCGGGACTAATCGGTCAGACGTCCCTAGGCCGACAGGATGAGGTTCTTCATGGGGAGGACGTGGTTTCTCCTCCTGTAAGCTTCGCAGGTCATACAGGTGATGGTCAAGACCTCTATTGCTTACCAGTTGGCAGAAGGTTATCTTCGCGAAAAACTGGATAACAATCACTGAAGACCAGTAGGTGAGAAGTGTAGTCTCAGATGGCCTTTGGCTATCATTCCGAGCGAAAACCCCCACTAACAAGATGTCCGCGTTGTACAAATCTTCTGTCAGATCCTTGCAAAAGAGAGTCTCTCATAGCAGAGGTTCAAGCTCTCTTATCAAAGGAAGCAATAAAGGTCGTCGAGAATCAAAATTCTCAAGGTTTCTACAGTCACCTGTTCCTCGTACCGAAGCCCGACAGCTCATTCTGACCGGTTATAGACCTGAGCTAAATAAACAAGCTCATTGTGGCTCCAAAATTCTATATGGAGACCATTTGGTCGGTAAGGGCGAGCGTTGGAGTGAACGACTACGGCAAGCATAGATAGATAGATAGATAGATGGATGGATGGATGGATGGATGGATGGATGGATGGATGGATGGATGGATGGATGGATGGATGGATGGATGGATGGATGGATGGATGGATGGATGGATGGATGGATGGATGGATGGATGGATGATGGATGGATGGATGGATGGATGGATGGATGGATGGATGGATGGATGGATGGATGGATGGATGGATGGATGGATGGATGGATAGATATTTTTCAAAACAAAGAAGCACGGGCGCAGGTCGGTAAATCGATTTCTGTTGTAAATTATTTCTATGGAATTCAATGTTGTTTTAATATTTTTGAAGTTATATGACTTTATGACAAAATGAACTCATCTCAGAAGTGCTTTCACAAGAATGTTTCGAAGACTGGGATTTTTCTTATAAGCTATGATGCATCGTTTGTTAATGGCTTCTGGCAGTTTTGTGTTTAATTCCGTAAAGTTGTTTTTGAATATTTTTGCAATTTCGACATTGCGTCGATTATAAACCAAAGGAAAACAAATAATTTTATTTGGCAACCCAGAGTACTCTCTATTGAGTCCGTATGGGAGATAGGTCCTGAGCTTACCAATCCAATAGTTTTCACGCTCAAGTCGTTTGTCTGTTGTGGTTTCGTCATCGTCCAAAAACGGAATTTGCTCAATGGGTTGGAAACTAAAATGTGACTTAATGTCATGACCCGGGAGGTTAAAGTGGTCTGAGACTGCCTTTCCTGAATCTAAACGGATATTTGATAAATGGTTTTGCATTCTGACGCGCAGAGGGTTTTTCGTCTGGCCGACATATTGGATATGGCATAATTTACATGTGATTAAATAAATGATGTTTTCAGAATCACAGTTGAAGCTGTTTCTAACTTGGTAAAACATACGGGTTTGTTCGCTAAAGAATGTTTTACCGGTATTCATGTAGTTCATACGATGTATGTAACAAATTTTGCGTTGACACAGATTTACTGATCCATTTCCCAGAACTGGGCGGTTATGCCGAATTTTCGTGGGGTGCGTTGGCTCAGAGTCCCGAATGGGTGTCTCTATCTCACGGATTGTATCAGATTTAATTTTTCGCAAAAGTCGTTTTGAGTAACCGCGTTTAACAAGTGTTTTGAAAAGAATTGAACATGCGTGATTGAGGTCGCTTCTGTTCGTACAATTTCTATGGAATCGAATGATTTGAGATTTTACCAACCCATTGAATAGTTTGGGTGGGTGGTAAGAAGCTCTATGGAGAAGTTGGTGAGAATCGGTCGGTTTAAAAAAGACTTTTGTGTCTAGTACGTTGCTATGCCGGAACTGAGGGCCCTTGAATACAGTCACATCCAGAAAATCAATGGTATTTTCTGAAATGCAGGGCTGTAATTTAATGGATTCATCGTGGTTGTTCAGGATTTCCAAGAATTCGTTGAAGTCATCACGGCCATGGGGCCATATGATGAAAATGTCGTCTTGGAACCTGTGATAACATAATGGCTGTTTTTTTGCTTTAGCAAGAGCACCTCTCTCCCATTCTGCAACAAAAATATTAGCAAAATTTGGACTGAATTTTTTACCCATACTACATCCACTTATTTGGAGGTAAAATTTATTGTTAAATTCAAAATCGTTACCTTTCAATGATAATTCTAACAATTGCAGGATTTCTTCCGATGGCCTGTTTGGGTCATCGTACCTTTTGAATGATTTTTTTATTGCCTCTAGACCAGCGTCAATACCAATGTTAGTATACATACTCTCAATGTCTAGGGTAATGAGGAGACTGTCGGAAGGAACCTGCAATTTGTTAATTTTCATTAAAAAGTCCTCAGTGTCTTTGAGGAAGCTCGGATGGCGGCAAGCAATTGGTTTTAAATAAAAATCAATATACTGTGAAATGTGGTAAGATTCCGAGCCACAGTCGCTGACAATAGGCCGACCAGGAGGGGTAAATTCGTCACTCCAACTGCTGAGTGGTTTATGTATTTTAGGCAAGAGGTAAAACTTACGATTGTTTGAATCCCTCTCTGCAATTAAATACTCGACATGTTTTTTCTCAATGAAGTCGTGGTCCAGCAAGCTTTTTAGAATTCCATTAAATTTTGAACAATTTTCTTGCCAAATTTGTGCTTCTAAAGGTTTGTAATATTTTGGGTTATTTAATTGGCGTTCAGCTTCTTTAATATAATTATCTTTTGACATCAGAACTGTAGCAGATCCTTTGTCACAAGGCTTGATGACAATTTGTTTGTTGTTTTTCAACGTCTTCAGGGCGTTTCTTTCGATTTGGTTCAAATTTTGTTTGTCTTTCAAAAATGATTCCGGGATTTGGCTTACTTGTTCTTTAACTTTTTGAGAAATCTCATTAATTTCAGGTTTAACTTTCCGAGGTGATGGGCACCACCCGGTTGGATTGGCAAAGAGGTCTTTTGAGCCTGTTGAATTTCTAAATTTATCTGCCAATGCTGTTGCCCTAAAAAATTGTTGGCTTGCTGGACCACCGTTCATTTCGTTAATGTAACTGTAATCATCCATGACAACTGCACCTGTCCCAAAATCTACGATTTTGGGCTTTGGTTTTAATGGGGCTGGGGCGGGAACGAAAGTTAAACCATACCTGAGTAGATCTTTCTCACCTTCAGTTAATTTTAGATCAGGAACCAAGTTTACTATTTCGGTTCCTAGTCCTACTTTCTCTCCATGGCTGATGCCTTCTTCTGTAATTAGTTTAAAGGCTGCTCTTTGATGTATGGTTCTATGCGTGGCAGCCATCCTTGGTAGATTTTATTCGCTGTTTCCGTTGACCAGTGGATGGGATCACCTGGGCAACATTTAAACTGGCTTGCTGGAATTGCCGGGATTATCTCCAAATTCTTTGTTGACTTCGCAGCCTCGTTGATAACAGTCAAATTTTGTTGGTCCCTAGAACATAAACTAGAAGAAAAATTATGTTCCTGAAAAAGAAGTTTTGTATTAGGGTAACATTTGCGGAAATTGCTTATCATATTACCTAGTCTACCTGTTGATGTGTGGCCAATCTTTTTTCTGTTCTGCACGTCTGTGCGCCAGTCTTCTCTATTGTTGACCCCAACGTTGAATAAAATGGCTTTGGGATGTTGTCGATCTTTCTCTTTTTCCATGTTCTTAGCCATCTGCCGAATGTGGTTTAAGGTTCCACCAGAGTATGATGCGATGAAGGTGTTGGGTGGTGGGTTGGCATCAATCCTCGAGATGTTCGATGATCCGATGATCCAAACAGGTTTGTTTGGCTTGACTGGCAGGGTCCAGCTGTTCTTGTTTTCACCAGATTTCCAGAATCGGTAGAATGACGACTTGCCGTTTGTAGATGGTTTCTTTTGAGGTGGTGTCTTGACTATGCTGGCGTACGATGGCGATTCCGGTGTTGTGGAGCAACGTGCTGTAAATGATGGTTTTTTGGTCGCTGGTGCTGTTGGAGAGATGGTTTCTCGTCTTTTTCTTTTCGATGGGGTTTCTCTGGAAGTAGAAAATGAAATTCGCTGGCGGGCCACCGGCGATTTAGAACGAGCACGTTGATTGAAAGAGGTCTGGCTAATGACCGCTGGTTTTTTGAACTGGGACAGAAGTTGATCCGAAAGAGAATAAAATTTGTCAATAGTACTTTCTTGTAGTCGATTACCAAAATTCTTCTGTCCCCATTTAACTGCCGTATTCCGTGCTCGTGGAAAGTCCTGGGGTTTTAGAAAAGGAGCCGAAAGAACCAGGTCTTGTTTTTCTTTTAGAGTTTTTTTGTAATAATCTACCAAAGTTTGTATAACTTCAAAAGCCCATTTTTTGGTTAAATTGTTGAGCGCGTCCGAAATATAAATGGTTGGCAGAGCCGGCCGAAATGTTTTATTGCGCTCGTCCACTGTTTTTTGGAATGATTTTGGGAGGACTTTCTGTGCCAAACAGTCCTCGAGAAATGCCAAATGGTGAAATAGCTGTAGAATATGGTAAAGGGATTTTACCAATTGTGCATGAGCCGAATATGCCGGGTCTTTTTGCCGCTCTTGGCGGTTAACAGATTTAACATTTGTGGAATTTTTAGCCATTTTCCCGGACTTAATTTAGGCTGAAATAAATAATTATTAGAACAAGTCAAAATGATGAAAAAGTGATGAAAAAATGAAGCAAAAAATGAAAATGAACGAATAAATGAAATGTGAATACCTAGTGAAAATGATGAAATAAATGGAGCGCACTGTCGTTGCCTCGACGTTTCGGGTTAAATGCCCTTCTTCAGGAAGCAGGTGAATTCGATTTTCCAATTATCCCAAAGCGTTTAAATACCTTTACTTCATCTGTTGATGAGGCCAAACTGGCCAATCACTGTGAATGAGATGGATTCACTCAGTGATTAGTGGAAAACAACCATTCAAATGTCATCAAACTTTAGAGGTATTTCTACTGTTAATGTTTGATGGCATTTGAATGACTTGTGTTCACTGGCTGAAGACTGTTGGAAATCAAACTCATGACAATGCGCAGAACTAATCGACAGATAATTAATGTTTTTATAATAGAAATAATTCAAAGGTCTGGCACTGGCGGATAGATATTTTTCAAAACAAAGAAGCACGGGCGCAGGTCGGTGAATCGATTTCTGTTGTAAATTATTTCTATGGAATTCAATGTTGTTTTAATATTTTTGAAGTTATATGACTTTATGACAAAATGAACTCATCTTAGAAGTGCTTTCACAAGAATGTTTCGAAGACTGGGATTTTTTTTATAAGCTATGATGCATCGTTTGTTAATGGCCTCTGGCAGTTTTGTATTTAATTCTGTGAAGTTGTTTTTGAAAATTTTTGCAATTTCGACATTGCGTCGATTATAAACCAAAGGAAAACAAATAATTTTATTTGGCAACCCAGAGTACTCTCTATTGAGTCCGTATGGGAGATAGGTCCTGAGCTTACCAATCCAATAGTTTTCACGCTCAAGTCGTTTGTCTGTTGTGGTTTCATCATCGTCCAAAAACGGAATTTGCTCAATGGGTTGAAAACTGAAATGTGACTTAATGTCATGACCCGGGAGGTTAAAGTGGTCTGAGACTGCCTTTCCTGAATTTAAACGGATATTTGATAAATGGTTTTGCATTCTGACGCGCAGAGGGTTTTTCGTCTGGCCGACATATTGGATATGGCATAATTTACATGTGATTAAATAAATAATGTTTTCAGAATCACAGTTGAAGCTGTTTCTAACTTGGTAAAACATACGGGTTTGTTCGCTAAAAAATGTTTTACCGGTATTCATGTAGTTCATACGATGTATGTAACAAATTTTGCGTTGACAAAGATTTACTGATCCATTTCCCAGAACAGGGCGGTTATGCCGAATTTTCGTGGGGTGCGTTGGCTCAGAGTCCCGAATGGGTGTCTCTATCTCACGGATTGTGTCAGATTTAATTTTCCGCAAAAGGCGTTTTGAGTAACCGCGTTTAACAAGTGTTTTGAAAAGAATTGAACAGGCGTGATTGAGGTCGCTTCTGTTCGTACAATTTCTATGGAATCGAATAATTTGAGATTTTACCAACCCATTGAATAGTTTGGGTGGGTGGTAAGAAGCTCTATGGAGAAGTTGGTGAGAATCGGTCGGTTTAAAAAAGACTTTTGTGTCTAGAACGTTGCTATGCCGAAACTGAGGGCCCTTGAATACAGTCACATCCAGAAAATCAATGGTATTTTCAGAAATGCAGGGCTGTAATTTGATGGACTCATCGTGGTTGTTCAGGATTTCCAAAAATTCGTTGAAGTCATCACGGCCATGGGGCCATATGATGAAAATGTCGTCTTGGAACCTGTGATAACATAATGGCTGTTTTCTTGCTTTAGCAAGAGCACCTCTCTCCCATTCTGCAACGAAAATATTAGCAAAATTTGGACTGAATTTTTTACCCATACTACATCCACTTATTTGGAGGTAAAATTTATTGTTAAATTCAAAGTCGTTACCTTTCAATGATAATTCTAACAATTGCAGGATTTCTTCCGATGGCCTGTTTGGGTCATCGTACCTTTTGAATGATTTTTTTATTGCCTCTAGACCAGCGTCAATACCAATGTTAGTATACATACTTTCAATGTCTAGGGTAATGAGGAGACTGTCGGAAGGAACCTGCAATTTGTCAATTTTCATTAAAAAGTCCTCAGTGTCTTTGAGGAAGCTCGGATGGCGGCAAGCAATTGGTTTTAAATAAAAATCAATATACTGTGAAATGTGGTAAGATTCCGAGCCACAGTCGCTGACAATAGGCCGACCAGGAGGGGTAAATTCGTCACTCCAACTGCTGAGTGGTTTATGTATTTTAGGCAAGAGGTAAAACTTACGATTGTTTGAATCCCTCTCTGCAATTAAATACTCGACATGTTTTTTCTCAATGAAGTCGTGGTCCAGCAAGCTTTTTAGAATTCCATTAAATTTTGAACAATTTTCTTGCCAAATTGGTGCTTCTAAAGGTTTGTAATATTTTGGGTTATTTAATTGGCTTTCAGCTTCTTTAATATAATTATCTTTTGACATCAGAACTGTAGCAGATCCTTTGTCACAAGGCTTGATGACAATTTGTTTGTTGTTTTTCAACGTCTTCAGGGCGTTTCTTTCGATTTGGTTCAAATTTTGTTTGTCTTTCAAAAATGATTCCGGGATTTGGCTTACTTGTTCTTTAACTTTTTGAGAAATCTCATTAATTTCAGGTTTAACTTTCCGAGGTGATGGGCACCACCCGGTTGGATTGGCAAAGAGGTCTTTTGAGCCTGTTGAATTTCTAAATTTATCTGCCAATGCTGTTGCCCTAAAAAATTGTTGGCTTGCTGGACCACCGTTCATTTCGTTAATGTAACTGTAATCATCCATGACAACTGCACCTGTCCCAAAATCTACGATTTTGGGCTTCGGTTTTAATGGGGCTGGGGCGGGAACGAAAGTTAAACCATACCTGAGTAGATCTTTCTCACCTTCAGTTAATTTTAGATCAGGAACCAAGTTTACTATTTCGGTTCCTAGTCCTACTTTCTCTCCATGGCTGATGCCTTCTTCTGTAATTAGTTTAAAGGCTGCTCTTTGATGTATGGTTCTATGCGTGGCAGCCATCCTTGGTAGATTTTATTCGCTGTTTCCGTTGACCAGTGGATGGGATCACCTGGGCAACATTTAAACTGGCTTGCTGGAATTGCCGGGATTATCTCCAAATTCTTTGTTGACTTCGCAGCCTCGTTGATAACAGTCAAATTTTGTTGGTCCCTAGAACATAAACTAGAAGAAAAATTATGTTCCTGAAAAAGAAGTTTTGTATTAGGGTAACATTTGCGGAAATTGCTTATCATATTACCTAGTCTACCTGTTGATGTGTGGCCAATCTTTTTTCTGTTCTGCACGTCTGTGCGCCAGTCTTCTCTATTGTTGACCCCAACGTTGAATAAAATGGCTTTGGGATGTTGTCGATCTTTCTCTTTTTCCATGTTCTTAGCCATCTGCCGAATGTGGTTTAAGGTTCCACCAGAGTATGATGCGATGAAGGTGTTGGGTGGTGGGTTGGCATCAATCCTCGAGATGTTCGATGATCCGATGATCCAAACAGGTTTGTTTGGCTTGACTGGCAGGGTCCAGCTGTTCTTGTTTTCACCAGATTTCCAGAATCGGTAGAATGACGACTTGCCGTTTGTAGATGGTTTCTTTTGAGGTGGTGTCTTGACTATGCTGGCGTACGATGGCGATTCCGGTGTTGTGGAGCAACGTGCTGTAAATGATGGTTTTTTGGTCGCTGGTGCTGTTGGAGAGATGGTTTCTCGTCTTTTTCTTTTCGATGGGGTTTCTCTGGAAGTAGAAAATGAAATTCGCTGGCGGGCCACCGGCGATTTAGAACAAGCACGTTGATTGAAAGAGGTCTGGCTAATGACCGCTGGTTTTTTGAACTGGGACAGAAGTTGATCCGAAAGAGAATAAAATTTGTCAATAGTACTTTCTTGTAGTCGATTACCAAAATTCTTCTGTCCCCATTTAACTGCCGTATTCCGTGCTCGTGGAAAGTCCTGGGGTTTTAGAAAAGGAGCCGAAAGAACCAGGTCTTGTTTTTCTTTTAGAGTTTTTTTGTAATAATCTACCAAAGTTTGTATAACTTCAAAAGCCCATTTTTTGGTTAAATTGTTGAGCGCGTCCGAAATATAAATGGTTGGCAGAGCCGGCCGAAATGTTTTATTGCGCTCGTCCACTGTTTTTTGGAATGATTTTGGGAGGACTTTCTGTGCCAAACAGTCCTCGAGAAATGCCAAATGGTGAAATAGCTGTAGAATATGGTAAAGGGATTTTACCAATTGTGCATGAGCCGAATATGCCGGGTCTTTTTGCCGCTCTTGGCGGTTAACAGATTTAACATTTGTGGAATTTTTAGCCATTTTCCCGGACTTAATTTAGGCTGAAATAAATAATTATTAGAACAAGTCAAAATGATGAAAAAGTGATGAAAAAATGAAGCAAAAAATGAAAATGAACGAATAAATGAAATGTGAATACCTAGTGAAAATGATGAAATAAATGGAGCGCACTGTCGTTGCCTCGACGTTTCGGGTTAAATGCCCTTCTTCAGGAAGCAGGTGAATTCGATTTTCCAATTATCCCAAAGCGTTTAAATACCTTTACTTCATCTGTTGATGAGGCCAAACTGGCCAATCACTGTGACTGAGATGGATTCACTCAGTGATTAGTGGAAAACAACCATTCAAATGTCATCAAACTTTAGCGGTATTTCTACTGTTAATGTTTGATGGCATTTGAATGACTTGTGTTCACTGGCTGAAGACTGTTGGAAATCAAACTCATGACAATGCGCAAAACTAATCGACAGATAATTGATGTTTTTATAATAGAAATAATTCAAAGGTCTGGCACTGGCGGATAGATATTTTTCAAAACAAAGAAGCACGGGCGCAGGTCGGTAAATCGATTTCTGTTGTAAATTATTTCTATGGAATTCAATGTTGTTTTAATATTTTTGAAGTTATATGACTTTATGACAAAATGAACTCATCTGAGAAGTGCTTTCACAAGAATGTTTCGAAGACTGGGATTTTTCTTATAAGCTATGATGCATCGTTTGTTAATGGCTTCTGGCAGTTTTGTGTTTAATTCCGTAAAGTTGTTTTTGAATATTTTTGCAATTTCGACATTGCGTCGATTATAAACCAAAGGAAAACAAATAATTTTATTTGGCAACCCAGAGTACTCTCTATTGAGTCCGTATGGGAGATAGGTCCTGAGCTTACCAATCCAATAGTTTTCACGCTCAAGTCGTTTGTCTGTTGTGGTTTCGTCATCGTCCAAAAACGGAATTTGCTCAATGGGTTGGAAACTAAAATGTGACTTAATGTCATGACCCGGGAGGTTAAAGTGGTCTGAGACTGCCTTTCCTGAATCTAAACGGATATTTGATAAATGGTTTTGCATTCTGACGCGCAGAGGGTTTTTCGTCTGGCCGACATATTGGATATGGCATAATTTACATGTGATTAAATAAATGATGTTTTCAGAATCACAGTTGAAGCTGTTTCTAACTTGGTAAAACATACGGGTTTGTTCGCTAAAGAATGTTTTACCGGTATTCATGTAGTTCATACGATGTATGTAACAAATTTTGCGTTGACACAGATTTACTGATCCATTTCCCAGAACTGGGCGGTTATGCCGAATTTTCGTGGGGTGCGTTGGCTCAGAGTCCCGAATGGGTGTCTCTATCTCACGGATTGTATCAGATTTAATTTTTCGCAAAAGTCGTTTTGAGTAACCGCGTTTAACAAGTGTTTTGAAAAGAATTGAACATGCGTGATTGAGGTCGCTTCTGTTCGTACAATTTCTATGGAATCGAATGATTTGAGATTTTACCAACCCATTGAATAGTTTGGGTGGGTGGTAAGAAGCTCTATGGAGAAGTTGGTGAGAATCGGTCGGTTTAAAAAAGACTTTTGTGTCTAGTACGTTGCTATGCCGGAACTGAGGGCCCTTGAATACAGTCACATCCAGAAAATCAATGGTATTTTCTGAAATGCAGGGCTGTAATTTAATGGATTCATCGTGGTTGTTCAGGATTTCCAAGAATTCGTTGAAGTCATCACGGCCATGGGGCCATATGATGAAAATGTCGTCTTGGAACCTGTGATAACATAATGGCTGTTTTTTTGCTTTAGCAAGAGCACCTCTCTCCCATTCTGCAACAAAAATATTAGCAAAATTTGGACTGCATTTTTTACCCATACTACATCCACTTATTTGGAGGTAAAATTTATTGTTAAATTCAAAATCGTTACCTTTCAATGATAATTCTAACAATTGCAGGATTTCTTCCGATGGCCTGTTTGGGTCATCGTACCTTTTGAATGATTTTTTTATTGCCTCTAGACCAGCGTCAATACCAATGTTAGTATACATACTCTCAATGTCTAGGGTAATGAGGAGACTGTCGGAAGGAACCTGCAATTTGTTAATTTTCATTAAAAAGTCCTCAGTGTCTTTGAGGAAGCTCGGATGGCGGCAAGCAATTGGTTTTAAATAAAAATCAATATACTGTGAAATGTGGTAAGATTCCGAGCCACAGTCGCTGACAATAGGCCGACCAGGAGGGGTAAATTCGTCACTCCAACTGCTGAGTGGTTTATGTATTTTAGGCAAGAGGTAAAACTTACGATTGTTTGAATCCCTCTCTGCAATTAAATACTCGACATGTTTTTTCTCAATGAAGTCGTGGTCCAGCAAGCTTTTTAGAATTCCATTAAATTTTGAACAATTTTCTTGCCAAATTGGTGCTTCTAAAGGTTTGTAATATTTTGGGTTATTTAATTGGCGTTCAGCTTCTTTAATATAATTATCTTTTGACATCAGAACTGTAGCAGATCCTTTGTCACAAGGCTTGATGACAATTTGTTTGTTGTTTTTCAACGTCTTCAGGGCGTTTCTTTCGATTTGGTTCAAATTTTGTTTGTCTTTCAAAAATGATTCCGGGATTTGGCTTACTTGTTCTTTAACTTTTTGAGAAATCTCATTAATTTCAGGTTTAACTTTCCGAGGTGATGGGCACCACCCGGTTGGATTGGCAAAGAGGTCTTTTGAGCCTGTTGAATTTCGAAATTTATCTGCCAATGCTGTTGCCCTAAAAAATTGTTGGCTTGCTGGACCACCGTTCATTTCGTTAATGTAACTGTAATCATCCATGACGACTGCACCTGTCCCAAAATCTACGGTTTTGGGCTTAGGTTTTAATGGGGCTGGGGCGGGAACAAAAGTTAAACCATACCTGAGTAGATCTTTCTCACCTTCAGTTAATTTTAGATCAGGAACCAAGTTAACTATTTCGGTCCCTAGTCCTACTTTCTCTCCATGGCTGATGCCTTCTTCTGTAATTAGTTTAAAGGCTGCTCTTTGATGTATGGTTCTATGCGTGGCAGCCATCCTTGGTAGATTTTATTCGCTGTTTCCGTCGACCAGTGGATGGGATCACCTGGGCAACATTTAAACTGGCTTGCTGGAATTGCCGGGATTATCTCCAAATTCTTTGTTGACTTCGCAGCCTCGTTGATAACAGTCAAATTTTGTTGGTCCCTAGAACATAAACTAGAAGAAAAATTATGTTCCTGAAAAAGAAGTTTTGTATTAGGGTAACATTTGCGGAAATTGCTTACCATATTACCTAGTCTACCAGTTGATGTGTGACCAATCTTTTTTCTGTTCTGCACGTCTATGCGCCAGTCTTCTCTATTGTTGACCCCAACGTTGAATAGAATTGCTTTGGGATGTTGTCGATCTTTCTCTTTTTCCATGTTCTTAGCCATCTGCCGAATGTGGTTTAAGGTTCCACCAGAGTATGATGCGATGAACGTGTTGGGTGGAGGGTTGGCATCAATCCTCGAGATGTTTGATGATCCGATGATCCAAACAGGTTTGTTTGGCTTGACTGGCAGGGTCCAGCTGTTCTTGTTTTCACCAGATTTCCAGAATCGGTAGAATGACGACTTGCCGTTTGTAGATGGTTTCTTTTGAGGTGGTGTCTTGACTATGCTGGCGTACGATGGCGATTCCGGTGTTGTGGAGCAACGTGCTGTAAATGATGGTTTTTTGGTCGCTGGTGCTGTTGGAGAGATGGTTTCTCGTCTTTTTCTTTTCGATGGCGTTTCTCTGGAAGTAGAAAATAAAATTTGCTGGCGGGCCACCGGCGATTTAGAACGAGCACGTTGATTGAAAGAGGTCTGGCTAATGACCGCTGGTTTTTTGAACTGGGACAGAAGTTGATCCGAAAGAGAATAAAATTTGTCAATAGTACTTTCTTGTAGTCGATTACCAAAATTCTTCTGTCCCCATTTAACTGCCGTATTCCGTGCTCGTGGAAAGTCCTGGGGTTTTAGAAAAGGAGCCGAAAGAACCAGGTCTTGTTTTTCTTTTAGAGTTTAGAGGAGGACGTGGTTTCTCCTCCTGTAAGCTTCGCAGGTCATACAGGTGATGGTCAAGACCTCTATTGCTTACCAGTTGGCAGAAGGTTATCTTCGCGAAAAACTGGATAACAATCACTGAAGACCAGTAGGTGAGAAGTGTAGTCTCAGATGGCCTTTGGCTATCATTCCGAGCGAAAACCCCCACTAACAAGATGTCCGCGTTGTACAAATCTTCTGTCAGATCCTTGCAAAAGAGAGTCTCTCATAGCAGAGGTTCAAGCTCTCTTATCAAAGGAAGCAATAAAGGTCGTCGAGAATCAAAATTCTCAAGGTTTCTACAGTCACCTGTTCCTCGTACCGAAGCCCGACAGCTCATTCTGACCGGTTATAGACCTGAGCTAAATAAACAAGCTCATTGTGGCTCCAAAATTCTATATGGAGACCATTTGGTCGGTAAGGGCGAGCGTTGGAGTGAACGACTACGGCAAGCATAGATAGATAGATAGATAGATAGATAGATAGATAGATAGATAGATAGATAGATAGATAGATAGATAGATAGATAGATAGATAGATAGAGATAGATAGATAGATAGATAGATAGATAGATAGATAGATAGATAGATAGATAGATAGATAGATAGATAGATAGATAATCTTTATTCAACAACATACACTAACATCAAATGAAAACACGTGATAAAAGCAAGCACATAGATATTATAATCAAGGAAAATGGAAGATAATTCAAGGGTGTGTGTGTATGCTGTTGGGAGATGGCATAGCCCAAAGGGGCTGTCTTCCTGCCATTCCCGATGCAAATAAGTGATGCGGCACAGGCTAAAAATTATGTTAGGTAATAGGCCACGTTGAGACTGGCAGGCACTGCATATTTAAAGATGAGATTCTACTTTAATTTATTATTTAGTTGCCTAATATGCGGAAAAGGTCATTTAAGGCGACCGTGTCGCTGTCAACTTTTCTCAGAAAATACTTTTTTCTCCTTCATTCCTTCCCTTTCTCTTTTTTTTGCAAATTATTACGTGTGAAAATAATATCTTACATAACTCTATGACGACTATGCAAACTGTGAAAAAAAGAAGAACGGCATGGTCGCCTCACGGATGGTTTCGACAAAATTATGAGCAAGGGCGTAACAGACCGACTAGGACCATGTCAAGTAGCAGAATCGCTTAATACACGTACACGTGAATACTCGCATATGCATTACATATGTATTTATACACCTACATACACACACATATGTATACATATATATACATATACTCACACATACATATATACACATACACTCACACATACATACATATGTGTACACACACATATATATTCTTGATTGCCCTATACAGCACAATCTAAGCAATATGGATTAGTACAGGACACTGTCGTTGCGTAAGAATTGATCATATTTTGAGTGATTGCCTTTTTAAACAAGTTACGATTAGCTAGATTTCTAGTGGGGAGATCGATATTGTTCCAAAGTTTGGGGAATGAGTACGCTGGAAATGTTTCTAGCGCTTTAGTTTGTACTTTTTGTAATTTTAGGAGACCAGATTGCCTGGTTCTCATTCCGTCGTCGTTATGAATGATTTCGAAGTAGTTGTCAAAAGACGAGGGTAGAGATTTGGTATGCCAGTCGTATACGAATAAAAGTGATTCGGCTCTGTAAATATCTGAAACTTTAAGAATTTTTTCTTTCGCGAACAGGGGATCTGTGTGGGAATTATATTTTTTATTGTTAATTATGTGGAGGGCCCTCTTTTGCAATAGGAATAACTTGTTTGTCCCCCGGCAATGTCCCCATATTTGAATGCCGTACAGCAAATGACAATGAATGAGGGAATAATATATTAATTTTAAGGCATGATGCGGAAGAATGTTTTTAACTTTATTAATGACGTAAAGGGCGCTAGAGATCTTGCGGCTTATGGACGCTATATGATCGCTATAACTTAGTTTATCATCCAGTAAAATACCAAGAAATTTTAAATCTGATTTACCTACACCACCACACCTTTTAATTTCCTGTCCACCAATGAATAGCTTGAGAGATGTATCTAATTCTTTAAGGGGTGATGAGGGGTTGATAATTATATATTTTGTCTTATTTGCGTTTAGAAGCAGACTGTTCGCCGAACACCAGGTTAGCAATTTCTGCAGTTCTTGATTTATCGAGTAAAATAGTGTGTTAAGATCCTTGTCAGACTTAAAAATGGTTGTATCGTCCGCAAATGATAATAACTTTAGTAATGTTGCGTTAGAAATATCATTTATGTATATGAGGAATAGGAGAGGACCTAAAATGGAACCCTGTGGCACGCCGCATGTCACTTTGGCATGCGGCGAGTTGTTGTTGTTGTATACAACATATTGAGACCTATCTTTTAAATAACTTTTGAACCAGGATTTCGCAACTCCACGGATGCCGTAAAATTCCAGTTTATCTATCAAAATATCATGATTAACGGTATCAAAAGCCTTAGATAAATCTAAAAAGACCGCAAGGGTGCTATCTTTAGATATTTTGTTGTTAGATTGGGAGACTGAGTTTAAAAACTGTAGGAGGGGGTGTATTGTTGAATGGCCTTTCCTAAAACCGTATTGGTTTTGTGTAAGAACATTATGTTCTGCTAAATAGTTGTACAGTCGGGTGAATGTTATCTTTTCTAATATTTTTGAAACGGTTGGTAGAATACTTATTGGTCTGTAGTTACTAATTTCAGTTTTCGCACCAGATTTATATATGGGTACAACCTTGGCTAGTTTCATTTTATTGGGAACTATTCCATTTTCGAGAGATTTATTAATTATGTGGACCAAGGGAATTGCAATTTCGCTTATGACTTGTCTGAGTAGGTTACTTGAGATACCGTTACAATCCGTACTGTTTTTGGACTTCAATTTAGTGCCAATCGCGATGACCTCATCTACTGTTGTTGGCGCAAGGAAAATACTGTCCGGGAAATTACCCTTAAGAAAGCTTGAGTAGTGTGTATCAGAACTTACTATGTTTTTCTGAGTTCTCTCACCAACTGTAGAGAAATATGTGTTGAGTTCTTTGGCGATATCTGCCGGGTCCTTAATTTCCTTATTGTTTATTTTAAATGACTCGGGCATCATATGTAGGGGTTTGGACATATGAATTGCTTCGTTGATTATTTTCCACGTGTTTTTTATGTCATGTTGGTTTTTTGTCAGTACAGAAATATAATATTGTGATTTACTAGCACGTTTAATTTTGTTATATAAAGTGTTATAATCTTTATATATTTTTTTGTTATCAGAAGTGGGTCTTTTCAATTGTTTTTTATATAATTTAACCTTTATGATTGAAGATATCATTAGTCCTTTTGTAATCCATGGTTTTTGTTTGACAAATTTATTAGGCAGTTTTGTTTCTACAAGCGGGAAGCTTTCTTCAAACAGATTGAGGAATATATTAATGAAATTACAGTAACTTGTGTCTGGGCAATTGGAGTTCAAGACATCTTGAAGGTCATGTTCGGATAATTTGATCTTAAATGTATTAATATTTCTGTTATTAAATTTACGTGAGAAGTTAGTTTTGGGGTATGATTTGTTTGTTTTAGCTGTCTCAAAGTAGAATGTGCCAAAATGGTCTGAGAGGTCTGAAATTATTATTCCCGTATGTATACCATCTGTACTATTAGAATAGATGTGGTCAATAAGTGTTGCCGAATATTCCGTTACTCTCGTGGGTTTTGTGATTGTCGGAAGTAAGCTATGGCTGAACATAAGGTTTAAAAATTCGCCAGTGGGCTTGTGCGATGCAAACTTAATGAGGTCGAGGTTGAAATCGCCAAGTAATATACATTTCTTATGTTCTGCGTCTACCAATTCACACACTGTACTCATTTTGGAAATAAACACTTCGAGATCGGCTCTTGGTTGGGTGTTGGGTCTATAAACGATGCCAACTATAAGAGAGTTCTTATTTTTATTAAGGATTTCTATGAATAGCGATTCCAGGACGTGTGGGATAAAAACAGTTAAGTCTGGCCGTGGAATGTATTTTATATCATTTTTTATAAATAGCCCGACCCCTCCCCTACAGTCGTCACTACGGAGATTAAATATGGGTTCATGATATCCCGGAAGCCGATATGTTATATTTTCTGGTATGTTAAAAGTTTCTGTTAGTCCGATGATGTCAAAAAAATTATTGTCCGATTGTAAGTCACTTATTAAGACGTTCAGTTCGTCCCAGTGGGCATTTAGACTTCTACAATTCAAGTTGAAGACGCTGAAGGATTGTTTTACGTTCGCAATATTTTCGCAAAATTCAGATGGGGTGTGATATGAACAGTTGTTGTTTAAGGTATCGAAGGGGGAAACAGTTTCACCTTCGTCTACAGAATCCCGAAGTAGGGACTTATAAATTTCTATGAGGTTATACTGGTCGTCAGTCTGGACATCCAAAGTATCATCATTACCCGCCATCGTATATTCTAATGTATGAGCCTAATATATGAAAGACATTTATTTTGCTGTATAAAGTACGATACGTGGTTGCCAGTGTGATAATCGTAAGAAATGGAAAGCCTGTGCCGCAGAAATTATTGGCTCGGAGATAAATCTGTCCACTAACTACATGGGGGGATTTTCTTGGGGCAATGTATCAGCATTTGCATGGCACGCACCATCGAGCCTAGGAGAAATACTTAGGGGGGAAAGATTTGCCTATAGAAAAGTCAAGGATAGGCAAGGAGAGAGGGGGGTCAGTACGAGAGAGAGAGAGAGAGAGAGAGAGAGAGAGGCGGATGTGGAGATGGGGGAAAGATTTGCCTATAGAAAAGTCAAGGATAGGCAAGGAGAGAGGGGGGTCAGTACGAGAGAGAGAGAGAGAGAGAGAGAGAGGCGGATGTGGAGATGGAGGCGAGAGCAGGAGTGAGAGAAGGAGGTATCTCAATACTTGTAGCCAATCAAGTATAAATATAGATTAGTACGCAATTGCACAGGTAACAGTATCTTGTGTGTGTATATATTCATACATACATATATACATATATATACACAAATATATATATTGCAGGCGATTTGTGTCACATTGTGCCATTTGTCCTCTAGTTCTCCACGGACGTCTCATTTGCCATGCAGACGCTGAACACAATTATTTACTGTCAATCCTGGCTCACATGGGCCAGAACAATCATAACAAGTACAGTGCAGTGGGTGAAAAGAGGTCACCTTCCTCTATTTACATCCGAATTTACTATATGTTTATTGATGGAGTTACTCAACGGTAGCGTATCCACTACCGAAGTCATGAAGAGTAATCACTTCATGGATTTTAAAGCTATACACGTCTCTTGGGTGGAGACAACAGTGTTGTTTGGATTACCTGGAGATCACATGATTCCTGTCGACCAATCAGTGGTTACAATGGAGGCGTGACGGGTCGACGAGGGATAGTTTGTTGTGAAATTTTCAATATTTACAATTAGGGTTACTCATCAGCGGACACTGGACACGCACGTGATGTCTGTGATAGGTGTGATCTAACAGTGTGATCTCCTATGACTTGGAGAGAGAGAGAGATTGGAATGAACATATGTGTGTGTAATGTATGTAATGTATATTGTAGCTATATAGAGTATACATATACATATCAGTAAACAATTATTTTTCTTTTTTCCATATCAGTGAATATTGTTTTTACTTGGCAGGGACTTGATTGCCTTTCGGTGTACACTTATGGGACCTGTCACCAAAGAGTTCAGGGCTGGGTAATATTATCCAGCCTATGCCAATGGTGTGGTTGCCAGATAAAACAATTTTTTAAAATGACTCAGTCTTGTTACTTGTGTGGCTAGTCAGATAAAACAGTTATTTAACACCTGACAGAGGATGTCTCTGATAGGTGTGATATAACAGTGTGGTCTCCTATGACTTGGATATTTATCTCTCTTGGCAGAGACTTGTTTGCCATGTGAGGTACACCTATGGGACCTGGCACCAGTGAGTTTAGGGTGGAGAAATTAGTATGATCCAGACTCAAACTTGACACTGATATGCCTAGCTAGAAAAAACAGTTAAGTAACACCTGGTTGTGGGTGTGTGACAGGCGTGATCTAACTGTGTGCTCTGCCATGTAATGTATTAAGTGAAAGGGGGGGGGGGGGGAGTTTAGGGTGGTGAGGTTGTATGACTCAGACTCAAACTTGACACTGATATGCCTAGCCAGATAAGACAGCTAATTAACACCTGGTTGAGTGTGTGTTAGCCAGGTGTGATCTAACTGTGTGATCTGCCATGTAGTGTAGTAAGTGAAGGGGGAGGGGGAAGTTTAGGGTGGTGAGGTTAGTATAACTCAGACTCAAACTCGACACTGATGTGCTTAGCCAGATAAGACAGTCAGTTAACACCTGGTAGAGGGTGTGTTTGCCAGATGTGATCTAACTGTGTGATCTGCCATGTAATGTAGTAGGTGAAGGAAGGGGGAGTTTAGGGGGGTGAGGTTAGTATGGCTCAGTTTCAAACTTTGACACTGATATGCCTAGCCAGATGAGACAGCTAATTAACACTTGGTTGCGGATGTGTTTGCCAGGTGTGATCTAACTGTGTGATCTGCCATGTAATGTAATAAGTGAAGGGGGAGAGTTTGGGGTGGTCAGGCTAGTATGACTCAGACTCAAACTTGACACTGATATGCCTAGCCAGATAAGATGGTTAGTTAACACCTGGTAGAGGGTATGATTGCCAGGTGTGATCTAACTGTGTGATGCCATGTAATATAATAATTGAAGGGGGGAGCTTAGGGTGGTGAGGTTGGTATGACTCAGACTCAAACTTGACACTGATATGTCTAGCCAGATAAGACAGTTAATCAACACCTGGTTGAGGATGTGTTAGCCAGGTTTGATCTAACTGTGTGATCTGCCATGTAATGTAATAAGTAAAGGGGGAGAGTTTGGGGTGGTGAGGCTAATATGACTCAGACTCAAACTTGACACTGATATGCCTAGCCAGATGAGATAGTTAATTAACACCTGGTTGAGGGTATGCTTGCCAGGTGTGATCTAACTGTGTGATCTGCCATGTAATATAATAGGTGAAGGGGTGGAGTAGCATAGATTTAAAGGATGCGTACTTTCATGTCCTCGTACATCCGGCATTCAGAAAGTACCTGCGGTTCGCCGTACAAGGGAAGGTGTATCAGTTCAGGGCAATGTGCTTTGGTCTGAACCAGGCTCCCTGGGCATTCACTCGAAAAATGAACTCAGTAACGTCACATTTCCGAGCTCATTCGTCTGCGGTAACTTCTGCTTACTTGGACGACATTCTACAGAGATACGGCAACAGAATTATTCTTCAGAACGATGTTCAGAGTCTGCTTCTATTACTCCGACGTCTCGGTTTCATCGTAAACGAGAAAAAGTTGGATCTAGCTCCGTCCAAGTCATTCATTCACTTGGGAATGAGCTTCGAGACTCACAACAATCTGGTTCATCTGCCGATACCCAGAGCGAAATTAGACAGTTGTTATGCTCGCTTTTGTCTACACTCCGATGCATTAACAGCGAGGGAATTCATGCGACTGTTGGGGCTGTGTGGAGCGGCTGCAGATCTTATTCTGATGGATTGCCTGTGCATGCATCCCCTCCAGATATTCTTTACTCAGAACTGGAGTGTAAAGACGCATTTGCTTAAAACCAGTATTGTTTTAACGGACCTGATAAAACAAAGGGTTCAAATTTGGGCAGATATTCAGTGGTTAACTCAGGGAGTTCCACTGCAACTGTCAGATCCGTTTTTCACAATTATGACGTATGCGAGTCAGATGGGTTTGGGCGCAACCCTAAGTCCCGCAAACTTGAAGTGTCAGGGTCTTTGGAATCCTCGGTTCCTGGAGAAGCACATAAACATCAGAGAGATGATATCGATATGGCTAATGCTACAACATTGGATTCACATAATAGCGGACGCTCATGTTCAGATTTTGTCGGACAACTCGACAGTGGTAGCGTACACCAGGAACCAGGGCGGCACTCATTCGATTCCATTTTGCGAATTAACGGAGAAGATTCTTCTATATGTCATGAATCATTATGTTCAGCTTTCTGTCCATCATATACCAGGTTGCCTGAATGTAATAGCAGACTCGCTCTCTCGGAAAGGTCGCCTGTTGCCATCGGAGTGGATGCTCATCAAGCAAGTATTCAGGCAGATTTGCTACCAGTGGGATCGCCCCATGATGGATCTGTTTGTGACACACCTGAACAATCAGTTACCGACGTTCGTGTCGCCATGTCCAGACCATCGAGCGTATGCAGTAGATGCTCTGTCAGTCTCATGGGACGGAATGATAGGATATGCGTATTCTCCAACTCCGTTGATTCAGCAGATTCTGTTATCAAACAGTCTCATTGCAAAATTCTACTAGTACTGCAGCACAACCCGGAAGCTCTCAACCTTCACGTATTTCCGCTGTTCGGTCCTTGCACGGAAAACAGTTCACAGGATGAGCAGTGGATGCAATTTCTAACTGCAGGAGGTCCTCCTCTTTGTTGAACTACGCAGCGAAGTGGAAGGTTTTCTTCCGTTGGTGTAAGGATCAGTTGATAGACGTTTATGATCTGTCCATACCAAATATTGCCAATTTTCTGGTCTACTTGTTTGATGTTCTCAAACTGCAGCCTGTCACTGTTAAGGGCTATAGGTTTATAAGAATAAGATTGCTTCTAATATTTTTTTTTATTTTAAATATTTTCAGTCAAAAGTAATCAGACAATAGGTGGATATTCAATTTATTGAAGAAATAATAAATCGGCTTTTTTTGTTTCATTTGCCGCAAAACATAGCTCATGATTCATCATTGCAATGACCTCAATTGAGTTTGTTTCAGGGAGGGAGCATGAGCTTTGTTTTAAGGCAATACACTGAAAAAATAATAAATCAGATATTGGGGGGTTTCATTTGCCGCAAAACATAGCTCATGATTCATCATTGCAATGACCTCAGTTGAGTTTGTTTCAAAGAGGAAGCATGAGCTATGTTTTGAGGCAATACACTGAAGAAATAATCATAAAAAGTTACCCTTTAACAAACAATTTAACCTTTACTGGAAGCTTATTTATAATACTAAAAATTGGACTGTTTTGTTTCAGTGTGAATAAAGCCTTAAACGACAAGTCCATAAATACCAGAACATTTTTTTAAAAGCTGACTGGAGGTAATTTCCCCATCATTTCACAACTTAAACAGCTTCCCTTGAATCTCATCAGCAGCCTTCCCTTTCCGTCTCTGCATTTTGCCCTCAGAAACAAGCTTAATCGTCAAGGGAATGGCTGTTGCTTCTTTGAACAATTCAATAATGAGGAGATAAAGTGGCACCGTTCCTCTACTGTTAACTCTACTGTTTATTTGATTGTGCCATCCCTCGACATCATTGTTTGTATGAACACTTGAAATGAATACCCTCCAATTTTCAATTTCAAATTTTCTATCCAAGTGTTTCTTATATATTGTACAACAGACTCCAACTCTGGTGTACCAGCCTGGTCAGCTAGACTCTCAAATGATTGTTCAATATGTTCCGGAGGCAAAAAGGGAGTGTCATTAATTTTCTAACATATTTGTAAACTGTATCTTTCTTATTATAGTCTGTCTGTAATCCTTTTTCTTGTACTTTACGAAAGACAGCTTCAGCCCAGTGAAAGACACATCCCTGGATGGGTGTATCAGGGAAACGCCGACATATTGCCTGCCACAGTCCTGCTTCAAAATCAGCAACAACTCTTTCCAAGGAAATGTCACTGGGTAACCTTCTGTCAATTGCTCGGAGAAGTGCATAATAGTCTTCTGTTCGCTTGCCTGAGGATTTAGTGAAGAGAAATGAATATGTAAATTGCAACGTGTTTTCCCTATCAACACTGATTAGTGAGTAAAAAATCAGCATGTCACTGATGCATGACTGGTCTTTTGACATCAGTCTACTGTCTCTCGTCACCATTTTGACAGTAATTTAAGTATAATGCAAACTTGCTGACAAACTGTTTGGTTGTTTGTACAGTAATAATCACTGTGCAAATCGGCAGACATACTGTTTTTGATTACCAATTAACTTACTAATCCGCTTTATTGTTCCGAAGAGAGTTTGTAAATTAATTTATTACCATTGACCATTATTAAATAACAATCCCAAATAAATACAGCGGCAGATACAACATGAAATATTGTATTGTTTGTTTTTTGGGGGGTTTTTTAGCTTCCACCGCACCTGGGAAATGACTCATCTCATAAATTATATTTATAAATGCAATACATGTACATAAATTTGTTACAGTTTGTACGGCAAAAATTTTCCAGGCTCTGCTCTGCTGAATGAATGTGTGACTTGAGTCCCTCTTTGAATGTTTCAGCATCTTGTATCACAGTTGCTGGGCAGTAGTTATTTTTAGTTCTTTTGGTGCACCTCCACAAGGTGAGTTCATTTTTCTGTTTTTTCACTGTGAAACTGTACCCATTGTCATGTATTAACATTCTCTTTCTTCGCTCAGAGCCATGTTCCACGATATGATATTCTGCGGGCTCAGAATCTGTGACGGATATAACTGCTTAACTGTCTCCAGCTATTGATTCTTCATTTGAAGGCACAGGTACCTCAAATGAGGCATTAACATTGAATGAAGCCTCTGTTGTGGTGTTGGCATCTGTCCCGAAGGAATGATTTATGACGAACGTCGCATTAACAGTACTCTCAGATGTCTGAAATAAAAAAGTAAAACGTGTCCTGAGTACAATATAACACAATTCCCCAATATGGGGGCTAGAAATGGCACATTTCATAGAATTATTTTTTTTTGAAAATTTCTTTTGGCCCGGTGCGTGAAATTTTCAAAATAAGCCTATGAAAGGCGCCATTTCCTCGATCAGAGAAATAGAGTTATGGTCGCCAGAACCTCTCTAAATAAAGGCATTTTTATCCAACTATTTTCTAAAATGTAGTCCATTGAAGCAAGCTCCTTACGAACTGCACCCCCACTAAAATACCCCATAGGTACGCCACTGCCCACTCTCCTCTTAATTACCCAGGTTTACTTACCTCATTAGTGATTTTTTAAAATACTTTCAAAAAAATGTAAGTCTTACCTGATTAATATTTCGGCCACGCGAACAGGACCATTGGATATCTCTTTCTTCGCAAACTGCATCCCTGTATTGTTGTCGAGTTATCCCAGTTTTGCATTTCCTATGTTGCCACCGATTGCAACCATCGCATTGAAGGCCCTCCTGTCATGGTTGAACACTGGTATTACATTCAATACAACAGTCTGAAGACATTCTGGAAGTGATGTTGCTGGTGGTTTGGGCTTTATTTTATATAAAATTGATGCTCGGGAAACAATTATTGTTTTAATAACAAAATAAAAAGACACAATTTAACTTTAATCAACATTTATTAAACTTGCTGACACTTAACAATTGGTATTGTAAGTCACAAGTTCTTTAAAATGTTTTTCTAAAGAACAATTATTATGCCTGTAACATAATATTCAATTACACAACCTGAGGCTTTACTGACAACTAAATAACTTTTAACAAGAGTTCATGAATTTGTTTTTATAAGTTATCAGTTATCGCCGATAAAGTGTGAACACACGCATCAATCATCTCAGTGAGGTGCCGAATTGACTTATACCCGGTGCCGAATTGACCAATGGCAGGTGCCGATTCGTCCCAAAGCAGGTGCCGAATTGACCAGAAAACTGGTGCCAAATTGTCTTGGTGCCGAATTGTCTGGTTACCCTATGTTATCAGACACTTGCGCTCATCATGATAACTTGGCTACTGGGTCTAATGCTTCATTGTCCAAGCTTGTTAGAAATTTCTCTGTTAATAGACCTAGAACCCTCAGATTAATTCCTAAGTGGAATTTGGCTTGGGTTCTGTTGAAGCTTAAAGAAGCTCCGTTTGATTGAGCCGTTGGATGTTGTAGAGTTCAAATTCTTGACCTATAAAGCAGCATTTCTCTTAGCCTTTGCATCTGCTAGAAGAGTTAGTCAACTTCATGCTTTATCAGTTGATGACTCTCACTACCGTAGTGTGGGTAATACCATTACCCTAACTACAGAAGTGGGATTTCTGGCTAAGAATCAGACACCAGATAAATGGCCTGAGCCTATTACCATTAAGGCTCTGCCATCCTTGGACAACCGAAGACCTCTGCTGTGTCCAGTCAGGGCTATGCACATATATAAACGTCGATCAGATTTTGTAAGGAAAGGAAGAAAATGTTTCTTTCTTTCATTAATTCCTAACAGAAAATATATTTCTGTTCATTCAGTTGCTAGATGGATTCAGCTGGCAATACACATTGCCTATGAAAATCTATCTTCGGATCAATGTTCTGTAAAGAAGATAACAGTGCATGAAGTTAGAGCGCTGTTCACTTCTTGGGCTTATTCTAACAGTATAGCCATTACTGATCTCATGAAGGCTGTGTACTGGACATAGCCCTCTACATTTACCAAGTTTTACCTGAGAAATTTAGAGTCCATCTCCGGTGACCTTAGATCTTTAGGTCCTCTTTCTGTTGCTCAGAATGTTGTCCATTAATGGTTACATCTGCAGTTATTTAAGCAGCCCGTTCCAGCAGTGCCGCTGTTCCACTGCCCTCTTCGTTCTGCGGATATCGTACCTCAGAACAAGGGGAATGGGGGAGGGACATTTTTCCCTTATGATTATCTGGCTTTATAGTGAAAAGCAAGGGAAGCCCTCCTCCAGTGTCAGTAGTCCTGAGTCGGTGTTGGGATGGTTTTAATGTGTAGCTTGGTTTGAAGTAATAACTATGTCTCATTTATGTACTGTTTTTAAAGTGTAGCTCACTGTGAAGTATTTGTATATGTCACATGTCAAACCGGCGTTAATATACGATCCTCAGACACTTTTAAATGGGTAGAAAGAGTCTCATTCTCTGGACAATCTTTATATATTGCCTTTCCTTTACCAAATTAGCATAATGGGTTATGCTGGCATTAAATGGAGAATTATATTTTATGTAATACTCAATTACATTGTTGGTGTTATGTCTTTCTCATTTCTCGTAAAGGAGAAAGACATATATAATTCCTTTTTTCTCCTATTCTCCTGTAGGAGATATCCTTTACTGAAGTGATTGAGAGATTGGATTTTCCTCTATGTCCTAGGCCCTCCAGCCTTTTTATGATTCACCTAGTCTGGGCCATTGCTTGTTGTACATGTATATATTATAAATTCTGAGTAATTTGTATATTTTTTATACTTACCAATGGCCCAGATGGGTATGGCCCTCCCATGAGTGGACACTCATACCTCCCCGCTGTTTACAACATTTAACAGGCAATTAGAAAGAATGATGGTTGGCACCAGTTTCGTTGTCTTCCTGGACACGGCACATGTGCAGATCTGAAAAGTATGACAGACCAGATAGGACATTGAATTTTTGGTTTTGCATGCAAATTTTGGGGATTGGGGGGCAAAATTTGTGTTTTGCCCTGGATTAATTTTTTGAGCTAGCACCAGCTAGCCTGGGCCATTGGTAAGTATAAAAAATATACAAATTACTTAGAATTTATAATTCCCGAATGTCTAACAAAACAAGAGATGTTTATCTCCATTATAATCCCTGTCATTGTTAGAAGTAAAAAAAATTCTCAAAACCTGTTTTAATTTAAGAAAAACATTCAAAACAATGTCATTTTAGATCCTTGTCTAATTGCCTTGATCAAATTTACAGGGTGTGTTAGATCTGTGATAGAAGTGATTTAGCGCCGTTGCCAAGCCTGAAAATAAGCAGTCTGACATTTGCTGAATGAGGCCCCCAGAGGGTGAATTTGATGATGCTGTCTCACACAGCGGGCCAATTTATCTTCTGGGTACCTCTTTCTGTTTAAGTCTCATACCCTGATTCAGATTGAGGTTCACCTGAGGGTAAATTTAGTGATGCTGCCCTGCTGTGCAGGGTAGCATCACTAAATTCACCCTCTGGGGACCTCATTTTGCAGATGACAGTCTGCTTATTTTCTGGCTTGGCCATTGCATGCACACAGCGTGTATACAGACATGTTGTAATTGACCTGCTTCTGTCAGTTAGAGCAAGGTAAGAGTGAATTTACCTGAGATTAGAGCATGGAGCCGCCCGGCTCTCAGCCAATCAAATTATGTGTTTAGAAAGAACAACGAGGTCAAAATTAACTGATGAATTACAATGGGCAATGATGTATGTGATTTGATTTTGCAAAGCTATTCGTACATGTTTTCAGTGACATGTACTCGCTATTTTAGATAAATTTCATTATTCATCATTCATCCCAGGAAGGATTTCATTCATGCTTGATGTGTTTGTGAGCAAGAGATTAGAGTATTGTTGAGTGGAACACACTGCAATGTTTTAAGGTCTTATGCTAATCATAATTTTTCAAAGTAGTTTTTATAACACTAATTTATGAAATAATTATATTAGGTGAATATATTATTCAGATTTGATGATACAGTCCTTAGCGATTGCACATTGATTAAATTCACAGAAATAAATGTCATTTTATGCGTTATTTTTAATGTCTTTTGCAGGTGGAAATATCTCCAGAATTTCTTCTTGATGACTCTATTCAGACAGCACCAACTTATATCATTTTTATGCGTTATTTTTAATGTCTTTTGCAGGTGGAAATATCTCCAGAATTTCTTCTTGATGACTCTATTCAGACAGCACCAACTTATAGGACAAAGGTTCTCCTTGGGAAAGATGAGGTAACAACACTCATGCTTTGAAGTCCACTTGAATATTAAAGTCTGGAATACACATTCTTCCCAGAATATAAGTGCCATTATCTACCCTGATATAAAGTGAACTGTTTCTCATATATTTCCTACTTTACTTGATTCCCCTATGGAAACTCCAAAAGTGCAGCTATACTTGTTATCTTGGGTAGGCAAGATCCATTTGACCAGTTTGCTATGACCCATTATCAAAAACCTGGGTTAGGAGTCCTCAGAAGTGAACAACATAGTCATAACAGATTGGCTGAACTTGAACTTTATACTTGTGATGTGATCAAAATCCAGATATAGATACTGAAAGTGACCTTAACCCTTGTAGGCCAGGATATTTTTACCCACAGTTTCTGTAACCTCAAAAGGTTTAACCCTTTACCTCAATGAGCTCGTTCCAATGAGGGGTCACATGATATGGTTTTGCTGAAATATTTTGAAAAATTAAAAAAAATTATATTTAAAATAATAAATTTTGAAATCGTCTACGTTGGGTAAAGGGTTAACTGGTTGAGTGTTGGAAGCCCATATTTGGGCTTTACTCTAAAACACAGGTACTGCCATTCAAGGCTTCGAACCCTTAGATGTTCTTCATGTTATATTTTTATACTGTACCAATGACCCAGACAAAGCTGGTGCTAATTCTCAAAAATCTAGGGCCAAACACAAATTTTGCCCCCCAATCCCCAAAATTTGCATCTTAAACCGAAAATAACATGTCCTAAATGGTCCTCCATACCTTTCCTCCACTGCGCATGTGCAGTGTCAAGGAGGTCTCGAAATTGGCGCCAATTATCATTCTTTGTTTGGCCCTTCATCAGTTCACATCTGACTGATATTTGTGCTTGTAAATCTCAGTTTAAATGATGCCAGGCACATAAATATTAGAGAAATGGTGGATCTAAAGAGGAAATACAAGGAGGAGAGGAAAAATTGGTGGCAGGAAATAATCAGGGCTGTAACTTAAATTTTTTTTATGAAATTATGTTATGTTCCCTAATTTCAAGGCATGGGCCTGTTGTTAACATTCTTGCTATAAAGTTACACTGCTTGATCTGTGTTTCCTCTCTCCCTTTCCTTTAGTCCCCCCTTGCTATTCTCCCATGCTTTTGGCATATTTTCTGTAATATTATTACTAAAATTTCTTGGGAGTTTTAGCTTGGTAACAGAATGAATTCTGTTTTTTCCCCCATGTTTACGTCCTCATCCATGGGTGTTTAGGCATTGTGTTCTGCATCTACCATCTGATGTTCTGCAGTTTCTTCCCTGGAAGTCTCTGTTTTGCATCAGATAGTGTTGTAATTGGTAACTGATTTCGGGCCATGTTTATCAGTGCCTGGAGTCATGTTTCCGGTTTTTATACACTTCTTGTTTACATTGACAACGGTTTCTGTTGAGAGTGATTTCTTGTCTTTGTATTAGTTTAATCATAACAAGATACATTATTATTATACGTAAGTGTTGCATTAATTTTTTTGAAATATTTTAAAAAAATTTGTCTACACTTAGGCTTTTTGGGATCCATTGGGGATCAACGTTACTTTCAGAAACTTGGGCTTTTCTGAAAAAATATTTTTCAAAAAATGTTTTTGATTTCATTTATTTTTTCTGTATGTTAATGGATCATGTTATTATGTATCTTTGTTTTCAGGGGTTGGTGCGAGTACTAGGGCTGTTTTTGTTCTTTTCACAATGAAAGGATATTGTTCAAATTGTAATAAGAGGAAATCTTCCTCTGACTTTCATAATCATTGTATTAATTGTAGTCAGTGTACTCGCACTAACTCTTGCTCATTGTGTGTCAATTGGGATGACAAACATTGGAAACGTGTGTCACGGTATGTTGTTAGCGGGGATAAGGCCATGCTGGTCCTTTCTCCACGGGGTCACTCTAGTTTTTCAATCTCTTTTTCAGAGGAACAAGAACAGGGTGATGTTTCCGTGATGTCTTCCAAAAGTGTGCCTCCGTTGTCACAGTTAAATGAAGAGCTAGCGGCAAAAGTGCTCATGGAAATACGTCAATTGCCTAAGAGGTCCCTAGTAGGATCAACGGCATTGGCGTCTGCTAGCTCGCCCGGTGTAGCGACCATTCATCGAATGGCTCGGCAGCCGGGTTCGTCCGTTGCGGTCCAGGAAGGAGATTTGGGTGATGCGAGCACTATAATAACACAAAGTGCACACCCAGTGGTGACGGATCAGAGGATAGAATGGAGGAAGCCTATTAGTCCGGTTCCTAGCTCGTCCAGGTCCATCCGGGCTGCAAGCAAGAGAGGTCCCTCTCTCGTACAACAACATCTGGGACCAGATGTTGTGGTACAAAATGTTTCGCATTCGGAGCATACGTCCGCCACTCGGGATGCTCCGTTATATAAACAGTCTGGAGAGACTGTCAATATGGCTTCCTCATCCTCACGGCAGTGCACACGACCACACCTTGGCTACATGACCACGGATATCCAGCCAGCTTCCCCGATCAGGGATTCCACGGCGACCAGGTCACAACATCCGGTAGTCAGGGACACAAGGCCTGTAGACTCCAGACGTTCGCATAAAAGAAGTACGCAGGAGTATGCAGGAGTCAACGTCCAGGGAGCTTCCAGCGGCAAAGCAACGTAAGACCGCTGCTCCACAGGCCTCAGTGACGGACGTGCTATCACAAATAGCACAGCAGACGACAGAATCTCTGTCGGATCAGGAATTATCCGACAACGCTGGGTCGGTACGCTCCGCTGAAGCATCAGGTACGGACGACTGAGAACTTCATATGGTCCGACAGGATGGCGAAAGGGATTCAGAGGATCTGGAGCTTTCCCTTTCGGAACAACATAAAGCTGCCGTAGAATTTATCCGGCATTATCTTCCAGAGGTTGTTCCGTCGGACCAGAATGCTGCGATGCCGGATAAGAGACTGATAGCGTCACTGGACACAGAATGTTTTGATCGGTTTAGGGACATCCTCCCTGAGTTTCCGACACAGTCCAATAATGTCACAAGAACATTTGAACTATTGATGACGCTATATATAAGCTTGCTACCAAAACGAGCAAGTATGGTTTCTTGTCCGCAAATACTCTACATTTGCCTTTCATCAATTCAAGGAACAAATTTGAAACGGCAGGACAGGGCATACCGAGAGTTCCTCTGCATCTGGACGACCAGGCTGAAGACCTAGAATTGTCTATACCGTTGTCTATGTCAATTCCAACCACGACGTTGGAAACGACAATAATGTCTAATAGAGTTAACTCAGATGCTTTATCATATGCAGATCACCTTACTAAAGCATTATCATTACGTCTTCAATTTCAGTGGGAAACCTGGAGTTGGTTAGACGTGACGCGGCCCTAGCTACATCCACGCGTGTGGATGGTAAGGTGAAAAACTCTCTCAGAGACGCTTCGGTCTCCGGAAAGCTTCTCTTCGACGGCAAGCATTCAGCAATCTATGATAAGATAACTAAGAAAGCTTCGGATTCTCTGCTATTCAAATCCGCTTCTAAAAAGTTGGATACAGCAGAAAAGAGTAAGACAGGCACTTCTGGGACAAGTTCGCCCAAGGGAAGTTCCTATAGAGGTTTCTATGCGTCCGCTAGGTCTTATTCTAGAGACCGTCAAGGCAGCGACTCACAGAGGGGACGTTATACTGGCCGAGATAACCGGTCAGACATCCCTAGGTCGACGGGGCGAGGTGCGGGTCATGGAGGATGTAGTTTCTCCTTCCGCAAGCCTCGCACGGTCCAGGAGGTGATGGTATGAACCTCTATCGTGTTCCGGTAGGCGGAAGATTGTCGAGTTTTATAAACAATTGGGCGTCAATTACGTACGACCCCTGGGTTCGAGGGGTAATTTCGGAAGGACTAAGAATATCCGAAAACCTCCATTAACTCGAAGTCCAAATTGGACTCGGCTTCCGTCAAATCCGCAGAAAAGAGATGCTCTTCTATCAGAAGTACAGTCTCTTCTGGAGAAGAACGCGGTAGAGGTCGTAGAAGACCAGGAATCACCGGGTTTCTACAGTCATCTGTTTCTGGTTCCGAAACCAGACGGCTCGTTCCGTCCAGTCATAGATTTGAGCTGGATAAACAAGCTGATCGTCACTCCGAAGTTCTATATGGAGACAATTTGATCAGTCAGAGCGAGTATTAGGGTGAACGACTATGCTACAAGCATAGATCTCAAGAATGCGTACTTTCATGTCATGGTACATTCGACATTCAGAAAGTATCTACGCTTCTTAGTCCTAGGAGTTGTATATCAGTTCCGAGCGATGTGCTTCGGTTTGAACCTAGCGCCCTGGGCTTTCACTCGAATAATGAACTCGGTAATGATGCATTTCCGAGCTCATTCGTCTGCGGTAACGTCAGCCTACCTGGACGACATTCTTCAGAGGTACGGCAATGAGTTAATGCTTCAGAACGATGTGCAGAATCTACTTTTATTACTCCAACGTCTCGGTTTTATAATAAACGAGGAGAAGTCGGATCTGGTGCCGTCCAAGTCATTCACCCACTTGGGAATGAGCTTCGAGATGCACAACAGTCTCGTTTGTCTGCCGTTAACCAGAGCGAAATTAATCAGTTGTTATGCTCACTATTGTCTTCACTCAGACAAAGTCACAGCGAGAGAATTCATGAGACTGATAGGTCTGTGCGGAGCCGCTGCGGATCTCATTCCGATGGAGCGGTTATGCACTCGTCCTCTCCAAATTGTTTTGACTCAGAATTGGAGAGTAAAGATTCATTCGCTCGATATAGACGTTCTCTTGTCAAAGCAAGTGAAACAAGAGATTCAGACTTGGGCAAACATTCAGTTGTTGACTCAGGGAGTTCCACTGCAGTTGCCGGATCCGAGTTTTACTATTATGACAGATGCCAGTCAAACAGGTTGGGGTGCAACATTGATCCCAACGGATTCGAAGTGCCAGGGTCTTTGGGATCCGCAGTTTCTAGGCAAGCACATAAACATCAAAGAAATGATGTCAATTTGGCTTGCACTATGTCTTTGGATGAACATTATTCAGAAAGCACATGTCCAAATCCTGTCCGACAATACGACAGTAGCAGTATATATTCGGAACCAGGGAGGCACTCATTCCGTTCCGTTATTCAATTTAACGGAAAGAATCCTTCTGTTTGTACTAGAACACCAAGTTCTACTTCCAGTCCGTCATATTCCGGGTCGTTTGAATGTATTAGCAGACTTCCTTTCACAGAAGGGTCGCTTGTTGCCGTCAGAATGAACTCTCAACAAACAGGTATTCAATCAGATTTGCTACCAATGGGAGCTGCCAATGATAGACTTATTTGCGACACAGCTCAACAATCAGTTGCAGACGTATGTGTCACCATGTCCGGATCCTTGAGCATATGCAGTAGATGCTCTATCGATCTCGTGGGACGGAATGATAGGATATACGTATCCTCCAGCGCCGTTGATTCAGCAGATATTGCTAAAGATAAAACAATCTCAAAGCAAAATTCTGTTGGTAGCATCTCTGTCTCCACAGAGACCGTGGATAAATCTACTCAGGTGTCTGCTGTGGGACATACCGCGGAAGCTTCCTCCACGAGAGGATCTTCTTTCGCAGGGGAAATCACGTCAACTACATCACAACCCGCAAGGTCTCAACCTTCACGTATTTCCGTTGTGCGGCCCTTCTTGCACGGCAAGCATTTTACAGGACGAGCAGTGGACGCAATTTCTAACTGTAGGGGGACCTCCTCTTCACTAAACTATGAGGCTAAGTGGAAGGTCTTTTGTCGTTGGTGTAGGGATCATTCTGTTGATATTTTTTATCCCTCCATTCCAGACATTGCAAACTTTCTAGTATACTTGTTTGATGAGATCAAACTGCAGCCTATTACTATTAAAGGTTATAGGTCTATGTTATTTATTACCTATGCACACCATGATAGTTTACAAATTGGATCTAATGTCTCTTTATCTAAATTAGTTAGAAACTTCTCGATAAATAGACCTAGAACCCTTAGATTAATTCATAAATGGAATTTAGCTTGGGTTCTTCTTAAACTAAAAGAAAAGCCATTTGAGCCTCTTGAGACAGTGGACTTCAAATTCTTATCTTATAAGACAACATTTCTCTTAGCTTTCTCTTCTGCTAGAAGAGTCAGTGAGCTTCATGCACTATCTGTGGACGATTCTCACTATCGTTGTGTCGGGAACACTATTACCTTTACTACTAATGTTGGATTTTTGGCTAAGAATCAGACTCCTAATAAATATCCGGAAACCTATTGTTATTAAGGCCCTTCCGACTTCAGATGGGCATAGACCTTTACTCTGTCCGGTTAGAGCTTTACATATTTATAAACGAAGGTGTCAGTTTTTCAGAAAGGGACGAAAACGCTTCTTTCTGTCTCTGATGCCTAATAGAAAGGACATTATGGTCCATTCTATTGCTAGATGGATTCAATTAACTATCCGTACTGCTTATGATAATCTATCTTCAACTCAGCAGTCTGTGCTTAAGATTTTGGCTCATGAAGTAAGAGCTCTTTCTACATCTTGGGCTTACGCAAATAGTGTTGCTATTACAGATTTAATGAAGGCTGCATATTGGTCTCAGCCATCCACATTCACAAATTTTTATCTCAGAAATATTGAGTCCATTTCTGGAGACCTGCATTGTTTAGGTCCGTTATCTGTTGCTCAGAATGTCGTCCACTAAACAGTTACAACTATAGTTATGCAGGCTTTCTGTTCCAGCAGTGACTCTGTCCTGCTGCCCTCTTCACTCTGGGCTATTTGACCCAGGGCAAGGGGAAGGGGGGGGGGGGGGGGTGTTCCCTTAGGTCACCTGCTTTATAGTGAAAAGCAAGGGGATACCTCCTCCGGAGTCAGTAATTCTGAGTCGGTACCGGGATGGTTTTAAAGTGTAAAGCTAATGCTTAAATTCATGTCATACTTTTAAAGTGTAGCTCGGTGTGAAGCATTTGTATATGTCACTTGTCAAACGGGTGTTAATATACAATCCTCGGACACTTTTAATGAGTATAAAGAGTCTCAATTCTCTGGACTTACTTTTTTTATTGGCTTACTTTAAAAATAATTAGTACAAAGGGTTATACTGGATGTAGAGAACATGGATGTTATTATGCTCAATTATGAAGGGTGTTGTGTCTTTCTAATTTGTCATAAATAAGAAAGATACATGTAAAGCCTAATCCTCCTTTTCTCCTCGAGGGGATAACTCTATTATATTTAGTTGAGCTTATTGGATTTTCCTCTATGTCCTAGGCCCTCCAGCCTTTTTTCTATTCAGCTATGTCTGGGTCATTGGTACAGTATAAAAATGTTAAAAAATTTATAGTAATTTATATATTTTTTATACTTACCAATGACCCAGACAGGGATGGCCCTCCCAGGAGTTGGGAACTCGTACCTCCCCGCTGAGTACATAGCGCTGACCAGGCACTGCTTGTAAGAATGATAATTGGTGCCAATTTCGAGACCTCCTTGACACTGCGCATGCGCAGTGGAGGAAAAGTATGGAGGACCATTTAGAACATGTTATTTTCGGTTTTAGATGCAAATTTTGGGGACTGGGGGGCAAAATTTGCGTTTGGCCCTAGATTTTTGAGAATTAGCACCAGCTATGTCTGGGTCATTGGTAAGTATAAAAAATGTGTAAATTACTATAAATTTTTTAACTTTTCAACCTAAATTATTTAGTTTGCGTGGATTTTCTTTGTTACAATTTATGGGAGAGTGCCTATAGGCACTCTCCCATAAATGTTAATAAAGCGAAGACTTTTAATCAAATTTTGATGTCTAAAGATAATTCAGCACTCTACCTGTTAAGAGATTTATGACTCATGAGTGGTTCCTATGAAAGTCTTAAACCACTGTCAAGATAATTTAACATTTACAGTAAGTATATTAAGATTACATGCATGTTGGATCACCTGTTTTAAGGCTTTGAAACTGATGAAAGCTGGATATAGACCTCCAAATGCTAAATCCCAATAAACAAACAATTTACTCTGATCCGAGAAACTGTGTGCTTAGCCTTTCCTGGTAAGGTAACATGATGTGTCACTGTTGGAAAGAGTTGTCCAAAAGTGTGATATTTAAAAGGGTGAACAGCATGCCCTGCTAGATGCCACTGTCAGGGCTCTGCTAAAAAGTGCTGAAATCTACTTTAGTGGCTTTACACTGTATTACCTTGTTATTTGTGAAGTGCCGGTAGTTGGGAAAAAAAAAGTTCCTATAAAATTTAGTACTCTACCATTTAAAAAATGATGAATCGTAGTAGTTCTTAACCTGCTGAGTATTTTCTTGAATATCTCATAAAACAGCCATGACTTGATTTAATAAAAAAAAAATTAATAGAAATCATTTGACAAGAGGATTACTTCTATTTGTAAGGGATATATTTTATTAACAAATAGCAGAATTATACTTCTGCTTGGTAACGGGTATTTTTGTACAAGGCAGGAAAATATGGTTCAGGCCTGTCGTTTTGAGGCAAGCAGTCTCTCTCTTTAGCCCACCTGATTTGAAAATAATGAGGGAGGCAACTCTAGAAAATCGTAATAAATTTAGTAATTTTAAACTCTGTGTCGCACAGTAAATCTAATGTAAACATACCAAATGTAAGGGTCTGGGTAATTTTGTAGACTTTCTCCTACACCACACCTTGTGAGTCTAGCACAGGCCTGGAGATAAGCAATCTGTCATTTGCAGAATGAGGTCCCCAGAGGGTTAATTTGCTGATGATAGCCCATACAGTGGATCAATTTATCCTCTGGGTACCTCTTTCTGTTTAGTTTTGAGACCCTGATTCAGATTGAGGTTCACAGAGAGTAAATTTAGTGATGCTACCCTGTTGTGCAGGGTAGCATTACTAAATAAATTCACACTCTGGGGACCTCATTTTGCAGATGACAATCTGCTTATTTTCTGGCGTAGTCTAGCAGCTTAGTTATTTCTAGCCATGTATTAGCTGCCTCTAAAGGCAACCAAGACTTGACTATAAACCACTCACAAGGTAATTTGACTATTGTCTACACAGTCACTTCTTGATCATAGATTAAAGTACCTGTTCTGAGACCTCAAAATTTGTCATAGTCAGATAGAGATATTTAATAGCTTCCAGTGAATGCTGTTAAAGAAATGGTCCAGGGTTTCCCATCATAGTGAAACAACTGTTTTACCATGGGGACATTCAGCCTCATAAAACTTTTCCCCCGAGGGTGTTAGTCACTCTCCTGTGATTATCAAATTGACATTCCTGCTGTTTGCAGCTGTCAACAAGTTAACCTTTTACCTTACAAATCGACAAGCTCATTCTAACAAGAGGTCACATGATATGGTTTTGTTGAAATGTTTTGAAATAATATTTAAAATAATAAATTTTGACATCCTGTGCGGTGTGTAAAGGATTAAAGCCAATAGTTATCCTCACAAAACTCCCCAGACAAACTGTCAAATCTACTAATTTTACAACTGGTCAGGCAAAAATCAGAAAAGGAAACAGTTTTAACTGTTTGGTCACTAAAAAGTGTCTCATGAAGGTTCTTGGATGAATTTTTTACCCTCTTGAATATGAAGTTGGTATACTTTATACCCTGTAATTGTCCATCGATTAGATAATCACTGACAAAGCTAGATCACCTGTGGAAATCTAGGTAATCATTGATGTCCATGGAAGTATGATTTTGTAAATGTTCACTCAAGAGGCAGGTATGATAATGTAATACAGAGGAATCCAGGTAATCAGGTATTTTTTAATAGAATAATATGTCAATTGCATAAAACTTCCAAACACCAAACCAATTACCATACTTGCAGTAGATATTTAACCTATTGATTTCATATTTGTTACAGAGTAAATTTCCATTAATTGAATAAAATATCTTGTGATTTTGCATATAATTACTCTGTTAACTACTGAATTCCCAATGTTTATGGAACTCTTTGTCTTCAGTTTATCCCAAATAAGCCTTTTACCCTTTACCTAATGAATCTACAGCATCTGCACATGTAATTTACAAATTAAGCATTTAAAAAAAAATAATTTCAAAAAGTATCAACAAAACCATATTATGTGACCCCTTATTGGAATGAGTTAATTAAGCCTGTTCCAATGAAGGGTCACATGATATGGTTTTGCTGAAATTTTTTGTTAAAATATTAGATTTTGATATCCTGTGCATTAGGTAAAGGGTTAATCTATTACATCTTGTTTGACAGAGACCCATGATTTCAGTCAAACAATATATAATAAAATAAATATTCAGTTTATTATTGGCATAAAAGAAAATGTCCAAATTCCTGTTAATTGAATATCTTTCACTGGCAAAAGGGCTTTTAAATTGTGTTACTGGAGAAAACAACTACTTAATTAAAAGAACTTGCAGTTCAATAGCAAACCATACAGTATCCAGCTGTTTGTTTTACTAGATTTTACAAGATTTGTGTCAATAGAATATAGGAAGTTTTCATTTAGTCTTAAAAATACTATCTCAGAAGAGTGTCGGAAAAGTATCAACAAAAATAAAAGTCAGAAAATTAATAATTCAACTGCTCCTACAATTATTTGTTTGATTGGTAAATCCTCCTCAGGCCTGGTAAAATTTCCATTTTTATCTGATTGGTTGTCCTCAGGCCTGGAAATAATTTTTTTTGGTGCATCGGTCATAATGACCGGCTCCATAATGATCGAATCGGTCATACAGTAACCCAGGTCGGTCATATTTTTTGGCTTCCAAATCAAACATTAACTGGGGAGTGGGGGGGGGGAGGAGGGAGGGGGGGTGCTTGAGAACAAATTGAGGGGTGGGCTTAAACATGAAGACTTGAGTCTGTGACTGGGTTTTTCTTGATAAACGATACTGATAAAATGACGATCCCACATCATTCACATAATGAACAAAATACAAAATCAGCATTGGTTTTCAATATCACTTGTCAAATCACCAATGAGTACCGTATGTAACATGTTTTACTTTCAGTGTTCAATTATTTTAATATATTTACTCATATTTCAGCTGCTCTGTGAATAAAATTTTATTAAATCCCTGTGTGTTGTTCGTATTTTTTTCCGTAAACATTGTTGTTTCTGGTAATTGCATCACGTGCAAACAAGGATGAAAATCAGCAAATTAAATGCCCAAACAAGCGAACTATACAATCTCATCATAGGGAATCCACTTGAAGTGACAAAATAACAATACAACAAACCCAGTTTTATCTTTTTTATTACTCAATAACACTAATTACTCGATAAAACATCAAATGAATAATGCAAATATAAAATAAAACACGTGATTAAAAAAACGCCCAAAATAGCACACCCCACAAAGATGTACGTGCGTGAACTCGCCCCTCAGGTGACACGCAAAGAAACAAAAAATTCTCATTTTATGCGAATTCACACCGGGTGCAAATTCAGTTCGTTCACAGGAATTGAGATTTTTTTTTCTTTCCATGTCACCTGAGGGACTCTCTCATTTCATATTCATTACAATACTTATTCTCCCAAGTTACACCCACTCTTGACTCAATAGTAATCCCCCCCCCCCCCCATCATGAACGTCCCGGTTGGAAATTTCAAGTAGATCTGTGACTTTCACAAATTCTAGAGCGGCAGTGATCTAATAGCCAGTTGGAATATATTCACGCTTGAATTTTGTGAAAATCACATCATCAACAGATCAACTTCTGCTTGGACCGCTGTTCCCCCTCCCCCTCTTGTTGGGTTGCACAGAGTCTCCTGGCTTCAGACCGGTCGGGTATATTGGTAAACTACTACAGAAAATGTATCGATATTGATAACAATACACTTTTAATAGTAGTTTCCTGTAGTACTCCAGGGTGCCATCCTTGTAGTACGCTTATGGAATATATTGAAGTCAATACACTTTTCATGATAGTTTCTTTTAATACTCGAGGGTTACATCACTGTGGCACACTTATGAGGATTGACTATTGGGGGAAAATTCACATAATGTCTATCCCTATGGTGATACCCTGGAGTACTCAGGAAATTTACTATAGAAAATGTATTGACGCTAATACTTCTATAGGAAATTACCAATTAACGAGTTCAAATGCCTGATTGATTATTAGATTCCATTGCGATGACTGTTTGATTCAGTTATTGCCTGGCCCAAGTTTTATACATATTGTGGGAAAAGCCATGTACGAATATCATTGGCAGACGACATTTATTTTGTGTGTGACTGTGTTGTCAACACAGCCACGTGCGATTATTTCTTATTGCTTAATCACGAATATGGGATTCGACACGTGTCAGTACGGTACTTGGGAGAAAATTGCGCCGGTCATTCATGACCGGTTGGATACAGTTAGCGCCGGTCACATCAACGTTTCGTGGTAGTCACTGTCTGTGACCGACCACTTATTTCCAGGCCTGGTTGTCCTGTTTATTTATTATACCCCCCCCCCCCCCCCTGCAAACAAAGTTTGGGGTGGGGGTATTTAGGAATCACCCTGTCCGTCCATCTGTCCATCCGTCTGTCCATCCTTATAAGTGCAACTCTTAAACCGTTTGAAGAATTTTCATGAAACTTTACACAATGGAAGAACTCCATATGAAGATGTGCATGAAGCAATATAATTCCGTTCTGACAGGCGTGGGGGCTATCATTTTGTGAGCTTGCTCACAGTACCTCTAGTTTAATTATTGTGGTTTAATTCTTAACCTGCTGAGTATTTTCAAGATATATTTCTTATTTTACATTTCTTATTTTCCATTTGGTTTAATTTTTCATCAATCTAGCCACGGCTGCTGTGGAGCAGCCATGACTAGATTGATGAGAAATTAAACCAAATGGAAAATAAGAAATCCTTGTTGAAAAAATCCATTCAGTTTACAGGGTGAAAATTTTATCATATGTACCAAAATTATACTTATTTCGGTGACAAGAGAAAACCTGTGCTGGGCAGGAATATCCGTCACCAGCATGCAAAGGGTTAATGAAACTTTCAGTAGCCTGGGTCATATCATGTTGGACAGTTTTACAGATTTTAGGAAGCCCAAGAGCTTTGAGAGAACCACTAAGCAGCAGTGAGTAATTGTCAAACTCTAAAATCTACTAACCCAGCATAAACATGGTTAGCATCGGGAGAAGGCATGTGTACCACCAACATGCAGTATGGGACCAAGTGTCCTCCCCAAAGATGTAATGCAGATGATGTGGGTCAGAATCGAACATACAGCCTTTCAAACTCAAGTCCACAGTTCGAATCAAAGAGCCACCATGCCCCCAATTATCCTGTTAAGTTCTAGTGTGTTTTGTGAGAATTGCACAAGGGAAATTAAACTAAGCCTGAGGTGGTAACCAGAATTTGCTGTGAGGAAAAGACCAGCAAGAGATTTTTTCTAAAAAATGTGGCATTTTTTTGGAGTCATTGTCCTTTATCAACTTAGTAAAGGAAAGATTTTTATGAAGAGGACAATAGGTGTGCTATTTTGATGAAATCAACTCTTCACATATTTTTTAGTTTTGGCAACGCAAACTTTAAACATTATTACTGATGGTTCATCTGTGTGCAGAATGAGTAATAAGTATCAAATTTATTAATTTGCAAGGAGTTGCTTCCCTTGATCTGTTGGGAAAAATGTTTCATTCCTCATGTCTTGGGTTAGGAATATCTCATTGACTGTATATTGACTTCTTGAAAATAACAGTCCTTTATGCATGAAATATTTCGTTCACATATCTGTTTATTGAATCAAATTTCAGTGATGCCTTCTGTTTTATTTTTCAGCCATTAACTCATGTGGTCTCAAAGAACCTGATACCAACAGCAAACATCAACAAACCAGTTTTGTTGGCATTTGCACTGAAAGACTCTTCAGCGAAGATGGTGAAATCCATTCGAACTCTTATAGAAGAATGCAGAGTGTGGTGATACAGTGTGTTTTATATTTATTCCTAAGAATGATGGATTACCAACTTTGAAACTGGAACAAATGACTGGAGTTTGTCATTTATCTGCTTCATTCAAGAGTGACCATCAAAGAATGTGTATTAGCCCTTGAAGGCCTAATTCCAATTTTGATCACTTTTTACTGCAACAAATGAGGCACACCAGCATACGGTCTTTGGGTAGACATGCAAATTACATTCTTAGAACCTTGTCAGTTGTTTCCAAGCAGGTCTCGGCTGCCTGTGTAGGCAGCTTAGACTTCCTAAAAACAACTTCAAAGCCACAGGATGTAGACTGTCCATGTGTTGCAAAAATGTATAAAAATCTCCAGTTTTTCAAGGGTTAAGTTACCTTGAGAAACATTGACTGAAACAAGCAGTCACTCATCAGTGGGCTGATGTGGACATGTATCTGTGCTTCCTTGGTGAGTTAGGAGAATTGTTAATATTATTACATACCTTTCTATAAGAAGCAAGTGAATACTTGTACATTTCATATTTTTATCGAATTTATTCCTGTATTGTTGTCAAATGTATTTGGAGGAGAGAGTTCGCAAACATTCACCTAAAAACTTGTTGAGTTCACAAAATTTCTGTCAAATTCTATATCGTAGTTAAGGATTGATATACAACATTGAATTCTATAGCATAAAAATGTGTAGGTTACCACTGAACACCTGCTGGGCAGAGGTACCACACTGTCAGTAATAACTCATACATCGAATGGGTTCAGGGATATGGGATGGGGGTGTTTAATCCAGGAATTTAAAGGTATGAGCTGCTGGGAAAAGAAATATGGTTCACTATGGTATTGGGAATAATCAGTATATACCAGAGAATTTTGGCACTGTTATTATCCTCAGTGGGTATGGGTGTGGAATGGGAAATTCCAACTCGAGGGGCAAAATATTTTCACCAGACAGGGGCTGTGCCAAGTTTTTGGTGCAAATTTTCACCCAAAGGGTGGGAGAAAATACATGTTGTACAATGCCATGCTTTTTGTATGGAGTTCTGTGGTGAATTCTTGGTATTTATTTTGCACATGAGCTTTCTGGCATTGTGAGGCAGTTTATTGAAGAAAATTCAAGCAAAGAACTTGATTATGCATGCACTCATAAGAAAATTGTAAGAGCTGTCTGCCCTTGCATGAATCCATGATTTTCCTATTGAAAAAAAAACATAGAAAGCACAAGCAAAATTTCAGCGAATAGACATCCAGTTTGAATCAGATGTACATCAGCTGAAATGTTAGTTTTGGGGTGTTCTTTTTTGCTTTGATAGGCACAATACAAGCAGGCAACTTGAGTTTCTTGAAATAATCACATTATATGGCCAAGCCTCCCAAAGATAGGATCTCAAAATTTTCCGACATGGTGGAACAAGAGATAAAAGTTTCTCACAATGTTCCTGCATTTCATTTAATGAAAGTAATTCTTCAAAATAATAAGAGTAAACTAACAAGTGCTTTCACACAGAGGATATATAAAACATAAGGGTATTTTGGGAAATTCTGGTTTCATCAAATGGTCAACTTTTTGTTTAAATTAGCAGCTTTTAGAGCAAATTTTGGCATTCTAGAGACCAACAATTTTTTCTTCCTCCACCCATAAAACAGTCCAACACTATGTGACTCTGGATGGTGAAAGTGTCATTAAACCTCAATAAAACAAGCCAATAAACTTATTGAAGCTTTTCTCAACTTCCCACCTTCATAGAGCATATTTTTTTTAAAAAATTAATTCCTGTGAGAACAGTGGATCCCATGTCATGTCAATGCATGGATTTATCTTGTAACAATTTATGGAAGACTTCATATGGGCACTCACCCATAAATTGTTAATTGCAAAGACATATGAACAAATTTTGCTGATCAAACCATATTTAGCATTCTTCCAGTTAAAAACATGCCTTATGACCCCTCAGTGGAACATGCTTAAAGCACTCATTCAAGTGAGAGGTCAAAAACTATATGTTTATACTATAAACCAATGGCCCAGACTAGCTGGTGCAAACTCAAAGTTATCAAGGGCCAAACACAAATTTTGAACCCCCCCCCCCCCCTCCCCCAACAGACATGTTAACTCTCCCGGAATGCCAGGGAAAATCCCGAAATTTCAGTGTTGTTCCCGGTCTCCCGGATGGGAATCAGTTTTGGACCAAAAATCATGGAAAACAACAGTTTAATATTTCTTTCCCATTGTAACTAATGTAAAACGTTCAGAGTCAAATCACATGCATTTCAAACTCTGGTAAAAACTCACGAAGCAGTAAAATATGGATTTAAGTTAAATTTATTCAAGAAAAGGGTATTTTATGATATATATTTCAACTGTTTCATGTTTATTTCAGTTTTTTTTTGTAATCAGAGATTCGTGATCAATGTGCGAGTGTCGAAGTGAAAATAGGTGATTTACTTTCAAAAAAATGAAAACTCCACCTTCAATGCAGTTTTTTGTTAAATAAAATATATGAAAAGGAATTAAATAACATATATTTATTTATCCATAGAATACCTTTAATCCTCATCCCTTTTCCAAATCAAAACGTAAACAACACCTTGACCTCAACTATTTAACTCAGTTTAAAAATAGGTTAAAGTTGCTTAGGATGCTGAAAAATTATGACTGCATATTTATACACAATGGACTTATTTTCTAAAACTACTTTTATTCTGTTGCGCTGACTACAGAACTGTTAACTGTTGGCCATCTGTACCCAGAAAATTTCGAATGGAATTTAAAAAAAAAATGCTTTAATGATGAAAAGAAAAGTTTTGTGCAGGGCATCCACACATGTAAGAAGGATTTTGATAAAGATTCTTTCCAAGTGCTTATCTTCTTGCACTAACTGAACATTAGGACATCTTTTCCTGATAACATTTTCAGACTTGGGAAATTATTAGCTTAGTAGACTTTGATAAAAGCAAACCATTGGTGGAGGTGCTCTGTGGGCGGGTGGTGGTGGTGGGGGGGGGAGGGGGTCATGAAGAAGAGGATGGTGGGGGGAGGGGGCGGTCAAATCAACAATTATTTTATGATTTTTTAACATAGCATAAAAGCATCAGCATAACTGACAACAAGATCTGGATATAACCTGGTGTTAATGGTGGTCCATGAGCGGAAAATTCTCAAGTTTTTCTTTTGTTTTGACTCCGATCAAACTTTTCCCTGAAATCCATCCCATTTCCCTGAAAATCACCCTCAGGTTCCCAGAAAAATTATTCTGGAGGTTAACATGTCTGCCCCCCCAATCCCCAAAATTTGCTTGCAAAACTGAACATTAAAAGTCCTATCTGGTCCTCTATACTTTTACTCTCCACGCATGCACAGCCATTGGGAAGTGACCGGAATTGGCGCAAACATCAATCTTTGTTTGGCCCTAAAGTCAGTAACAGTGTTCTGACTCCTGTGCTTTAAAATCTCCTTTTTTGAGGATGTCAGACACAAATCAATGCAAGAATTGGTGGATCCAAGGCTGTTATTGGATGATGGAAGTGTACAATGGTGGTTTTATACGTTCAGGGCTGTAACTTTATAATAATTATAAAATTATTTCATATTTTCCCAATTCCCAATTTTGGGACATACGCCTGACGTCATCATTTTTGCTAATGATTAATCCACTGTTTGTTAAGTATTCCTTCCCTAGCCTTCCATGAACCCTTCCCGTTAAACTCTTAAGTTTTTTGGCTAATTTTTATTGAAATTTTTTATTAAATTTCTTGGGAGTTTAACGTGTATTACAGAATATTTATTCTGTTTATCCCCATGGTTACGTCCTCACCCTAGGGGTGTTAGGTTGTTTAGTCTTACATCTTCTATCTGATGTATTGGTTTTTCTTCATATGAAGATCTAGCTTTGCATCTGGTAGCATTTAAATTGGTTACTGACTTTGGGCCTTTTTTGTGCCTGATGTCTTGTTTCCGTTTTTTTATTGGTGTTGTTTTCATTGACAACATCCTCATTTATATGTAGTATTTTATTTTATATTACTGTAGGATACATTGATTATTATTCCGGTAGTGTAGCTCAAAAAATTTGGATTTTGTCCACACTTAGGCTCTACCAGGATGCCCTTGGGCTCATAATGTTCCCTTTGGGAACTTGGGCATTTTTAAAAAAAATATTTTGAGTTTAATTTTGATTGCTATTATTCATGTATCTTAATTATATATTTTGTTGTGGAGTTTGTAGGAGTGATATCGACTTTAGTCAATGCACTCCTGTGGATTCTTGTCCTACTTGTGTACTGTGGGATGATTAACATTGGAGACGGGTGTCGCGGTACATTGTTGGCGGTGAGGTTCATAGACCGGACCTCGCACCGTGTTTTAATTCATTTTTAGCTCAACTTTGGCGAAGTCAATTTTGAGGTATTGCCATGGCCCGTCGTCAGTCTGTCCATCCGTCGCACTGTCAACACAGCTCGGTCTAGAGGCCGTATTTATGAACCAATCTTTACAAACTTCTTTGGTACCTTTGTTATCACCATGGGATGAGAAAAAGAGTTTTGGGGTCCAGTCCGAAATTCAAGATGGCCGCTGACAGCCATTTTGTACAAAATTTGGTGCAATCAGATTTTTGCGCAGAACTTCCATATGAAAGCGCTGATTTGAATAATTTTGTGTGTGTATGTTTAGTACCATGGGATACATCACATATAATACGGTTTTTTTTCTTGTGCATAAATTATGCCAATTAGACTAACTTTGATCTATTTAGTGTTACTTTCAGCACTGTAACTGCAAATGCCAATACGGCTCGGGCTAGAGGCCGTATTTATGAACCGATCTTTACAAAACTTCTTGAGTCCTTTGTTATCACTGTAGGACGAGAACGAGTGGTTTTGGGTGCGGTCTGAAATTCAAGATGGCCACCAGCAGCCATTTTGTACTTTAGTTAGTGCAATCAGTTTTTTGTACAGAACTTCTGTATGAAAGTTCTGATTTGAATAAATTTTTGTACGAATGTTTAGTAACATGGAATACATCACATATAATACAGGTTTTTTTCTCGTGCAGAAATTATGCAAATTAGATGAACTTTGATTTATTCAGTGCTACTTATACACAGTAAGTGCACATGTCAATACGGCTTGGGCTAGAGTCTGTATTTATGAACCGATCTTCACAAAACTTCTTGGGTACCTTTGTTATCACCTTGGGACGAGAACAAGTGTTTCTGGGTGCGGTCCAAAATTCGAGATGGCTGGCAGTGACCATTTTGTACCGAAATTAGGTCCAATCAGTTTTTTGTACACAACTTCTATACGGCTCAGGCTAGAAGCTGTATTTATGAACCGATCTTTACAAAACTTCTTGGGTACCTTTGTTATCATGTGGGATGAGAACAAGTGTTTTTGGGTGCAGTCCGAATTTCAAGATGGCCACCAGCAGTCATTTTGTACCAAAATTAGTGCAATCAGTTTTTTGTACAGAACTTCTGTATGAAAGTTCTGATTTGAATAAATTTTTGTATGAATGTTTAGTAACATGGAATACATCACATATAATACAGGGTTTTTTCTCGTGCAGAAATTATGCAAATTAGATGAACTTTGATTTATTCAGTGCTACTTATACACTGTAAGTGCACATGTCAATACGGCTAGGGTTGGAGGCTGTATTTATGAACAGATCTTTACGAAACTTCTTGGGTACCTTTGTTATCACCTTGGGACGAGAACGAGTGTTTTTGAGTGCGGTCCAAAATTCAAGATAGCTGCCAGTGGCCATTTTGTATCAAAATTAGTGCAGTCAGTTTTTTGTACAGAACTTCTGTATGAAAGTTCTGATTTGAAGAAATTTTTGTATGTATGTTTAGTAACATGGAATACATGACATATAATACGGGTTTTTTTTCTCGAGCAGAAATTATGCAAATTAGATGAACTTTGATTTATTCAGTGCTACTTATACATTGTAAGTGCACATGTCAATACGGCTAGGGTTGGAGGCTGTATTTATGAACCGTTCTTCACGAAACTTCTTGGGGTACCTTTGTTATCACCTTGTGAAGGAACGAGTGTTTTGGGGCACCTTTGTTATCACTGTGCTATGAGAACAAATATTTTTGGGTTCAGTCAGACCCACTCTGGGACTCAAAGATTTCTTTTCTAGTTTAGCATCTAACTGTCACCCCACCTTTACAATACTTTACCTATATATTTGTTACAGGCTACGGTCAGCATTTATGTACAGACTGTTACAATACTTTACATGTACCTTTGTTATCAGGTCATTACCTAGACGTTTGTCATTGCTGTGTCACATACTATACATGTACATGTCTTAAACAAGTTGAGCTACAGTGTCATTGACACTTTCATTTCAGTTTCTATTTCAGAGGAACATGAACATGGTGATGATATTGTGACACCCATCCAAAGTGTGCTACCGTCGTTGCGCTCAGCTGAGCAAATAGAGCTAGCTGCAGTGCTCATGATAAGCAAGGGATAAGGCCTCAAGTTAGTGTTCTTAATCTCTTGCAAGCAGCTAGCTCGACCGGTGAAGCAGTTACTCCGTCCATGGGAGCTGTGACACCGGGTAAGTCCATTGCAGTCGAAGGAAGTGTAGATGTGGGTATAGCAGGCACTTAAAAATAAAAGCTCACCCAGCGACGACGGAAATAGGGAGGATATAGGCTGGAAGTCAGCAAGTTTCATGTTGGGAGTCTCGGCGAGGTCTAATAGACCGCGAGCGGGAGAGGCCTTTCTTTAAACTAACAACATTTGGGGCCAAATGTGTTATGAGAAACTTTCACAAGCCGGAGCATACGTCCACCTGCTGCTCGGGACGCTCTGTGTAGTCTGCAGCCGGGTCGGCTTCCGTCACGGCTTCCTCCACTTCATTTCACAAGCCGAAATGAAGTTTTCTTGTTGGGAGGCTCGGCGAACCTTCTTGTTGGAAGGCTCTCGCGAGCAGATGTCCCTCTCTAACCTAACCACATTTGGGGCCAAATGTTGTTATGAGAAACTTGCACGAGCCGGAGCAAACGTCCACCTGCTGCTTGGGATGCTCCATCTAGTCTGCAGCCGGGGTCGGCTTCAGTCACGGCTTCCTCCGCTACGTTATTAAAGCACACACAACCGCAGGCTAGCTACCTGACTTGATATCCAGTCAGCTGCGCGAAGATGGAGCCATTCTTTGCCTGTGAAGTCGGACCATCCGGTAGCTAGCGATCCGAGGCATCGATCAACAGGACGTTCGGAGAAAAGATCTATCTCAGGATCTTCGTCCCAGGAGCAGCAGGTGGCGAAAGAACAGAAGACCGCTGCTCCTCAAGCCTCAGGAACGGACTTGCTGTCGCAGTTTGTACAGCTATTAGCAGCATCCCAACATATGCAAGAGCAGCCTCCCGCAGACTCCAGTGGTGAGCTGTCGGACAGTGCTGGGTCGGTCTGGTCAATTGTGCATGTAGAAGAAGCCATAAGATTCTCTACGGGACACTCAGCTAGATCTGGGGTCAGATCTCCATTTGGAGAACCCTCTCCATCCCGTTAACAGTCGGGGTCAACTGTGTCCGTTGTGAGAAACCATATTGAGTCGGAACACACATCGAGACATTCCTTCCACACTGCAGCCGGGGCCGGTGGCAGTTATGGCTTCTTCTACTTACATGGAAGCGCACGAAAGAGGATTAAGCCTAGAAGTTTCTAAGCGGGATACTCTGCGAGATCTGGGGACAGATCGCGAGTGCAAAGCGTTTTTCTTCCTGTTAACAGTCAGGGTAAGAAACTTCAATGAGGAGGAGCATCCGTCCTATGTGACGAGTCAGGATGCTTCTTCCGCACTTCAGCCGGGGTCAGCTGTGGTTACGGCTTCCTCTTCTTCCATGGATATGCACGATAAGGGATAGATGCCTACAAGTTTCTAACGGAATGCTCAGTGAGGTCTGGAGTAGACTGCGAGCTGGAGATTCTTCTCCTTTCCGTCAGCAGTCGGGGTCGACTGTTTTTGATTTGAGAAACTTTAGTGAGTTGGGACGCCTGTTCACGCTTGCGGTTCGGGACGCTCCTTCCACACTGCAGCCGGATTTGGTGGCAGTTAGGGCATCTTCCCTTGCTTCATTAATGAAGCACGTTGACCGCAGACTAGCTATATGACTTCACAGGTTTGGGTCGATAGCTAGTCGTCTTGAGGCTTTTTTATACGGGACAGGTGTCGAGTATCTGGGGTCAGATCTGCCCTGTGAGCAGCTTATGGTAACAAGTGGATTATCATTGCTCTGCTAGCCTCGTTTACGGACCAGATGGCGCAGATTGCTCTGTGTATCGCAGCATTCCAGTAGTCGCTGGTATTACCATTTAACAGACTCCGAGGGTGAGCTGTCGGACGGTGCTGCATTGGTCCAGTCATCCGTTCAGTCGGATGGGGTTGACCATATTTGCTGATGGAACATTTGGATGGTGAGAGGGCTGTGGAGTGTGAGTCTCCATCCCTCACAGAAGGGCACTTTAAAGACTATGAAATTTCAGTCTTAAGCTTTTAGAATATCTGAATATAAGTCTGCGTTTAGATGAGCAGGCCGGGGATGAAAATATGTCCCTACCTGCATCATTTAATATATGCTTGGAAATAATGAAATGTGCTATTTCGATCAAAAGAGCTAATCTGGACGCAATGTCCTAAGCAGATCACCTTACCAGAGCTATGGCACAACGTCTCAATGGAAAGGAATATGAGGACGTGGTTCCTCGCTAAGAGTTCTTTCCAGGGCAGTCATGTATGCCATGTACAACTCCGCACAGAGAGTGGAATTTGGAGTTGGTAAGACATGGTGCTGCCCTTGCGTCGTCATCACTTATAGATGACAAGGTGAAAAGCTCTCTCTGAGTCGCTCCGGTTACCGGAAATATACTATTTGACGACAAGCTTACGTTGCTATATGAGCAGGCTACAAGTAAGCTTCTAGTGCTATGCTATTGAAGTGGATGATTCATCAACACACTTCAGCAGACTGGGATAAGCGAGGCCATTCTGCTTCTAAGAAAGCATCAAGAGAATGTCATGCAAGGGTACAATAACCCTCTTATATTTACTTCGGAAGTTGTCATTATAGCAACTCGGAAAGGGGCATAGGTCTGATCAAGGCTATGGATCTGATGCCCCTAGGTCAACGATTAATGGAAGGTTATCATCTTCACAAGAAACTGGATGTTAATCACAGAAGTTTCTTTCAAAGAGAGTCGCTCCTAGTGGAGGTAAAGGCTCTCTTATTGAAGAGAACAATTGAGATCGACGAGACGAGATTCGAGGGGAGGACTTAAGTTTCTCCTCCTGTGAGCATCGTAAGTCTTACAGGTGATGGACATGACCTCTATTGCTTGCCAGTTGACGGAACAGTAATCTTGAGGTCGTCGAGAATAAATTTCGGTTGTAAACCACTTGGCGATAGGTTATCAGCCTCGCAATTAAGTGGATAAATTGTGGAAGATCAGTGGATGAGAATGTAGTCTTGGCAGTTCTGCAGCTATCAGCCCAAGCAAGCTCCACTTACAAGTTTACTTGTTGGACAAATCTTCCAAGAGAGGTTTTCCTTCTGGAGGTACAAGCTTTCCTATTGAAGAAAAGTATTAGATGTCGTTGAAATTATTCTCCAGTTTTTTATTATCACCTGTTTCTCGTCCTGAATCCAGATGGATAGTGCATAGATAGGCTGAGATATTCCTTGGCGGCAAGACAATTTATGTCATTGTGGACGTCATATTAACCTTCTGTATCGTTACAGCAGTCTCTTGGGTTAGGCTCTGTCTGCTGTCTTTTGAGAATAAAACCGAAAAAGATACTGTGCTTTTCGGTTTGTTTTTCCTAGGTGTCATAGACTTGAGTCTTATTGTTATACCATAGTAGCCAAGCTAAAATCATGAGCGAGATTTTTTCAGTATTATGCAGTGGCATAACTGAATTTATTATCTCTTGGGACTGCGATCTCTTTGGGAATTCAGGGCTGTTTATATAGCAGCTCTTCATTCCCTACCTTGTGCGACAATAATTGTAAGTCTCCGTTAAGTGAGCCTTCAGGGTCGCAACTTACACTGATATATCTGTCTTCATGAAGATGAAGACTTATCAGCTATGGCTAGAATTGTAAGTCTCCTTAGTGAGCTTCTAGGGCCTCAGTTATCAGCTTTAATAGTCTTCACGTAAGGAAGACCTTTAGCTGCTTCAGCTAGGCCTAGGCTGAGTTCGTTGTCCTATTGGACATGATACCTTTTGTTAGAGGAGGTTATTCTCTTCAAACCAGTATGGTTTGGTGTGAGTTTTTATGTAAATATGGTGTATTTGTTCATCACGTCCTTCTTAGTGGCATTATGGAGTCGGTCAGACGTGAGGGAGCCTTGCGGTTCCTATACTATTTGATGACTAACACAAGAACGATTCAAGTAATGAGGGTGAGGGGGGTTCAATACGATTTCAAATCCCCCCCCCTCCCCATCGCCAATATGTTTAGAGGTGATTACCGGGCAAAACGTAGTTTTCTTCCCGTGTAAGCCTCGTATGCATTTAAGTATATACATGCTTTCATGACTTCTCAATTGGTGGCTGGGTCATGTTCTATGGCAATCTCATGGGCACATCCACTTTTTAGTTGGTTTGTTTCCTGTGGTTGTTTGTTTATATGTCATATATGAGCATATGATGCATCATCAATAAATTGCTAGCCTTTGTGTACCTGTATGGCTGTTAAGTCAGTTAACTGGTATTCAGATGATTACATGCGGGATTTCAATGCTCGCGTGGATAATAAGTGTATTATTAGGCAGATGCATTATTGTATGTTATGGACCTTAGAAACAATTAATTATTTCGGGGACAGTCCGTGACGAGTCTGTTGATCATAGCTCGTTGCATTTCTAAATCCAGGTTTCTATAAGTTTCAGTACCCAAATCGAATATAACTTTTCTATGCATTCTTGTATATTCGCACGTGTCTGGGAGTGTTATTTATTGTACACCTGAACGGGGTCGCCTGTGGGTTGCTTCGGAAGTGTGTTTACTCTCCAGAGATCGTCCATTGTGATTATACATATTATATCACAGGTTTTCGACCTATCTATGTTTGCCGATTCCGGTATACGTTGCAAGCAGGTGCTATTAATACCAGGATCGTGGCTATAGCCTTAGCTTCTGAAGTGGCATTAAGCCCCAATTTATTAATAATAATTAATATCTGGATATCTGTTCGGCGAATATATATTGTTATTTGGTATGGCCTTTACTGATTCCAGAGCGCTCCCCTCTTTGTTTTTGAAGAAGATTCCGTCAAAAAGGGGGGGGGGGAGGGGATTTTTAAAATCTCCTCTGGCTTGATAAGTGTGTAACTATGAGTGAAGCTGTTTTGTCTGTAGATTATATCCTGGATACAGCTTGTTTATTATTGTATATGGCGTATGTTTGTGGGGGTTAGTCTCTCACTCTCAAATACGCAATCCTAATTTATGGGGCTCAGTCCGGACTAGCCTTAAAAATTGGGGGCTCATTACACCCAATTAGCATAATCATTCATGCTAAGAATATGAATTACTTGGATATGGCTCCTTATTTATGATATGTCTTCTCTATTACTGTATAAAGAGACATACCTGTAATTTCTTTTAAATTTAATTTCCTTTCACCTTGGTTTGCAGGCTTGGAAACTATGTTGGTCTGCTAATTCTGAAGTCCTAGGCCCTCTGCCTTTTTACGATTCAGCTAGTCTGGGCCATTGGCTTATAGTATAAAAATATGATAAATTTAAAGTAATTTGTATATTTTTTATACTTACCAATGGCCCAGATGGGTATGGCCCTCCCATGAGTGGCACTCATACCTCCCAGCAGAGTTATTATGTAGTATTCTCTTCTGCAAAGAATGATGTTGGCGCTAATTCTGGTCACTTCCTGACGGCTGCTCATGCACGGAGAGTAAAAGTATGGAGGACCAGATAGGACTTTTAATTTTCGGTTTTGCAAGCAAGTTTTGGAGATTGGGGGGGTTCAAAATTTGTGTTTGGCCCTTGATAACTTTGAGTTAGCACCAGCTAGTCTGGGCCATTGGTAAGTATAAAAAATATACAAATTGCTTTAAATTTATAATTTTTTAGAGACAAAAATTGGAGAAAATTCTAAAATTTGAATGCCGATTTTTAGCTTAACTTGACAAAGTCAAGATCAGCTATTGCCATCACGCATGCAGAAGTCTGTGAGTCTGTTCACATTTTCCTTTAGCACGGGCTACACCCTGTAGTTCTTGTCCGATCATCACAAAATTTCATATGCTGGTTTGGAGTCATGTCTAGATGAGAACGTCCCCTTTTGGTCGCGATTGGTCAACCGTGATGGCTGGCCAAGCCCAAAACCTGAAAACATTCAGCACAGTCTACAGGTCATATTTATGAAGGGATTTCATGGTAACTTGGTAGGATGACTCTGTATAATATCTAGATGAGAACTTTCCCCTTTTTGTCATGATCTGTCAAAATTGACGGCTGCCCAGGCCCGAAACCAGAAAACTTTTAGCAGTCTACAGTTCATATTTAATACGGAGGGATTTAATTGTAACTTGGCAGGACGACTCTGTATGATGTCTAGATGAGAACTTCCTCATTTGGTCGCAATCTGCTAACCATGACGCCTGACCGAACCCAAAACCCGAAAACCTTTATCACAGTCTAGAGGTCGTATTTGTGGAGGGATTTCATTGTAACTTGGTAGGATGACTCTATATAATGTCTAGATGAGAATGTCCCCTTTTGGTCACGATCGGTGAACTGTGATGGCTACAGGGGCCCGAAGCCCAAAAACCTTTAGCACAGTCAACAGGTCATATTTATGAAGGGATTTCATTGTAACTTGGTAGGATGACTCCAGATAATGTCTAGATGAGAATGTCCCCTTTTGGTCCTGATCATTCAACCGTGATGGCTGCCCAAGTCCAAAACCCCAAAACCTTTAGCACAGACTACAGGTCGTATTTATGAAGGGATTTCATTGTAACTTGGTAGGATGACTCAGTATAATGTCTAGATGAGGATGTCCCCTTTTGGTTGTGATCGATCAGTCATGATGGCTACACAGGCCCGAAGCCCGAAAACCTTTAGCACAGTCTGCAGGCTGTATTTATGAAGGGATTTCATTGTAACTTGATAGGATGTCTTGTTTTGGAACAATTTCATTGTAACTTGGTAATTTAGATTGACATACATTAACTGTGAGGGCCACATTAACCCACCCCTCAAGTCTTTAGTACAGTCTACACCTCAAATTATTTTTATTGAAAACATAGCATACATGGAATAGAAATGAACATATTCCCAATTATCACAATTCTTGTCCTATTTCATAATCCTTTCATAAACATTGAACATTATCCTTTTCATCAAACACAACACACATTCAAGTTAAGCTACAGTGTCATTGACACTTTCATTGGAAGTAGTGCTGACCCATTATGACTTCTGTGTAAAAGTTTTTTTGTTTTTTTATAATGAACATCAGTTATAATATTTTCTTCTACTTTAGTAATGCATTATGAATCCTGTACATATGATTGATATATTTGTGATATCCCGGTTCATATTCATCACTGAAATATATACTTTTTAAAATAAAAAATAGAAAAATTTGATTGATTTTAATCAAATAATGCATCTTTCATAGTTGTTATCTCACCATACATACAGGGCTTGTAATTTTCCTGAGCTGTATATGTCCCAATTGAGAGGTTGTGGGAACTAGGTAGAGCCTTGCATGACCTCCAGGGGATACAATCAAATACTATCTTTTTCTCACTGACAGAGAAGTGATGTTCTAAGGCAATACTGTGAACAAATAAAGATGGTACAGAATATTTTTGTAGTTTTTCAACTGAGTTTTCAGGTTTGCACGACAATAGTGGGGTAGTACCTTTCTCTGTTGTGGTCAGTTGTAAATTCACACAAAATTAAACTTACTGAAGAACTGCAATTGTGGTTTGATAGAGAATTTTTTAGGCAGTACTTGGCGTGAAGTATCTGGAAAAATGCTTAGGAACCATCTAATATCTGTGTTCTGTCTTTAAACAGTGCTAAATTAAAGTGATATTAAACCCACTGTGATCAGTTAATCTACATGTCATTCAGGGGTTTAGTGTTGGGAATTTAGGGGATGTAGGTGGGTGACCAATTTGGAGTATGGTACATATTAAATAAATACCAGTAAGAAGTAGCATCACGACCACTACCAGGTATATTTTATTTCTCCACAAATAAATTTCCAAGATGTCTTGTGTGTTTTAACCCTTTACCCAATGTAATGGTCAAAACCGGCTGGCACTATTCACAAAAATCACAATTCAATTTTCATTATTTTTAGCTCACCTTAACAAAGTCAAGCTGAGCTAATCTCATCGCTCTCCGTCCGTCATCCGTCAACACCATGTTTTGGTCTTCTCCTCCAAAACCACTGGATCAATTCAAGTGAAAGTTTGTGTGTGTGATGTCCTGAAAGGGCATTGCATTTTGTTCAACTCAACATGCTCAGCCCCATAGGGAGGGGGTAGGGGAAAAAGCTCCAAAATAATTTTAAAATCTTGTTCTCATGAACCGGTGGGTACAAAGACTTGATATTTGATATGGAGCTTCCTTTTGAGGTGTAGAATCAAGTTTGTTCAAACGAAGTTCATGAAGAAATATTTGGCTTTGTAATGGGAGGGACAAGATTTTTGGCCCCGCCCAAAATTTCTATTTTTTTGAACCGACTGTCCAATTTGAACCAAATTTAGTATGTGGTATTATTGGGTCATAAGTACTTGACTCCTGCAAAAAAAAAATTCCTGCATCCCCATGGGAACCCCAGGAGTTAAAAATAGAAATATTTTCAAACGCCCATATTTCCCAAACCACACAGAACAGAGAACTGTTATTTAGTATGAAGCATCCTTAGGACCAGTAGAATTAAATGGTAAGAAAAAATTGCCATTGGTTATGTTAGGGTGTTCTGTAGAGGGCATCAAAAAAATGCTGAGTCCGCATATTTGCAAAAAATTTTAAAAAAACTTTTCTCCAGAACAAATGGTCAGAATCTTGATATTCAGTATACAGCATCCATAGGGAGGGGGGGTCAGATACAAGTTTGTTAAAATAAAGCCCACCGGTTCATATTTGGGCTCAATACAGGAGCCCGAATTTTTAACTTAGGGCAATATGGGGAATATTCCTTAAAATCTTCTTTATCAGAACCAACAGTCAGAATCTTTTAATGTTTGGTATACATCATTGTTATAAGGGTCAGATTCGAGTTTGTTCAAACCAAGTCCCTAGGTTAATATTTGAGTTTCCTATGGAATCCCAAATTTTAATTTAGTTCAATATGGGGGATAATTTTTAATAATCTTCTTCAGATCTATCTGTCAGAATGCTTTCATATTTGGTATACAACATGGTGTCAGATTCAATTTTGTTCAAATCAGGTCTCTAGGTATATATTTGGGCTCGCTAAGGTAGCCCAAATTATAAGCTTAGTGCAATACGAGGACATTTCTTTAAAAATCTTCTTTAGATTCACCAGTCAGAATGCATTCAAATTTGGTATACAACATCTCTAGGAGGGGGAGGAGGGTTGCAGATTCAAGTTTGTTCAATTCGAGTGCCTGGGTTAATATTTTAGCTCCATATGGGAACATGAAATTTAACTTAGTATAATATGAGGGAATTTCTTCAAAAATCTTCTTCTTTAGATTCACCTGTCAGAATCCTTTCATATTAGGTTTACAACATCTTTAGGGGAGTCAGATTCAAGTTTGTTCAAATTGGTTCCCTTGGTTAATATTTGGGCTCCCTATGGTAACCCAAATTTTAACTTAGTGCAATATGAGGAAATTTCTTTAAAAATCATCTTCAGATCCATTAGTCAGAATGCTTTCATATTTGGTATACAGCATCTCTAGGGGGGTAAGATTCAAGTTTGTAGGACTTTCAAGGAATTTAGGGATATGCTATTTTAACGTTTTATTATCCCCCTGAAAAAATGTTGGAGGTGGCCATGTAGCTGTCCATCCATCTCTCTGTCCATCTATCTGTTTATCCAGCTGTAGACTGTGCTAGTTTCTGCTTTCTAATTAAAGTTACTGAAGATCAGGGGAATGGAATTCTTGTTCCCCGTGGGAACCCCGGGAAGTAAGCAGCACTTGTTTACTGTGGTAAACCAGTTCCGCTTTACTAGTAAAATAGGACCCAGTCACCAATGCTTGGGGTGAAAGTCCTCTAAAATGGGCAACATGTAGATCAACGATTGACTACACTTGACTTCATCTCCATGTTGTGTCACGATTAGCCATGGTGCATAAATATGTGACGTTAACCACCAACAAACAAACAAACAATGGAATTCTTGTGGATTCATTTTTTTAATTTTTTGCTACCTTGTAAATTTTCACTTTCACGGTATCAATCAAAATGGTGGCTTTCAAAGTATCACTTCAAGATGAATACGAGTCAAATTATCACTGGAAATGATCCATTTGTTCTAAAAACATATAATGAAAAGAAAATCTAGTGTTTTTGATTGGATGCCAATCATGTCCAGCAATAATTCAACACATTCACCTTGAATTGATGCCTGAAACCCGCCAGCTGAATCAGATGGAAGGATGCTACCTGTTCCAAGTATCGAGCAAATCACTTCCACACATCACTGCGCTTCAGCTGTTTACTTTCATGCATCAGTTCACGGTTGAAACGAGTGGAATTATCGATAGGAATTATCAGATTCTTATAAAAAGTGTATAATAAAAAGAAAATCTAGTGTTTTTGAGTGGTTGCCGGAAATTATCTCGCTCATGACCAAGATAAATGGTTATTTTCGCTTGCACAAGCACTCACGAAAAATAAACATTTGTCTCGGTCACTCATGAGATAATTTTCAGTATCCACTCAAAAACACTAGATATCCTCTATTTATCTTACAAAAAGTAGAAATACAGGATGTTTCAGGAGCCACTGATAAAAAAATCTGCATCTTACAACTGCACAATACAACTGCATGCTTGGGTTCGATTATTTACATTACTATTTCTGGAACATTACACGCTTTCAAAACTTGTTTGCGATGGATCTTGTATGTTTCTATATATGAAACACGAAAAAAAAACCTCTAAAGTTTGATTATTAAATTATGAAACCACAGTACTTTTATGATTTTGTGTCTGAATCACTGGAAGTATTTAAGGTAGAGCAACACACAGTCATACTGTTAAAGTGCACAGTCCTTTTTGAAATGTTGAACATGTATACACTCAATAAGTTTATCCAAGGATTGCAAATGTTCAAGGCAGCTGCATACAGTTTCAACCAAAATGACAAACATTTTAGGAGTCTAAAAATTAAATCTGAAATTAAAATACTACTTAACCCTTTGCTCAATGCACATGATATCACAATTTTCCAAAAATGTCAACAAAACCATATCATGTGATCCCTTCACTGGAACGAGCTCATTGAGCTTGTTCCAGTGAGGGGGCCACATGATACGGTTTTGTTGAAATTTTTTGAAAAATAATGTTTTTTCAACTGTTCAGTTAGTAAATAATATGAGGGGATGTGGCCAATTCATCAGGTAAATTGTTAATCAATTTATGACAGGTGTGAACAGGAAGATAAATCTATCACCACCATTATGTTTATGTACAAAATGTTGTATTAGAGTCTCAATCTTGTTTCTAAGGCTATATATCAACTTATCTTTGGCTACTCAAGATATGGCCATAGAAACAAGAGCTTGACTCTTGATACATTTTGTACATAAACATACTGGTAATAATATATATTGAAAACTACCCTGCTAAGGTTTACAACTGAAAACATGAATGCAATTTGTATACTGTACAGCTTTTTGTTGGGATTGATGGAAATGGGCATAACATGATATAATGTTGCTCCTATCTCACTCCCTGCTTCTCTCCCTCTATCCATCCATCCAGACTACCACAGGCTTTCCCTATATCCATTCATCTGTCAGGTTATCCATTGGTGATCAATTTAGCTATACCTTTAGTTGTCAAGTTGTTTATTTGTCAAACCATCCACAAATCTATTTATCCATCTGTTCATCTTTTAGCATAGATACTGAAAGTGACCATAAACACAATTAAATAAGTAAAAAAAATAAACCACTGTCCTTCAATTTTACTTTTTAGCTCTGCTTGACAAAATATCAGTGCAGCTTTTCGAATTCTAAGTTGTCTGCTGTCTGTCGTCCACATTTTGTTTGTCTGGGCTATAACTTTATAATCACTGAATATCTTTTGACAAAACTTTATAACAATATGTATTATCAATAGACAGTTTTGGGGAATTATAATATATGGTATGTGCCCCTCAAGGTCAAGGTCACAGGCCCGATGTTAAGGTAACAGTTAGACAAACTTTGACATTTCACTGTCACTTTTGTCCGGCCCATACAACTCTGTATGATTGACAGATCCAATTTATAGTTTTATACTTGATACAATTATTGCCCATGACTCAAAGGTCTGTCGTGACTTTGATCCAAGGTCATATCATCAAGGTCAAGCCCTTGTCCATTCCAGATAACTTGGTATGATTGACAGACCTTATTTATACTTGGTACAATTATTGCTCATGACTCGAAGGTGTGTCGCAACTTTGAACCAAGGTCATAACATCAAGGTCAAAGTCACAGGCAGCAAACTGCTATTGTTATACAGCCCTTGTCCGGTCCATGTAACTTTGTATGATTGACAAACAGATCTTATGCATAGTTAGTACAATTATTGCACTTGATTCAAAGGTGTGTCATGACTTTGATCCAAGGTCATATCATGAAGGTCACAAACAGCAAAACTTGGATATTGTTATACAGCCCTTGTCCAGTCCATATAACTTGGTATGATTGACAGATCTTATTCATTGTTATACCCCCCGCAAACAAAGTTTTTTTTGGGGGGGGGGTTCTAGGAATCACCCTGTCCGTCCGTCTGTCCATCCTTGTAAGCGCAACTCCTCCTAAACCGTTTGAAGAATTTTCATGATCCTTTACACAATGGAAGAACTCCATATGAAGATGTGCGTAAAGCAATATAATTCCGTTCTGACATTTCCAAGGGGAGATAATCGAACTTATACCGTCTGTCCATCCTTGTAAGCGCAACTCCTCCTAAACCATTTGAAGAATTTTCATGAAACTTTACACAATGGAAGAACTCCATATGAAGATGTGCATGAAGCAATATAATTCTGTTCTGACATTTCCAAGGGGAGATAATCTAACTTATACTGTCTGTCCATCCTTGTAAGCGCAACTCCTCCTAAATCGTTTGAAGAATTTTCTTGAAACGTTACACAATGGAAGAACTCCATATGAAGATGTGCATGAAGCAATATAATTCCATTCTGACATTTCCAAGGGGAGATAATCTAACTTATACATTTCAGGCGTGGGGGGTATCACTTTGTGAGTTTGCTCACAGTACCTCCAGTTAGTACAGTTATTGATGCAAAGGTGTGTACTTGGTACAATTATTGCTCATGACTCAAAAGTGTGTCATGACCTTGATCCAAGGTTATATCATCAAGGTCAAGGTCACTGGCAGCAAAACTTTTATATTGTCATACAGCCCTTGTCAGGTCCATATAACTTGGTATAATGGACAGATCTTATTCCTAATTGGTACAATTATTGATGCAAAGGTGTGTTGCAACTTTGATCCAAGGTCATATCATCAAGGTCAAGGTCCGAGGCAGCAAAACTTTGATATTGTTATACAGACCTTATCTGGTCTGTATAATTGAGTCTATGTGGCATACTTCACACAATTGTTACCCATAATCTAATATTTCATGACCTTGACCCATTGTCATATCATGAAGCGTAAGGCCACAAGCAGTAACACTTGGATTCATGTTTTGTATTTAGCTTTCCCTAAAAGCACTGACCCTGGGCTCCCCGCAGGAACCACGGGAAGTGAAGCAGTGGTGCCTGCTCACTGCAGTAAACAGGCTCTGTTTTACTGGTAAAATAGGACCCAGTCACCGATGCTTGGGAGGTGCAAACCCTCTCTAAAATGAGGAACGTGGCTTATTAATGCTCACCCCTGGTCTTGAGTTGATACTCATGTTGTGGTCATGATTAGCCATTGTGCAAAAATATGTGACCTTAAACACCAATAAATAAATACTGACCCTGGGCAGAGCTGTCTAAGCTGAAAGGCCAAATGTATTTAGTGAAATAAATTGTGCACAATTGTCACTGTGGTAGTAACTTTAAAAACTCCAGGACACATCCCCACAGGGTACACATTTTGAGTCCGAGTCCCAATACAAACTGCAGTCTGTGAGTGTATTGCATATAAGTCTCACAATGTGCCCTGTATGCTGGCCTCATAAATCAACTGTTTATGACTATTGTGAGCACCAAATTGACCAACTTGTTTGTACTTCTGTAATTTCTGATATAATTCAAGAAACGGTTTGTTAATTCTTGTTGTTACAACATGAAACAAATGTTATCCAATAATCCAAATGAAAACTCTTTAATATGTGTATGTTGTTACGAATGTTTGTATGTTGTAGTAGTCCAACGGGCTACAACTACGACAAAGAGAAGAACAAAAAACACGTACCAGCTGCGGAATTAACTTCGGAGCCACTGAGTAGTCGGAAAATCTTGCGTTGTTCGATCAGAATTGTCTGTGGGAGTGGGCGATTGGAATTTTCATGGAAATGTAATACCACACTCGAAAAAAACCCCTGTTTCAACAATGCTTCGAATTTCCAACTGTTGGAATTTTTGCATGAACAATTTCCGACTATCTTGATTGTTGGACAAATATTGGGGGAGGGTGGAGATCCCCCCTCCCCCACACACCCTGTAGCTACGTCCCTCATGACTTCTCAGCTTGTGTTGAACAATTGGAATTGCTGGATTGTTTGGAAGCAATCACGCCATAATGCATGGAATCGACTGTTGAAAATTAATTCAAAATTTCGATGCAAATTTGTTTAGCGTTAACCCTTTACCCAACGTAACGGCCAAAAACGGCCAGCGCTATTCTCAAAAATCGCCAATTAATTTTCAAAATATTTTCATTTTTTGTCTCAAAAACATAGGTTATGACCCCTCGTTGGAACGAGCTCGTTCCAACGAGGGGTCATAACCTATGTTTTTGAGACAAAAAATGAAAAAATTTAGTTATTCAAGAATTTTTTTTGCAAGTGTCGTCTGCTTTTCACGTTAGGTAAAGGGTTAAATGTTTTCGAAGCTTTTTCTTGAAACCCAAAATGTTTTAACTCCTAGAGTGTTATAGTACATGCGAAGAATTTGTCAGTCGTCTATTGTAATATCTGATAGCACAGTTGATTAAAGTGTCAATCTACTTTTTCGTGTTGAACACGAGAGTTCAAATCCCGTATGGTGCTTCACACAAATTTTTTCTTCTGAAAAACTAATACATTATTTATTGAACGTTGTAAACTTAAACGAACAACACGATTCATTTGCAATAGAGTTGGGCAGTCAAATGGAGCTTTAATATCTTGTTTAACGAAACTCATCGGCGGTCTTCATTTCCAAACCCAATAGTCGGAAGTGTTCCAAACATATGATCCCCATTCTGTTGTTATCGCAGTGGCGTAATCGGTAGCGTCGCGGTCCGTGGATGCCGTGGTCGGGAGTTCGAGTCCCCATCTCGGCTAATTTGTAATAGCCCGTACTTACCAAAACTGACAAATATAAAACAAAAAATAACACTTAAGATGATTCTAAAGTCATGGCTGCCAACATGGAAGCCAGGAACACAGAAAAATGTGAACATTTCATTGAACAATAACTTGGCAACAAAACAGCGTTGTCCTTGGATATCAGGGTTGGGGGGAATGGTCATGTCACATAGAAAGTGATGGGACCCTCAAAATATGCATTTAACAAATTTACGAGTCATTTGAAGACATTAGAAAATGTGTACTGTCAAAAAGTCAGAAATGGCGTGGTCAGGTTTTCAAAAAATAGCCTCACCTTCCAATGAACAACCAACGTGAGCTATCAGTAATGTACTGCAGCAGTTGAGTCTTAATTTTGAATAAAACACATCAAAGATAGGACTAAGCACTTTGTCAACCTGGGTCGTTTCAGTCTCAAAAGTGTCCGCCATGTTTACGGTGGGAAATTCAAAACACTGAAGGTTGTGGGCAACATTGCGACGAAAGGTCTCTCCATATGTCCCGTAAATTCTCTTGACAATGCCACTGCTGAAATTCCAAATAATATAGAATTCTATAAATTTATTTTATATCTGTGAATTCACAGATATAAAATAATTTCTAACAAACAGGTGCATGCTGTACCCCTATTATTTTATATGTTATATTATTATATGTTATATTGAACCTGTCTTGTTATAAAAGTCATGAGTATTAATAAAGATAATTTAATCCTATGCCGCGTGTTACTTATCAATTACTACTCCACGGCGATTTGTCCCGACGGCGACTTGTCCCGACGGCGACCCGTCCCACCTCGGGTACGGCGAGTTGTCCCGACGGCGAGTTGTCCCGTTCCCAAAATATACTGTATATAAACATATATTAAATACAAGCTGCAGTTTTGGGTGTATCGGACACAGCCGAACGATACTCATCACCGGTTCGACGATTTAGCCCATAGTTACCCCATAGAATCCTATAGAACCCCATAGATACCCAATAGAACCCCATAGAGCATGGCAGGTACCCCATAGATACCCCATAAAAGAATACCGGATCTAACTTCGTGTACAGCTGGTCAGAGCTGTAGAATTTAGTCTATCTAATAAATAGTGAATAAACATTGGTTCAAGCATATGCACTTGTTCAATTGCTAAAACAACACAACACATTTATAGCTGATATATAATTTCTCCTTTTGTGTCGCTGCTCCGTTGTTCTTTTAATTAACATTACTGCCTAAGGGAACATCCTTAGAATACTTGAGTGGAAAGAAAATTTTAGCTCAGACACCTCGACTTCAGAAGTTAAAGCCATTTTATTTGTGTGGCTTTTCAGGCTTGTCTCTAGCATTATAAATACCTCCAAGTAACTTTCACTGATACCTAAACATGACAAAGACCTTACCAACCCTTCTAACTACCGCCCAATCAGCTTGCTTAGCTGTGTTGGAAAAATAGTTGAGCGGATTCTCACTTCGAGACTTCGCAGCTATCTCGAATCAATCAACTTTTTCAACAAATGGCAAAGAGCGTATAGGAGTCAGAAAGAGGGAATCGAACACGTATATAGACTGGTCGATTATATGAAAACAGCATTTAGTCAAAACGAAATCTTGGATGTAGAAAAAGCCTTTGACTCGGTATAGCACAATGGCGTGAGATATAAACTAGCGAAAATGGGATTACCCACTAAAATTCTGAGGATCATATCATTTCTAACTGACCGAAAAATCAAGGTGAGGGTTAATCGCGAGATGTCTGAGGAAGTAATACGCTAAGCGGGTCAGGGAAGTTTCGTCCCCGGGAAGTTTCGTCCTCTATAGAGGACGAAACTTCCCACTTGAATGGTAAATTGTATAGAATTCTGACATATTTTTAATAAAAACATTAATCAAGGACCTGTGTGTATCATGTTCATATATGTTATGTATGCGTGGAATGTTACTCTTCTGACTTTATTTTTCCCTATTAATATAAATATGTTTGCATAATTCTTTTGATGTGAATACACTCGGTTGGATCTTACGGTCTTTTGTCCGTACATTCGCCACTGTATTTAATATACGAGGAGTTGGTTCACGCAAGCCCATTGATTTTTGTTTTGTGACAATCTATTGGCGAATGGCCACGGGCATTCACTAATAAATGGTCACAAAGTAAATTTCAGTTGATGCATGAAAAATTAATAATTCCTATGGCATCAAGGTTGGTGTACATTTGATACCAAACAAATTTTTATTTGCAGACCTACGATTTACAATTTAAGAATTTACAATTTAAAATTTCATATGTCACAAGAAACTGAACGAAACGTTATAATCGCAATTAATCAAAATGTACATGTACGACGAAGCGATTATGAAGAAGTTCTGCAGGCAATCTTGCAACGTATCGACGAACCTTCAGTAGAGACATTCGTCAGTGACTTTGAAATTGGTACGTTCGAACAATATATTTTCTAAGCATTCCTCGTTATATTTAAGGTATGTTTTATTAAACCGAAATAAGGAGGAAATACACAGCAATTGACAAAGCGATAGACCAGCTTTGGATGAGATATAGAGATAATGACCTCAGAACAACAGACTTTTTGATGGAGGTAAACAAAGTCTACCGCCTGGGCCAGACAAAGAAGTAATAAGACAAAGAATTTAAAATACAAATGAAACTTTGTTAGATTGTAACAGACATTCTCCAATAATTTGTCACAAAAGAAATTTAATGAACTTGCCGCTGCTTGCGTGAATCAACTCCTCGTATAAAATATTGTCTGCATGTTCATTAAATTTTTTTGTGACAAATTATTGGTGTTTTTATTTTACCATGTATTTTCGTGTTATGTTTTTACTGTATATTTTGTTGTTATCAGTTTTTGACCTGTAAACCATTGAGTAAAAATTGAATAAAATGTGATTAACCAAGATACTATTACTTGTCCATGTACCTTACAATCCCACGCAAGCCCTACGCTTATGGTTATTTAACAAGTACTGAGGACGAAACTTCCTGAGGACGAAATTTCCCACTAACTGGGGACGAATCTTCCCGGGGACAAAACTTCCCGAGAACGAATCTTCCCGGGGACGAAACTTCCCGATCCCCACTAAGCGGGAACACCACAAGGGTCGGTTCTAAGCCCTCTTCTTTTCATAATATATGTGAATGACATAAAAAAGTAGGGAAAACTGTGTTGAACTATCGCAGTTCTTAGACGACAAAGGCATTTGGACGGCCAGCAAGTCCCGAAACATAATTAAAAATCGTCTACAGGATACCATTCGCGATCTTGAGAGGTGGTGCGCCCTGTTGCGCATCAAACTCAATGCCGCAAAACTAAAAAAGTTACGTTAAGCAAGAAGCAAAGGAAAAACAGCAGTACCCAGTATCGATCTCCAGTTATACGATCACAAATTAGAAGCAAGCAAAGAGGCCAAATTTTTGGGATTTATCCTAGACAGCAATCTCAGTCTAAACAGTCACGTAAACTCCATTACGGTTAGAGCTACTAAACGTATCAATTTTCTGAAGACGATCAGAGGAAGAAATTGGTTAGCAAACAAAGATGTGCTTCTCAAGCTCTACAAAACATTTATACGTCCGGTACTAGAATACGGTGCCATAATAACAAGTGACCTGAGCAAAACCCAAATTCAGAAGCTACAGAGGGTTCAAAATTATGCTCTGCGTGTGGCACTATGCGAACCCAAATGGGCACCAATAAAGGAACTTCATGAACTAGCAAAAATAGAAACTATTGATACTCGATTAAAAGACCTACGAAACAAAACCCTCAACAGACTTCAAGATAGTGAATTAATGGTTGAGCTGAACGAACACCGATCCCTTAACAGAAAAACAAAATAAGTTTCCAGAAAATAAAAAAAAAAATTTTTTTAAATTATACAATATAACTAAATTGCGTCGAGTCAGTGAGGATTGCCTCGCTACTCATTGAGAACTTTGGGATAGAGTCTGTGAGGACTGCCTGGCAACTCTGCTGAAGCGCGATTGAAATGCGTATTATAAGACCTATATAACAAAACCCTCCACATACTCCAGGATAGTGAATCAATGGTGAAGCTGACCGAACACCGAACCTTTAACAGAAAAACAAAACAAGCCACCGTAAACTAAAATTACTCAATAGAATTAAACTGCCTGGAATCAGTGAGGATTGTCTCGCTACTCATTGAGATCTTTAGGATTGAGTCTGTGAGGATTGCCTCGCAACTCTGCGTATGGGGAGTGGGCTCCGAAGAAACCCACCCCTCACCCCATTCATAGCAACAATCACACAACAGTCACAATATACAATAGCGGATACCTATCTTTCTCTCTGCCTGTAACTTTTCTAATTGAACATTCTCAAATTATCTTGCAACACTCCTATCGAGAAGACGCATGGAAAGGGCCGGTAGACGAAGCGTAGGAGGAATTGGTGCAACCTACCTTTCTGTTAACATACACAGGAAACCACCAAACACCAGGCAAGGATTGAAACAAGCTTGTCTGTCTGGGGATGAGTGTACATTTTATATAAATAAACATTTGAATAAAGATTTAACAGCCCTTTTAAGGGCTTTCTGGTGTGTGTCTGTGAGAGGGTGTGTGTGTTTTTTGTTGTTGTTGTTTTGTTTTTTTTTGGGGGGGGGGTCCCCTCCAATCACCCCGTCATCTGTTCCCCCTGAAGGCAGACCAGATGGCCAATGCCCAGCATCCACTCTCCCCTATAGGCTGATGGATGACTCCCAGCTTTCATAAACACATATTGGCGGATTTTTTCCTTTTTGTAACCGTTAAGGACAATATGCTGGGGCCGCTCCCAAACCAGCGACTGTTTGGGTTTCTTTTTCTTTTTTCTACAACAACCACCAAACTGCGGTTTCAGTATTACCATAAATTTGCTAACTTCTCTTAGCAACACGGAGCAGAACTCTTGTAATTATGCAAATTCCTTGCCATTTTCCAGTTCGAGGTTCTCGGGGATCTCAACCACTATCGTACTGCCAGTCGCCCAGTCAAACTTAATAAGATTATTGGCTCTCGCTCCCGACTCTCGTGGATTTATAAGCAAATAAAGCAATAAAGCAAATAAAGTTATTAGGGTCGCAAGGGATTTCAATCCCACATCGTCCCTGTGCGCCTTCGGCGCGCAGAAACTTTTCGTTTCATTCATTCACTGATAACATTTAGAAAACTCCTTCAGCATGCCTCGTGGGAAGACAAAACCTAAATTCCCCTGTGCCAAAAGAACGTTGAAGAGGATTCTGGCTGTATTTTTGTGACACTTGTAGTAGTTGGCTGCATGCCGGATGTGTTTATATTTCAAAAAATTATTCAGGTGTACTTGCTTTGGTTTCAGATTACACTTGTGATGCTTGTTTTACCTCAACGCTAAAAGACAATTACAGTTTTGAACAATCAATTCAAAGATTGAAATTTGCATCTCGCCACGGGATCGAGTGTTTGAAAATTGCCGCCCACAGGGAAAAGAGGTTTATTCCTACTTATCATTTTGAAATAATATCCACTGGCAGCCGTCTTGGTTCGGATTATCATCTGAAATCCTTAGGAGACATGATCTGTCTGATTTAGGTAACTGTAATTTACGTATATTTCATTCTTCCTTTCTTTTCAAAAAGAAAAAAAAAACACTCGAAAAAATTATACGGCCCTACGATTCGGGCATTTCCTCGAATTGATGCAAGCAGTAGAATCGCGAATCGATTACTTTTTCGATTCGATTCGAGCGAATTCTCCTATGTGACAATGATGCTGAACCATACAAATTTTCAGCTCAGTTACGGGCTAAATGCAGGGCAGCAGGGATAATCCCTTGTCTAAAACTATTGGACCCGAAGTCTGCAATATAATGTTTTGGTTTGGTACGTCCTGAAAGGACGTACCAAACCAAAAAAATATATTACGAACTTTGGGTCCAAGTTTGGACCAGGTCATTCCATACGTATCCTAGGTGAACTTTACACAATTGACACCACAATTCCACGGTAATAACAAAACAAAAAACAGACAGGGAACCGGATAAGTGAACGTCCGTCACATCCCGAATGGCCATTAAAGAGAGACATACATATATGTATGTGATATTACCCAAATTCTATTGGATAATATCACATGCATACATGTATGTCTGTCACCTATATAGTGGACTGGTTTGATTAGTTGTTTTATGCTAGTTTCGTCGGTAAACGACAGTGCGGAATGCGAGTCAAAACATTTTGTACCATATGAGAAATAAATCGAATTTTTTTCGATTGTTGGGAACAAAAAAACTATTCGATCCGATTACAAAGCCTGGATCGCGATTCGATTCGATTAATCACAGGGTTGCCCAAAAATTAATAGTTAGGTTTCATATTTAGATACTTATTTAGCTATCTATTAATGCTTATGGTCACTTCAACATCTGTTGCTGTATCATGACTGTACCACAATGAAGTGTGCTCAATCGTTTATACTTTTTAGATTTCCACCCAGGCTTTGGGGTGTCTTACCGATTCATCAATTCCCTTTTCGTCATTTATTAGCCCGACTGTTTACAGTGAGGGCTATAGTAATGACTTTTGTCCGTCCGTCGGTCCGTCCGTCCGTCCGTCCGTCTGTCCGTCTGTTAACATTTAGAGTTTTGGTTAAAGTTTGTGGTTAAAGTTTTTTACTGAAGGTTCAAGTGGTTTTTTTTTCCCTGTTTAGTTAACAGTTGGAGTTTTGGTTAAAGTTTGTGGTTAAAGTTTTTTATTCAACCTTCAAGTACAGGCTACATCCCGCAGTTCTTGTCTGATCATCACGAAATTTCATATGCAGGTTTTGGGTCATGTCTAGATGAGAACGTCCCCCTTTGGTCGTGATCGGTCAACCGGTATGGCTGCCCGAGCCCAAAACCCGAAAACCATTACCACAGTCTTAAGGTCGTATTTATGAAGGAATTGCATTGTAACTTGGTAGGATGCCTCTGTATAATGGCTAGATGAGAACGTCTCCTTTTGGGCATGATCTATCAACCGTGATGGCTGCCCAAGCCCGAAACCCAAAAACTTTTAGCACAGTCTGCAGGTCATGTTTAATATGGAGGGATTTCATTGTAACTTGCTACGATGACTCCGTATGATATCTAGATGAGGATTCCCTCATTTGGGCGTGATCTGTCAACCGTGATGACTGTCCGAGCCCAAAACCCGAAAACCTTTAGCACAGTCTACAGGTCATATTTTTGAAGGGATTTCATTGTATCTTGATAGGTTGACTTCATATTATGTCTAGATGAGAAAGTCCCCTTTTGCACGTGATTGGGCAACTGTGACCGCTATATGGGTCCGAAGCCCCAAAACATTTAGCACAGTGTACAGGTCATATTTATGAAGGGATTTCATTGTAACTTGGTAGGATGACTCCAAATAATGTCTAGATGAGAATATCCCATTTTGATCTCGATCATTCAGCCTTGATGGCTGCCCGAGCCCAAAAACCTTTAGCATAGTCAAAAAGTCATATTTATGAAGGGATTTCATTGTAACTTCGTAGGATCACTCCAGATGAGAATGTGCCCTTTTGGTTGCGATCATTCAACCATGATGGCTGCCCGAGCCCAAAGGCCGAAAACCGTTAGCACAGTCTACAGGTCATATTTATGAAGGGATTTCATTGTAACTTGGTAGGTTGACTTCATATAATGTCTAGATGAGAAAGTCCCCTTTAGGACACGATTGGGCAACTGTGAGGCCAACAGGGGCCCGAAAACCTTTCGAGCAGTCTACAGGTCATAATTATGAAGGGATTTTCATTGTAGCTTGGTAGGATGACTACAAATAATGTCTAGATGATAACGTCCCATTTTGGTCGCGACCATTCAGCCTTGATGGCTGCCCGAGCCCCAAAACCTTTAGCATAGTCTATAAGTCGTATTTATGGAAGGATTTCATTGTAACTTGTTAGGTTGACTCGATACAATGCCTAGATGATGACATCACCTTTTGGTCGTGATTGGTGAACTGTGATGGCTGCAGACGCCCGAAGCCCGAAAATCTTGAGCACAGTCTACAGGTCATATTTATGAAGGGATTTCATTGTAACTTCATAGGATCACTCCAGATGATGCCCAGATGAGAATGTCCCCTTTTGGTTGCGATCATTCAACCATGATGGCTGCCCGAGCCCGAATCCCGAAAACCTTTAACGCAGTCTTCAGGCCATATTTATGAAATGATTTCATTGTAACTTGGTAGGTTGACTTCATATGATGTCTAGATGAGAACAGCCCCTTTTGGACACGATTGGGCAAGTGTGACGGCTACAGGGGCCCGAAGCCCGAAAACCTTTTGCACAGTCTACAGGTCATATTTATAAAGAGATTTCATTGTAACTTGTTAGGTTGACTCCATATAATGCCTAGATGATGACATCCTCTTTTGGTCGCGATCATTCAGCCTTGATGGCTGCCCGAGCCCTAAAACCTTTAGCGTAGTCAAAAAGTCATATTTATGCATTGTAACTTGTTAGGTTGACTCCATATAATGCCTAGATAATGACACCCCCCTTTTGTCATGATTGCTCATCTGTGACCACTACAGGGGCCCGAAGCCCGAAAACCTTGACCACAGTCTACAGGTCATATTTATGAAGGGATTTCATTGTAACTTCGTAGGATCACTTCAGATTATGCCCAGATGAGAATGTCCCCCTTTGGGTGTGCTCATTCAACCATGATGGCTACCTGAGCTCGAAGCCCGAAAACCTATAGCACAGTCTACAGGTCATATTTATGAAGGGATTTCATTGTAACTTGGTAGGTTGACATCATATAACGTGTAGATGAAAACATCTCCTTTTGGATGCAATTGGGCAACTGTGATGGTTACAGGGGCCCGAAGCCCGAAAATCTTGAGCACAGTCTACAGGTCATATTTATGAAGGGATTTCATTGTAACTTCGTATGATCACTCCAGATGATGCCCAGATGAGAATGTCCCCTTTTGGGTGTGTTCATTCAACCATGATGGCTGCCTGAGGCCCGAAGCCCGAAAACCTATAGCACAGTCTACAGGTCATATTTATGAAGGGATTTCATTGTAACTTGGTAGGTTGACATCATATAACGTGCAGATGAAAGCATCTCCTTTTGGGTGCAATTGGGCAACTGTGATGGCTACAGGGGCCCGAAGCCCGAAAACCTTTAGCACGGTCTAGAGGTCATATTTATGAAGGGATTTCAATGTCACTTGGTTGGATGACTCCAAATAATGTCTAGATGAGAACGTCCCCTTTTGGTCGCGGTCACTTAGCCTTGATGGCTGTCCGAGCCCAAAATCCCAAAAACCTTTAGCATAGTCTAATACTCTATAGGTCATATTTATGGAAGGATTTCATTGTAACTTGTTAGGTCGACTCCATATAATGTCTAGATGATGACATCCCCTTTGGTTATGTTTGGTCAACTGTGATTGCTTCAGGGCCCCGAAGCCCGAAAACCTTGAGCACAGTCTACAGGTCATATATATGAAGGGGTTTCATTATAAATTCGTAGGATCACTCCAGATTATGCCCAGATGACAACGCCCATTTTTGGTCGCGATCATTCAACCATGATGGCTTCCCGAGCCAAAAACTTTAATAACAGACTACAGGTCGTATTTGTGAAGGAATTTCATTGTAACTTAGCAGAATGACTCAGTATAATGTCGAGATGAGGACGTTCCCTTTTAGTTGCAATCGGTCTACCGCCATGGTTACACAGGCCTGAAGCCCGAAAACTTTCAGCACAGTCTATAGGCCGTATTTATGAAGGGATTTCAATGTAACTTGATAGGATGACTCTTTTTGATATAATTTCACTGTAACTTGGTAACTTTCATTGACATACGTTAACTGTGAGGGCCACATACATTAACTGTGAGGTCATATTAACCCACCCCTCAGCTCTTTAGTACCGTGTACACTTCATATTATTTTTATTAAAAACATAGCATACAGGGAGCAGAAATTAACATATTCCCAATTATCACAATTCTTGTCTTATTTCATAATCCTTTCATAAACATTGAACATTATCCTTTTCATCAAACACAACACACAGACAAGTTAAGCCACATTGTCATTAACACTTTCATTATCCCTTCCCACAAGGGAGGGATATAGCGCAGAGCTCGCTCCGTCTGTCTATCTGTCAGTCCATCCGTCAGCCCGTCTGTTCGTTCGTCAGTCCATCTGTCTGTCCGAACTTTCTTTATGCCATAACTTAAACAAAAGTTAACGGATTTCAATTCTTTTCAGTACATGTCTTTAGGCCAAGTTTGATGACCACAATCATCCAATGAAAATTGTTGAAGTTATTGCCCTGCCCAGCCCCCTGCCAATTGGGCATTTTTTTTCTTCCTTTCCTCCAATATGCATTTTGAACTATTTACAGTCACTACATGCGTAACTTTATTTTTAAACTCACGTAATCCCCCCCCCCCCCACCCCCAATTAGGCACTTTTTTTTCTTTCGTCAAAAATGCATTTTTACAGTTTTGCTTAAAAGTTTGTGGTTAAACAACCCCCCGCCCCCCATTGCCATTCAATTTCATTCTTCAAACACACTGTTACAATGTCATTACTTTTTTTTCATTTCCGACAAGGTCTACTGAAGCTGTACACAGTGGTTTCAAATAATATTGGCATTCGTTTAACCCTTTTCACAACGCTTTTCGAACATAGTTTCTCTAAATTTCAAATTGGGCTTTTACCACATACTTTATTATTTTTTAGCCCCTCCCACAAGGGAGGGATATAGCACAGAGCTCGTCTATCTGGCAGTCTGTCCATCCGTCTGTCCCAAATTGTTTTATGCCATAACTTAAACAAAAGTTAACAGATTTCAATTCTTTTCAGAACATGTCTCTAGGTACAACCAATGAAAATTGTTGAAGTTATTTGTATTTATAATACAGGCCAGGTTTGAATATAGGTTCCACAACCCCCCCCCCCCCCCCCCCCCCACACACACACACACACACACACGCACATGTCACTTAGGCAATTTTTCCCAAAATGCATTTTGAAGGATTGGGGGTTATTACATGCAAAAAAAAAAGAAAATTGACTCCTATAGCCCAACATTGCTTTATGTACTGCATCTTTAATCCTTTACCTAACACAAGTTGAAGCTAACATTACAAATTATTTTTCTGAAACATCAGATTTATGGCTTATTAGTCCTTATTAAGCTCATCAAGCTTGTTCCATTAATAGGTCATGAGGTATGTTTTGGAGTAGAGAAATGAAAAAATAAAATTTGAATAGCAAATTTTGTACACCACGAGTGCAGATATGGCATATTCGTTAGGTAAACGGTTCACAAAAAATGGCTCTAACTGTTTTGTGTCTAAGCATTGCCATTGCTGGGGCAGTCGGGCTGTATGCGTGACATCACTTTAGTTTATTTATTGGTGTTTAAGGTCACATTTATGCACAATGGCTAATCGTTACTGCAACATGGAGATAAAGTCAAGTTTACTCAATCGTTTATACCCATGTTGCCCATTTTAGAGGACTTCCACCCCAGGCATTGGTCACTGGGTCCTATTTTACCAGCAAAATAGAACTTGTTTACCATATTAAATGTAGCGCGAGCTGTCACAGCACCCCAGGTTGTTCATATTCATGAATCCCGATAACGAAGTTGGTAACTAACTTGCACACTAACTCTTTTGTGTTTTTCGGGTGTTCATGGGCCATGAACACCCGGTCGAACAATAGAAGTCTACTGTTCGACCGGGTGTTCATATTCCATGAACACCTGTGGAACATGAACACCCGCCCAGTCTAACATCATTAGCAGACGACATTTAAAATATTTTCTGCTGAAAAACTTTAAAAGTTTCAATTTAATGACCTCTCATTGGAGCGAGCTTGTTCCAGTGAGGGGTCATTAACTATGTTTTGGAAGCAAAAATTGAAAAAAAAAAAATTCGTTTTATTTCTTCAGTTTTTGCTTCCAAAACATAGCGACCCCTCATTGGATGGAGCTTGTCGAGCTTGTTCCAGTGAGGGGTCATAAACTATGTCTTGGAGGCAAAAATTTAAAGTTTTTATTTATTTAGCCGAATATATTTTAAGTGTCGCCCCCTAATCGTGCAAAATAGGAACTCATTTGAGATGCCCTAAAATAGCGTCCGAATCATGTGAAAACCTTGAATCACTTTGTTCCTTTGTTGAAGATCCCAAAACAGAGTGTTACAAACCCCTCTTCAAACGTCGGAGAATATCATCTTCAAGTCAATCGTCTTCTACTGGTTCAGATAGTGACTTATCATCCCTCAGTTCTGTGGAATGAAAATATTAGTATTTCAAGTGAATGTTTTACTGAAAGAGATGAAAGTGTTTCAGCTGATGAGAGTGTTATTGTCAGCGGTGATAATGAAATTGTTTGTCATGATAATACCCGCAGTGGTGTAAATAGCTGTTTGGAGTTCGGTATTTTTAAACTGCCAGTACAAAACAAATTCCTTTCAACCCAAACTGTGTTTTGGACTGCATACCGCATGGGCCTAAAAACAATGTATATATTGTGACTCACGGAATCACTCAGTTAAGTGGAACTAAAAGAACATTTCTGGATGATTGTGGTGTGTGTGACAATTCCGTCGGAAATACCGTGAATCAGGTGTTTATGGAGACTGAATCCGGCAAACTTAAGACCATTTATCTTAGAAATGAAATATACTGCGTACAAACAAAATCACAAAAACAGACTCAGTATGTAGAGGTAGTACCCCAACCTGACCCACAAAAAACTTTCAAAATTCATAGATATTATCCAAAATTGAAAGGTGACCCAAATTATAAAAAAAAGAGTAACATTTATTGATGGTGACAAAGCTGGCAATGTGCTGATAGAATATTGTGGAACTAAAACTAAAATGTTGCCGCATGGAAATTCAAAAACCGGGGAGCATTACTACAGAACTGCACCTAAAGTTTTGGAAGAAGCCGCAAATAAGGCAAAAGCATCAACCCCAAAAGACGTTTATCACGATATGGTTGCGAACGACAGCATTGATGGCCCCAAGTCTACGAGACAAATTCGCGACAAAAAGTATAGGGAGTCAAAAATTGAAACTCAGTCAGTCACAAATTATTTAGTGATATCACAAAATGATTTAGTGATATCACTAATTCGATTTAGTGATATCACAAAATGATTTTATGATATCAATAATTCGATTTAATGATGTCACTTAATGTTGTCGATTTAGTGATATCACCTATTCGATTTCGTGCTATCACTAAATCATTTTGTGATATCACTAAATCATTTTGTGATATCACTAAATCGAATTAGTGATGTCACTAAATCATTTTGTAATATCACTAAATATGAAAACAGCATATCAGCCCATTTCACTAAATCGAATAAGTGATATCACTAAATAGACAACATTTAGTGATATCATTAAATCGAATTATTGATATCAAAATCATTTTGTGATATCACAAAATCGAATTAGTGATATCACTAAATCATTTTGTGATATCACCAAATTGAGTGAATTAGTGATATCACAAATTCGATTTAATGATATCACTAAATCATCCGATTCCATGCAGTGGCGCCTCCTTCTAATCGTTGTACATATCACAAAATTAATTTTGTGATATCATAAAATAGTCGGAATTAAATGATATCATAAAATCAATTTGTGATATCACTAAATCGATTTAGTGATATCACTAAATCATTTTGTGATATCACTAGATTCATTTAGTGATATTAAATCCAAGTGATTATACATATCAATAATTCGATTTTATGATATCACAAAATATTTTACGATATCACAAATTATTTATTGATATCACAAAATAGTAACTTCCACACGAATTATTGATATCACGAAATGATTTAGTGATATCACTAATTCGATTTAATGATAACATTAAATCATTTTATGATATCACTAAATGGATTTTGTGATATCACTAAATAGAACGGAATTAGTGATATCATAAATTCGATTTAATGATATCATTAATTCATTTAATGATATCACTAATTCATTTAATGATATCATTAAATAGGGAATAAATAGAGGGATGGCGCCCCATACGCGTGTACAACAAATCATTCATTCTAAGGAGACCCCACCATATGTTATTCAAAATTCGGATGAACAAATGGCTGATCTCAAAGCAAACTTGAAAAACAATGTCTTGGGCATAGATAGTACTTTTAATCTTGGTGCTTGCTTTGTCACGACGGTGGTGTATAAAAACTACAAAGTCATCAAAAGGGACTCGTCAGACTACCCAGTTTTCTTGGGTCCGCTGTTTCTCCACTCGGACGCCAGCTTTGAGACATACTCTTTGTTTTTACTTTACCTTAGAAATCGTCTCACATCTGTACCAAATATTGAAATATACTTTGGAAGCGACGAAGAAAATGGCTTGACTAAAGCTATAAATGATTTATTTCCAAACACAAATCATCTGTTATGCACAAAGCACTTGAAAGACAATGTAAAACGATACTTGGCAGACAATGTAGGTTGCAGTGACAGCGACAGGAATAAAATAGTCAAAATATTTTTTAATTCTGAAGGTCTTGTTGGTAGTGATGATACGTTTGAATTTGAAGAGTATTTGTCTGCCCTTCAGAAATATTTTGAGAGATATCCACTGTTTCAAAAGTATTTCGATAAAAAACTGAAGAATTCAATTTGGTCAAATGTGTTCAAGCCCACACAGAGCGGAAATCAATCACTTTTGACAAACAATGGAGCGGAGTCAATGAACAATGTTTTGAAGCACGCCATTCAGTGGAAATCTAAAAAACTGCCAGAATTAGTTGTCAAATTGCTGCGGGTAACAAACCTTCAAATGTTAGACCTAAAACGTTCTCTACATGGAACAGGCAACTCTTAACTTGCAAAAAGCATGTATAAATATTTGTTTCCACATGACGTCTGGGCAGCAAAGTCGGAAAAAGATAAACACCAAATTTTCTCCAAGTTTATGGAGCACAAGACCTATACAGATGCTCCAAGTGAAACTATAAAAGCATCAAAAATAGATTTTCAAATCCCAAGAGTGAACTGAATTGCAAAGAAGCCTGGTCAAAGAAAGAGGTCACGATCGGAAAGAGCAAAAAAAAAAACCTTAAAATAAACAAGCCAAGGGATTTACATAACTGATCCCCTTTTATTTTTATCTGAAGTATATATATATGGTGAGAATGTTTATTTCATGTAAATTATAGTTAATGCGATGGCTACAATGTGAGTGTTACGGCCATTGCGATAAAGTCAGAGATGGGAAGGACCAGCGGTACTACTAAAGCCCCATCATCGGGACATTGGATAACTTTGTCGGTGAGAGCATTATATTGCAAGCTAGGTTAATGTTTTCACCAGAAGTGTGTCAGACAATCAGTAATAGACAGGTTTGACGCTAGCAGGGCGCGCGGGGGGGGGGGGGGGGGTCTGGCCTCTTTGTCCGGGAATTTGTGTGCAAAGTGGAGGGTTTGGGTCATTTCCCAATATTTTCTGACGTTCGACTAGGATTCTAGAAAAGGCTTCAAAATCTGAAGGAGAAAGCTTACAACTTCGTGCGCTGGCAATACATCGAGATTGCATTCTGTGAATGCACACAAGCCCGCCGTCTTCCCCTAATTCAGGCTAATTGCCTTAAGGCCGGATTCTCTTATGTGCTGGCCCTTCTCTGTACGTAAAAATTTGCCGTATAGTGAAAGGCCCACACTTAAGAGAATCCTGCTGTTAGGCAATTAAAGAAAATCGTCGGACTCCCAATAATGACGGGTCCCGGTGTTACTACCCCATCCCCTCCCACGACGGCCCAGCCCTGGTATGAACATCGCTGAACACCAAATATTACCTTATCGCAGTGGTTGAAACATTCGCATCGCTTCTCGGTCAGCTTGAGTGGTCTTCAACTTATGTTTATAACTGTAGTATTTATTTATTATTTATTTACTGGAGTATAAGGTCACTTTAATCATCTAGTGCAACTTCAAGAGACAACCCCCACAGCAACAGATGCTGAAAGGGACCTTAAACATTAATAAATTAATATATAATTAAATACATCATCAGAGTGGTCTTTAAAAAGTGCTAAACTAAAAGTTGTCAGGCATTTGAAGCCTACCATACAAGTTACTGATTCAGTGCTATATTTGTTGTTTTTGCGAAATATTATTTTATTATCAGTTCTAGTACGAATACGATAGCAGACTTCCAGGAACCAGTGGTGCCTGGTGTCAACTCTATGAGTTGATTACATATGTGTTTCGTGATCTGTACATCCCAACATTCATTTTGATGTATAATTTGTGTATATTTAATCTGAATTTAAGGAATATCAGAGATGAGAATTTGAAAATAAATAAAATTCCATTACTTATATAGCCCCCTTAATTACTAATAATTAGGACATGAAGTCATTATTTATCGATGATTTAGTGATCAAGTCGGTAGCGTCAAGTCGTTTACAGTTTGTCCTTCAGAACCAATCTCTCTGATATTTTTGGAACGTTCTGCTCGCAGAAAGCAAGCCTGTCTCGATAATAAAACACCCAACTTACCGATGAATTTAATCGCACAATTAGTCAAAGCACCGGTTTGAAGCATTTTGTGAATTCTTTCGACTCCAGTTCACGCCCTGATAAAGTACCCTTTCTCCAAAAATTATCAAATGTTTTATGTTGACCCCGGGTGGCAATCTGTCCGAGGTTTGCGAGTATTTGTCCGAGTTGTCATCACAAAACAAAAATAAAACATGCAGGCAAGTGATTATCTTTTCATCCTACACATACTGATCGAATTCAAAAGGTTGAAGTGAAAATCAAAAGTTAACATAATCTGCGTGGCGAAGTTAGTAGCGTCGTCGTTCGTGGGTTTGATGGTTGCGAGATCAATTCCCACTTGCGCCATAGGTCTATAAATTATTTAAAAAAACGCACGAACAACAAACAATAAAACGTACTAATTTGATCAACATCCATGAAAACAAAAAAAATTCTGAACGATAAGTGGAAGGCCCAATTAGGTGGTAAAACTAATTAGGGAATCATTTCATGCCAAATGTTCTAAAAATTTTCTTTTTCCTTTTTTTTTACCATTGAACTCATTTTGTATTCGAATTCGAACTTTCTACTTTGGTTTCTGCATCTTTCATATTTAATCTTCCCTGGTGACAGTATTTTTACGTCCGTTCAGTGTTCCAAAATTATGCATGCTTCAAATTATAACAAATTTTCACCATTGGCCCGAATTGAAAAGCGTAGTGGATCGAAACGATGTTTATCACGGCTGCAACTGTCGACACGGGTTCAGTTATGAAAATATTTTTCCTTTCAGGTGAAGAACTGAAAAGTCCCCCCCCCCCCTCCCTTAATTTCCCCTGCAAAACAGATTTTCATAATGTATTCTAAACGAATAAAAATTTGACCGAATTTAATTCCTATCGACGTTTTGAACTGACAAAACAACATTTTTCCGTAGAGTTACCATTCCTAGGCCTGTATTCAGTTAATATGTATTTGGTGTTGCCGTTTCTTGTGCGTCCCTGTTGGTTCAGCCAGCCAGTCGAGCAGTTGTATTTTTTTTATATTTGCGGAAAGATTGATATTAACAAAGGCAAAGGTTCGAATCCCAGTCGCCGCAAATCAATTTCATCTTTTCTCTTGAGAGTTATGTTCTCAAGTCATTTCAAAAACTGCTTCGTTAAAATCTGCCAGTTATTTTCCCGCAATGTTCAACTTGACAACGGCAACATTTATCTGCATCTGTGTATGTCGAAGAATCCTATTTTGGCTTTTCGTATGACGGAGTCACATAATCATCCATATATCTGTTCATTGTGTTCTGTCGTTACTACCAATGTTTTCAACAGGCGAATACAAAGTCACTTTAAAATTACAGCCCGAGTAGCTCGGTTGATACGATCACTGTTGTTTATTATTATTATGCTGTCAAAGTGTTTATTATCCGCGAAGGTTCAAATCCCGTTCATTCCAAACATTTTGATTTTCCCTCAATTCACACTCAAAACGTCTTCACGAAAACCACTTGAGAAGGCTTTTGTAAGATTGTTAGATTGTTAGATAAGAAAAAAGCAGTTGAAGGCATTCACATCAAATACATTTTGACCGACGTTGAACTCCATAGGTATGAAAACACCAAACCAAATAGCAGACAACCTAGACTACATGGTAAGTCGAACTAATATCCCTCCGAATTTCGACAATAACGAGTAGCTCAGATGGTTGAGTCGTTTCATTAATTGTTATACTCAGGCAACCTGTCGGCATGAGTTCGCGCCCTCATGGAGCCAATAAAAACAATTGTTTTCTTTTGAACATCATTTTTGAAGAACTTGTTTCTTCCAAAATACCTGACTGAATTTGATGTATTCTAAATTTGAGGTTGACGGACGAATCAAACACATTTCGCAGAAGACCATGTTTTCTCACAATTTGTGGTGGTTTAATACTAATATTTCGGAAATGAAATCATCGTTTATCAACAGTATGGCGGCCACGTCGGTATCGCATCGGACTGTAAATTACACTGTTCCGAGTTCTATCCCCAGTTGGAAATTCATATTTTAATTTTTCCTTTAGTTTTGTTTTAACATCGCAAGTTCATTGGGTACATTTAGTGCCAATTCAAATATTCACGACAAAGAGTCTTACACTGATGCAGTTCAGCGATCTGAACTCAGTGGCTACCCCTCTACGGGGTAGCCGCTACGTTCACATCGTTGAACCGACTCGAACTTCGAAGGTAAACATCGGCGCTCAGTGGACAGATCGCCAAATTACAAACCACAACATCGCGTGTTCGATCCTCTTGGAGACCTCATATTTTTTTTTTTATTTTATTAATGCTTTAATTTAGTTTTGACATCGTAAATTAATTATGTACGTTAAGTACCAATGCCTATATTTAGGACATAAACTCTCGAATTGATGTAAATGTCGTGGCGCAGTGGTAGAGCGCTGGTTTGTAAATCATAACCGCACGGGTTCAAACCTCAGATGAAGAAAAACATTACATTTTGTACTTTCAGTAATAACATCGTAAATACATCAGGTTAATTTAGAACAAATACCAATATGTGGGACATAAAGACAGAAACTGGTGTAAGCGTCGTGGCGTAGTGGGTAAAGTGCTAACTCACAAATCATAACCGCACAGGTTCAAATCCCAGGTGGGGAACTTATGTTACCATCTATAATTTTAGTGATAACATCGTAAGTTAATTTGGTAAATTAAGTACCAATACCTATATGCAGAACACAAAGTCTCTATCTGATGTAAGCGTCGTGGCGTAGTAGGTAGAGCGCCGGCTCTTAAATCATAACCGCAAGGGTTCGATCCCCAACAGGGGAAACTAAATAGGGATAATAAAATAAACTAAAAAAATAAAAAACTAAACAAACACTGATAAACAAAAATGAAAAGTGCGAGAGTAGAGTGATATCGAGTGTGAATCAAACAGGTGACCCCTGCAAAAACAAGTACTTCCACCAGAATGAAACACTGAAAAAATAATAAGAATCCTCTAAATTTTCTCTTTTTTCGTCTTTTTCAGGCGTTCTGAACAAAATTTGCCTCAAACGGGTCTCGAACAGTCAACCCTGAGATCTATAGCTCAACACGTTACCAACTGAGCTATCAGGGCTTATGAAAGTAATAATTCGGAAGTACTACTTAAGTTAAATAGTGATTTCGGGCGGGATTTGGGCTAGAAACCGCCGAATTCATCCCGCCTGGTCGCCGAAATCGATTTTTCAACTTTTCAATGGATGAGACCCTTTCGAGTCGACGAATCAGTCGGTTCATTCCCCCGGCTAATTTTTTCCTAAGTCCGCACTTTGGTTGTTTCTAAGAGAAACAACTAAAGTACGGACTTAGAAAAAAATTAGCCGGAGAATGAACCGTGATTTCACCTGCTCTGTTCTGGTTTCATCTTGTCGAACCAGTGTTTGAGTGATTGCTTCTCATCAGCTTTTCTGGTTCGCTGATTTCCAATGCGTCCAATTTGACTGTTTGATGTTGGAGAAACAACTTTGTGGATCGCAAGGTGACGATTTCAAAAACTCAATCAGAAATGAAAGAAAACATAGTGACACAAACAACATTTCTTGTGGGGTCGACCATACCAACTGTGGGTCAATTCAGACCACAGGCACTCGACGTTTTATCAGATTTTATCAATTTTAATAAGAAATATATTATATTATCAATACTAAAAAACACCGTGTTCTTTTAGTATTGATAATATAATATATATTTTATTAAAGGCAGGTATTAGTACCGCATACGTATCTGGAAATAAGCAAATCACAGGGAAAGCATTTCTGCCATTAGTATCACAAACGTATGTGGAAATAAACAAACCACGGGAAAGCATTAGTACCACATACCTTTTATATCCAAGTGTGACTGTTTTAATTGGTATTTATCTAGATAAATTGTGTTATTATTCTTTATTTATCTGCTTAATTATATTTATTTATATACAGGTGTGACTGTTTTCATTGGTATTTATCTAAATAAATTTTGTTTTCTTTATTTTTCTGCTTAATTATATTTATTTATATCTATTTATTTATTTACATAATTATATTTATTTATATCTATTTATTTATTTACATAATTATATTTATTCATTTTATTTTATATCTATTTTTTTATTTGTATTTTTATTTATTTATATTTATTTATTTTTCTTTATGTAAATATTTTTTCAAAAGAGATTTAGCAAGCCTTTGTACATAATTATCTATTGTGTTACAATTTATCAGAGAATGTCTGTGGCACTTTCCAATAAATGGTAACAGAACTATTTGATTTCCTCTTGCTGGTGAAAAGATAATAACAGAATGTGTTTGTGGGGTTGGGGCCGGGGAGTACCGGAAAATGTCCTTGGTTATAAATCAGTATGGGCCAATAAAAATTACTGGGTGGGTGGGTGGGGTAGTGAAGATGGTATGAAACCCATGCTGCCTTTTTCACAGGACTTGATCCCCCACCCTCCTCTGTGCGGTGAAGGGCGTTTTAGATAGAAGACAAGTGTTCAGGAAGATCAGCTGTCCTTATTTCGTTCCCTATCATCTCACACCTAGAAGTGTTATCGTGTTTATTCGCTAGGATAAAGCTACCAATAAAAAAGGACCTGTGGAGGGGTTAATATTTCAGTTGAGGGGACTGATAAATTGCCAGGGAGAAGGGGTGGGTTGGGTGTACATGTATTATATAATCCTTTACTCAACGTAAAGGCCAATTTTTGCAAGTGTCGTTTTTTATCTGCACTGGGCAATAAAACAGTTGTCTGAACGCAAGAAGATGAGAAAAAAAAATGAGGAAAGAATGCGCTGGTGGGATGTGTGGTTGAATATAGGCCTCAGGATCCCAACATTGATAGACATTTTAAACGACCCTTACTTACTTATTTTCCTTCACCTCGGTATCCCTCCGTGTACATATACATATACATCGGTATCCTCGGTGTTTAGTAGGACCCATTTAACATGGTTTAGTAGAGGAAATTGGGCTGGAAAACGCCGATTTTTATAGCATTATCCGCTGAATTACAAATCCCCCGTTTTGCATGGCAAGTGCCTTTCGAATTTGATGAAAAATAAATGAGTGTTCTGTTTTCGGTTGGTGTGTGGGGTCCATTTCCAAGTTGTCACTGCATTGTTGCTATGTTTCCCACGACATGCAAGGGGATTCTTAATTTGGCCCAATCAGCCATTCAGCCTTGAATTTGTGCATGTTTTCTTTCTCGTTCTCAGCAACGCCAACCAACAGGCACACGCCGAATTATCAAAACTGAGCACATCCAACAGAAAATGTATTATTTTATCAACACCGAATAAAGATGTTTTTTGTATCGATATTATATAAAACGTTTCAACAGATATCTTGAATATTGATAATACGGCAAGTGCCCGTGGTAACAACCTATTGAGTGGACTGCCACAATTAGACTGAGGCAACAATTACTGATAATTAAGAAGACAAATAACCCGTCTCTGTCCAATTGTGCTCTACGGCTTACATTTATCGGTTGTTGTTGAGTATTTCTGGTGTCAATGTGTCTATTTTGTTAAAGAACAAGGCACGTCGGCATTTAAGAAGGTGTATTTTCGTCTTTCCAGTTTGAATTTAAAGTATTAATCTCAAATGCTATAGACCGTGACTGTGTTGATTACAAAATACGAACATAACATTAACATCACACGTCCTAATGCCACGTTTACCACACAATTATGCAAAACTATGGCGCTAGAATTTGGTAGAATTTATGTCACTGCAAGCAAATATTTCATGCTACTTTCTTCTTCCTTGCTGATTCCCAGAGGTGACACTGATTGCAGAGAAAAAATAGGTGTCCGAGCCTGGCCTCATAACCCCAAATATGCAAGAAATTCCCTTGCTGTAATGTAATGAGGGAAAATCTAGGGCTGTCACGATTTTTTAATTTAGGAATCGATTAATCGTCGTAAATAATCGATGATAATCGATTGATCGTACCTAGATGACCCCATCTCCTTCTCTTTGAAGTCGATAAAAATGAAGTTGAAGTCCGTTAACCAACTTCAAGTAAACAACGAAGACGATCCTCTTTTAGTTACATTCAAAGCTTTGATGTTCTGAACTTTTGAACCGTCAGTGTAATAATCAAGACCGGTCGGCAGTTGCGAACTTCGCAACTGCCGACCAGTCTTGATTATTACACTGACGGTTCAAAAGTTCAGAACATCAAAGCTTTGATGAATGTACCTGAAAGACAAATGCTTCCAATAGCTTCTTGGGGTTTATCATCGTTGTTCTTAACTCTTTACCTTTAGAAACAATAGTTTTTTCAACATATTTTCTTTTAATTATTAAACGTCTAAAACGGGATATAATTTACCGATTATTCGACAACGAAAAATACTAATCGATTTCGCCGAGACCGATCAACAATCGATTAATCGTGACAGCCCTAGGAAAATCCTCGAAAACATATTTTCTGCGGACGGTAGATAGTAAGCATTCCGTTTTCTGTAGTTACCCGCATGGCCCCAACAGGTGGAAGTTACTGCCATTCATTCCCGATGAAGAGGAGGAGTATTATAAGTATAGATTAGGCACGAGCCGTGTTTGCACACAGACTCCGTTTCTAAGTTCAGCTATCACAGGTCGTATTTCCATACCATGGTGGTGGCACTATAGCAAACGAACTTTACATGATATCAAGTACATTTCACCAGTATACCATTATTGTGTTATAGCAATCGCCATTGACCTACTGGGAGGTTGGAGCTTACGGATAAACAACACACATTCATGTGATGCCTGTTTTACTATTTCTGTGTGTATACATACTCAGTGCAATACAGGGGTGGCGCCAGTGAGGGTGAGTCCATTGTCGGGTAATATCCCTGTCTCCGCCTATCGGAGTGCACAGGCTCCATTGTCAGAGGAGGAGGCATGGTACCGCGTCACTTGCTGCATTCATCCTCGAATATACCTAGTGGTGGGAGCGGATTATTTTTTTTGCACAAGTTACACAATAACTTCCACTGCATCTTCGTTAAATGAAGATCAGCAATTTCTGGTAGCCTTGTCGGTTTGTCGCAACATCAAGATATACACAGTAAAATTCCGCAAATTAACTTTCACGAAACTTGACAGCTTTCTGAGAACTTCCTACTATAATTCCAGCGATCTCCTCTGGCTCACTAGTGATAATATGCCAGCTGTTGACAAGCCAGAGGTTTACAAGATGGAGCAACGTTTCATTGATGTGCGAACCTAGGATACCCGGGAGGAAAATGTTGAAAATAAAAAAGGCACTATCATTGTAAGTACATGTAGCAAACTAGAGCAGAGAAATAGAAATTGTCATAATTAGAGATTAATGGAATGAATGCCCAACTCCTTCATCAGCCGTTGCCTTGTTCTAAATGTATGCCAGTTCACAGTTGAGATACATTTTAAGCACAATTCTCTAATAAAACAAAACAACAATGCAAAACTGAAAATTTATGAAATGTTACATTGCTACCGATCTCGATATGTCGAGCCTGCTTATCCATTTGTCCGAAATAATTATAACTTGAAAACATTTTTGGCTACTCGGAACAGGTGCTTCTACACGAAGTAAAGTGGGAAGTTTTTTGGACAGTGATAAATTTCAACTGGCAGTGGTTTCTAGTTAAGTCTTGGCTGCCTGTATAGGCAGCCAAGACTTCACTAGAAATCATTACCACTAGGCTACTAGAACTCCAAGTTGTGGTTTGTTTTGTTCGTTAGTTTTATTGGGATTTACAACACCTTCAACAGACAGGGTCATAATGTGTATCACAGGTTTAGGGGTGGAGGAAGAATAACTGAAGAAAACCACCAAGCCATGGCAAACAACCACCAGACTCCCCATTTACTAACTCTGCACCCCCCCCCCACCCCAGATGTGCAGCCCACACCACCACCATACCCCCACAAGGGCAATCAGAATTAAAAAAAATATAAAAACAGTATTTAAAATATTAAATTTTGATATTCTGTGTGCTGGGTAAAAGGGTTAATATATATTTATATCAAAAGTTTGTGTGGAGTTTTTTTGCATTCAGTGTTTGTGTACCATTGGTTACACTCATTGTTGTTTCCAAGGAATAACTATGACTTAACCTATCTTTAAAATGAAAGTGTCAGTGACACTGTAGCTTAACTTGACTGTGTGTTGTGTTTGATGAAAAGGCTAATGTTCAATGCTTATGAAAGGATTGTGAAATACGACAAGAATTGTGATAACTGAGAATATGTTAATTTCTGTTCCCTGTATGCCATATTTTCAATAAAAATAATTTGAGGTGTAAACTGTACTAAAGAATTAAGGAATGGGTTAATGTGACCCTTACAGTTAATGTATGTAAAGTAAACCAAAGTTACCAAGTTACAGTGAAATTATTCCAAAAAGAGTCATCCTATCAAGTTACAATGAAATCCCTTCATAAATACGGACAGTAGACTGTGCTAAAGGTTTTCGGGCTTCGGACCTGTGGTGTAGCCATCATGGTTGAGCCATCGCAAACAAAAGGAGACGACCTCATCTAGACATGATACTGAGTCAATCTACAAAGTTACAATGAAATCCCTTCATAAATACGACCTGGTGTCTGTGCTAAAGGTTTTCAGGCTTTGGGCTTGGGCAATCGTGACCAAACGGGGACATTCTCATCTAGACATTATCTGGAGTCATCCTACTAAGTTACAATGAAATCCCTTCATAACTACGATCTGTAGATTGTGCTAAAGGGTTTCGGGCTTTGGCACCCTGAAGCCGCACAGTTGACGGATTGTGACCAAAAGGGGACGTTCTCATCTAGACATTATATGGAGTCATCCTATTAAGTTACAATGAAATCCTTTCATAAATACGAACTGTAGACTGTGCTAAAGGTTTTCGGGCTTGGGGCTCGGGCAGCCGTCACGGTTGACAGATTGTGGCCAAATGGAGAAGTTCTCATCTAGACATCATTGGGAGTCATCCTACCAAGTTACAATGAAATCTATCCATATTAACTACGACCTGTAGAATGTGCTAAACGTTTTTGGGTTTTGGGCACGGGCAGCCATCACGTTTGAATGATCGCAACGAAAAGGGGACATTCTCATTTAGACATGACCTCAAACCTGCATATGAAATGTCGTGACGATCGGAAAGAGCTACGAGGTGTAACCTGTGCTAAAGGAAAAAAGGAAAATGCTAACAGACTCACAGACTAACAGAATTCCGCATGCATGAAGCAATAGCTTATCTTGACTTTTGTCAAGTTAAGCTAAAAATCACGAGGAGACAGACATGACAGGAATGCAACTGTCACTTGGCCCACTTTCCAAGAATCATAAGGAGTCAGACATGACAGGACTGTAAAACTATTAAATTGCCAAGCCTGGAAATAAGCGCCTCAGGCCTAAACTGAAAGAGGTGCCCAGAGAATAAATTGAGAGATTGTAGCCCACTGTATGGGATAGTAGCACCATATTTCCCAAATGACAGACTGCTTATTTCCAGGCTTGTACAACTTTCCAGGAATCATAAGGAGGCAAACATGACAGGAATGTAACCATCACATTGCCCAACTTTCCAAGAATCATAAGGAGGCAGACATGACAGCAATGTAATTATCACATTGCCAAGCTGGGAAATAAGCAGAGTGCCATCTGTAGAATGAGGTCCCCAGAGAGTGAATTCGGTGATGCTACCCTGTACAGCAGGGTAGCATTACTAAATCTATCCTCTGCGAACCTCAATCTGAATCAAAGTCTCAGTAGCCCACTGTATGGGATAGCAGCACCTCATTCTCCAAATGACAGATTGCTTATTATTACAGGCTTGTACATTGCACAACTTTCCAAGAATCGTAAAGAGGCAGACATGGCAGAAACATAATCATCACATGACCAATCTTTCCAAGAATCATAAGGAGGCAGGCATGACAGGAATGTAACTATCACATGACCCAACTTTTCAAGAATCATAAGGAGGCAGTCATGACAGGAATGTAACTTTCACATTGCCCAACTTTCCAAGAATCATATGGAGGCAGGCATGGCAGGAATGTAACTATCACATTGCCCAACTTTTCAAGAATCAAAAGGCAGGCTTGACAGGAATGTAGTTATCACGTTGCCCAACTTTCCAAGAATCGTGAGGCAGACATGACAGCAATGTAACTATCACATTGTCCAACTTTCCAAGAATCATAAGGAAGCAGCCATGACAGGAATGCATGATATACAGTAATGTGATCACAAAAGTAGCATTTTTCTTATCTTAATCACATCATGATCAGGTCACCACACACTTGTATACCAGTGGATAGAGATTTCAAAATACAATACAGAGGAGCCCACTTAATTGTATATCTCTTAATTAATTAACACTGTTAATTGAATATAACAGCCAAACACAAAACCATTTATTTATTTATTTATTGGGGTTTAAGGACACTGTCAACAACCAGGGTCACCTCATGACAGTTTTACAGGTGGAGGGAGCCAGAGTACATGGAGAGAACCACTGAGCAGCAGCAAGCAACTGCCAGTCTCCCCAACATACTAACTCCACACAAGCAGGGTTAGCATTGGAAGACAAGTGCACCATCAACATGCAGTACATTTTAGTATTCAGCTCCACCATGCCCCCACATGGGCAATTTGGATTAAGTGCCTTGATCAAGTACACAATACAGTTACCCCTGGTGGGAATCAAACCATGGACCTTTCGGTTTGAAGTCCAATGTCATACCCACTGAGCCACTGCACTCTCAACCATTTACATACAAATTTGACCAGTTAATCACATATAGATTATAGAGTAAACTCCTGTTAAATGAATTAAAAGTATTGTAAATGTAAGAAATAACCCTTAGAGTCACCAAATTACCCTTGTTTATGGATCTATTTGGCCTCAGTACATCCAATGGAGGGATTTAATCTGTTTTATCTTGTTTGAGCTCTGCCAAACAAGATATAACAGAATAAATTCTCAGTTTATTTCTAGAAACAGGAAAATGAACAAATCCCTGGTAATTGAATAGCCTTGTTAACCCTTTACCTAACTCAGTAATTTTAAAAAATAAATTAAATTTCACATTTTTCGAAAACATATTTCACAATTTTTCAATAAAAGCACACAAATATGGATATCATTAGAACCAGCTCGACGGGCTGGTTCTAATGCTATCCATATTGTTGTGGTTTTATTGAGAAACTTCCGAGATATTTTAGGCTGTGGTAGGCTTATTCTGGTTAATTTTCTGGCCTTTTTGGCTGCTATGCTTGGTAAAGGTTTAATTGAATAATTTTTATTGGAAAAGTGGCTATTCAATTAACAGGGTCCCACTGTATTGCAAAGTCCAGAGAGAAAAACAAATAGGATTAAGAATTCAGAGTCAATGCTGTTGCATTTCTTTTTTGACAGGTGAGATAAGATTCTACAGTGCAGAGAGGAGAAAAGAGGAATGATAATAACGATTGAATCTTGAGCCAGTGATTTGATTGAAATTCTCTGTCTGCTTTGGTGATCATAGTTCTGTAATTCCCTTACTTTTAATAACAAACTTTATGCTTGATAACGTAATCAAAGTACCTATTATAGTTATTTACACCATCAGTCAGAGTTCTGAACAAGCTGGAGAACAACTGTCAGAAAATTTGTATATTGTATTCTCTTAATTCTTGAATGTGCCCATACAGAAAATTTCAAGAACAGGTAAAGTCAGGAACTGGTGTCAGAAATGAATAAAATTTTTCTTCTTGAATTTAGACTCTTATGCTTTTCAAACAGTGTTGCAGATTCACAATGTTTTAGAGTGTTATGTGACATAGATAGGTTCAACACACCAAACAACAGTAGTCCTGGTGGGAAAGCAACTTTGTAAATAATGCAAGAAATTAGTTTGTTGTATTCCATCAGAGATAATATCCTGCGAAAAACATTTCAGTGTGAAATATGAATGCTTAGGAGATAGATCCCCAATAGGTGGGATTCATGTGGGATGATCAATGATAATGATCAAGGACTGAACTCATGAAGCTTGAATCTTGTCTGAAGGACATTTCATCATGTAATAAGGAGCAGAACTGTGCAACAGCAAATGGAGGTAGAGTTTCGAAAAAGTGCATTTATTTTAGATGCTGAACTGAGGAACACTTCACTAATTGGGATTTTTTTAAACTATAAAACTAATGTCTGATCTTTATTACACTCCAAGAAGAAACAACTCGAAAATCTCATTTGCCACTAGACAGCAAGTTTAGGAGCGTTTATGAAGTCATGTGAGATGAATGTAGACGTATGCATCAGTAGTACAAATGAATGATAAAGACAAATCTGTTTTACAACATAAACCCCGCTATTATTACCCATGCCGACCGGGAACAACCAGGGATAAACAACCTCTCGCAGAACAAGAAAGAAAAAACCCTGGAAACCTGCATCCAATGTCAAATGCAAGACTACCATGAGGAAGCATTCGCACCTACACTTGAGAAAGCTGCTCTATTTACCCGGATATCAAACTCGCTTAGAGAAGAAACTAAACGTCAGCTCCCAAAGGGTGCGTGTCTAGAAATGACAAACTCATTTCACATCCCAACATTCCTAACAAGTGTAATGCAGTGAACCACATTCCCACTGATTAACAAATTCCCGTGTTCAGCTTCAAGTCTCATTAAAAACCTTAACCCTTCTCACAATGACAAAACAATGTTTTCCCACTATTCTACGAAACGCGAGCAAAATGTAATATCTTGGACCATGAACTGTTTTGCCAGAGTTCTAAAAACAGAAGACCACTATCACTAATGGAATGGCAGTTTAGTTATGGATTAGACATTCAAACTGTCAACTATTGTATACAGCACCACTGGAACAAAGTTGTAGAATACATGCAAGAATTTGATGTTTTTTTCATCATCACTATGATGAGAAACCCTGAACCTTAGGATTTTCATTATACCATCCATTGGTAGCTGTTAACCGGCAAAGGTCTTTATCTGACTTTGTCAAACTTTGCAGTCTAAGAACAGTTTCTTTATTTATTTATTTATTTATTTATTTATTTATTTATTTATTTATTTATGTTTAAGGTAACATATTAGTGCATAATGGGTAATCATAATATAACATGGAGATAAAGTCCAGTCCATCCGATTGTTTATATCATGCTGCTCATTTTAGAGGACTTCCACCCCAGGCATTTGTGACTAGGTTCTATTTTACCAGTAAAACAAAGCATGTGCACCACGATAAACAAGCAATGCTTCACTACCCTGGAGTTTCCATGGGGAGAACAGGTACTTTAACTTTCAATCAAGAAGATGTCCCTCTGGAGGCAGCCAAGACTTGAAACTAGAAATCACTGCTAAGCCACTAGATTCACACGGTGTGCTGCAGAAAAAAGTCGGCAAAATTAATTAAATTGCACAACCCCTTAACTGGCAGAGTGTTAAATTATTTTTGGTCATCAAAATATGTCTACATGTCTTTTCCTTGTGATAGTTTATGGGAGAGTGCCTATTGGCAGTCTCCCATAAATTATTACAAGGCAAATCAATACAGATTAAGTAATTTCAAATCTAAGATAATATAAAGCACATCCCTAGAATATGAAGCTTCCGAGTTGCTGTACCTATACTTCAAAGCAAAGCCCAAATATGGGTTTCCAGCTTGCTTCCATGTTAAAGGGTTAAAAAAAGATTCAATATGTTTCCATTATTTCTGTTATGTAAACACAGATTTTAAAATCCCTTAAGTTATCAAGATTTCTTGGTGGGTATTTACGACTGTCCTTATTTTTAAATCAGGTGGGCTGTAGAGGGCACCTGTTCATTGCAAAATGATAGGTCTGGTTACTGTATATATGTTAATGATAACCAATTACAAGATCTTAAAAATTATGAAAAAATAAGTTTCACATTCTGGATCCACCCATGATGGTTTTACATTTCTTCGATGCAAGTGGTGAATATTTTGTAAAACATATTTATAAAAAGTGCACAGATTAAAATTAATGTACAAACAGTCAAGACATTAATAAATACTCACCTATTTACTGTATGCCTGATGTTATCTTCCATTTGTATATTCCTGTTGACTTTTTTCCTAACATCAATGCTTTAAATGCCCGGCATGATTATAAACAACACATGCTGTGACATGGTTAAAGCAAAAATATATGTGGAAAGTAACCAATGTTTCTTCTGTCCATAACCAAATTTTCTCTTGTTAAAAAACACAATAAACTGACAAGCAATACTATCAGACACAAAAGCATTTATATAACTTACAAGAGATTATCTAGTAAAATCTTATAAACTTGATTTCAAGCTTGCAGAAAACTGGAACATGCTAAAACTAGTGTTTCACCATTAATTGAGGCCAATCAACCCATCTATTTAAAAGTTTGAAACTTATAGATCAAACAACTAAATTTGGAGAAATTACAGAGCTTATACCTTGACAAATTTGTACAATAAAATTTTGAAACCACAGACTTCTCAATAATAATAATAATGATAATTATATTAATTAATTTGATATATATTCACCCAATCAGCCCTCCTCAAGCCTTCAGACAGAACCACATACCTTAACCCTTTACCAAACGAATCGCCCGCATCCGCCCACATCAGCCCGCGTAATATGCAAATTGAGCAGTTGAAAAAATTAAATTTTTCAAAATATTTCAACAAAACCATATCATGTGACCCCTCATTGGAACGAGCTCATTGAGCTCATTCCAATGAGGGGTCACATGATATGGTTTTGTTGAAATTTTTTGAAAAATTTTAAAAAATTATATTTAAAATAATAAATTTTGATATCGTCTGTGTTGGGTAAAGGGTTAAGAACTTATAAAATGGAGTTGTCTAAAATTAGAGGGAACTGTAACGAAACCTCTTCCATTGTAATAATTTCTATTAAAGGCATAAAACGATTTGTTTTGTTGCCTTTTTCATTAAAAATCACAAAATGAATGCACCTGATGATCTCATTCCATTGAGACATTATAAACTATGATGTTTAAACAAGTTGGAATCATGATTTTTGTGTTCAAGTTACACAAATATTTGGCAAAGATGTTGTCAACTTTCATGTCATAGTGGCAGGTCCAGGGTTTAGGATTAAAGAAGGATGGGCACCACATTTCAATAATGAAGGCTCGAGATTCGAAGTACCATTTGAAGCCACTTTATAACAGCCCACAGGAGACTCACACATGAGCAATAGCCGAATGCAATAGTGCTGAAATGGTTAACCGATCAACCAATGACCAATGTCTTGATCGATCAAAAAAGTAATTGATCAATTAACCATTACTTTTGAACTACTGTACTATATGGGTTAACAAAGGAACAAATTTGTTCCAAAACAGGCAAACAGTGCCACACTGACTCACATCAATTTTGTGAGACAGAGTAAAGCATGCAAGTTACATGTGGACATACTTGTTCGCATGACCATTACACTGTATCAGAAGCTGGAAATGGACATTCTTAACGTTTTACCCGATGCTGGTAGCAGATGATACTTGCAAAATAAATTCTTGAATTACTAAAAATTTTCAATTTTTGTCTGAAAACATAGCTCATAATCCCTCATTGGAACAATTCAACGGGCCCGTTCCAATGAGGGGTCAAATGCTTTGTTTTTGAGACAAAAATTGAAAATTTGAATGGAGATTTTTGTATATAGCACTGGCTGGTTTTGTTCATTATGGTAAAGGGTTAATGCTGTAAATCATCAACGGTACAACAATTATTCAGCTACCTATTAGGGCAAGTGATTAATCAGTTAACCAAGGTTAATCATGTGATTAATCAATCAAGAATAGTAACCCCTTTAACCATTTCAGCTTTAAAATGCACAGGGTACAGTCTTATCCATGATAAGACAAACATGCTTTATATCTGGTAGTGGATGTCTATATGTTATCATGGATAATACCAAGTTCCCTGGTTTCATTGCTTGTAAAAAAACTTTGAGTTACATGTGCACCCCCATCAACCCATGATTAATAAATTTCACTTTTGCCATCCTGCGGTCAGTGAAATAGTATTTCCCATGTACTGGTAACATTTGTTTGTCGTCACATTTTCCATCTTTCACAGAACAAAAATACCAACATTTTATAACGGATATTTGCTAAACAGAATGAACCTCCAACATTATACAAGTAAACATAACGTGATGTCCATGACCAATCCACCCACAGAGTTCAGAACTAATGGCAGTTATTTTAAAATGAACACTTGCACAATAGAATGATCTCAAGGGGTAGCAGTCGACTGTTCTACCTTCAACAACAGCAACAACAACAACAACAGTCACAGCAACAACAACAACAACAACAGTCAGTGGGAAATAGGACTATACTAATATGCCAGTACACCTCTAAACAAGAGGCCCAACCTGAGTGACAAGATCCTCACAACATGTGCCTTAACTCTTAGAAGCCGGGGAATCAGAATGAATTTATAGAACATGACATACCGCGAAAAACTTACAGTAAAGCAGGTGCTTCTAGTCAAGTGTCGTCTGCCTATTCAGGCAGATGACACTTGACTAGAAGCACCTGCTCAGTGTTTAATTCTCCCCCGGTCCAAAGACAACCGAATCGTCACAACCAGATTACCTGCCGTATTACGTCACAGGCAAGAAAACTCAACTCCCGGCTTATAAGAATTAAAATGAATCCAAACAAACCAACAGAAAAGAAAACCTGCTGTAACAGATGTTCTTAACAAATCGAGATAATATACACAAAGAACTTAATCAAGCACCACCCAGCATTTTTTATTGCATCAAGATTCATAATCGAAATTTTGAAATGGTAGATGTAAATTGGAATCGAACTGCATTCCCTTGCAATATTGGTGGGGTTTGTTGTTTGGTCAGTCGCACAAACACACCACTACATGCACGTGCAACACACCACCCATGATTTTCTCAAATAGCACTTTCAAATCGTTCTGGATTCTGTATAAAAGTGTCAATGATTGAGGCATTTACTTTCGAGATGGCTCGAAGGAGATACACTGAGGCTACCAGATGGCAGATTATTGGCATGAAGTCAACGGGAATGTCTTGTAGAGCAATTGGACAGCAACTGGACATTAACCACACTGTAGTAAGCCGTCTTATTCAAAAACATCGCCAAACTGACCATGTAAAGGACAGACCGAGACCAGGTCAGCCACATAAGACTAGTCGAGTTGAGGATCGTTACCTTGCACGTCTTGTTCGACGTCAGCCGTTCTCCAGTAGTGGTGTTCTGAAGCAGCTATGGCTCCCCAACAGACCCCTTTGCAAGAGAACAGTGAGAAACAGATTGAAGGCAATAGGTCTCAAGGCAAGGCGAGTGATTAAGCGGCCAGCGTTGACCAACGGGCATAAAAGAGCTCATTTGGAATGGTGTCTAGCCCGACGTCACTGGAATCTTACGTCATGGAGGAAGGTCCACTGGTCGGACGAAAGTCGGTTTTTGCTCAACGTTACTGACGGACGTCAGCGTGTTTGGAGAACCAAAAATACTGCACATGTGCCAAAGAATGTCCAAGCGTCAGTCCCATTCGGTGGCGGATCAGTTATGGTCTGGGGATGCGTGTCCCATGATTGTAAGCTTGATTTGGTAACTGTGCAAGGCAATCTCAATGGCGATCGTTACATCCGGGACATTCTGCAACCTGTTCTTGTTCCCCATTTTGACAACCATCCATTGGCCACTCGCCCTGTGTTCATGGACGACAATGCTCGACCCCACCGTTCTCGACTTGTGAAAACTTTTCTTGACAACAACGCGATTACTAAACTGCCATGGCCTGCAATGAGTCCTGATCTTAATCCACTGGAGCACATTTGGGATATGATTGGACGCAGAGTGCAAGCACTGGACCCACCTCCACGACATTTGGCCAGTTTGGAAGCAGCTATACACCGTGAGTGGCAGCAGTTACCTCTTCAGCGAATCAGGAGACTCACCTCAAGCATGAGGAGGAGGGTAGATGCAGTCATCCGTGCACACGGCGGATACACACGCTACTGACAATATTGTTGCTAATTGTTGGCTTACAATGCTACTGAACATTTAGCAATCGCTAATCAAGCATTATCTCCATTTTGGTACTTTGTAGCACAAAACTTATAACAGGGTGGAATTTCCTGCAAAACCAATGTTCATGTTTGTCTGCCAAAATTACAGTAAAGTGTTACACATTGCAATCATTGTTGTGTTTTATGTTTAGCTAGGATTATGAACTATCAGAATATCATACCATTTGTTGCCATACAAACATCATGATGTTATAATGACCAGGTTTTGTCACAACAATCAGGAAAAATGGGGCGGTGCTTGATTAAGTTCTTTGTGTATAAATAGAAAATAAGAAATATGAAAAAATATACTTTGTGGTCGCAATGGTACTACAAAATCAGAAATTTTAACATGGTATTGAAGAATAATGAAAGTGTAAATGACACTGTAGCTTAACTTGTCTGAGTGTTGTGTTTGATGAAAAGGATAATGGTCAATGTTTATGAAAGGATTATGAAATACGACAAGAATTGTGATAATTGGGAATACGTTAATTTCTGTTCCCTGTATGCTATGTTTTCAATAAAAATAATATGAGGTGTAGACTGTACTAAAGAATTGAGGGTGGGTTAATGTGGCATGCACAGTTAATGTATGTGGCCCTCACAGTTAATGTATGTCAACGAAAGTTACCAAGTTACAGTGTAATTATTCCAAAACGAGTCATCCTTTCAAGTTACAATCAAGCTAAAATCCCTTCATAAATATGGCCTGCAGAATCTGTTAAAGGTTTTTGGGCTTCTGGCATTACGGTTGACTGATCGCAACCAAAAGGGGATGTCCTCCTCTAGACATTATACTGAGTCATCCTACCAAGTTACAATGAAATCCCTTCATAAATATGACCTGTGGTCTGTGCTAAAGTTTTTGGGGTTTTGGGCTCTGGCAGCCATCATAGTTGAATGATTGTGACCAAAAGGGAACGTTCTCATCTAGGCATAATCTGGAGTCATCCTACCAAGTACCAAGTTACAATTAAATCCCTTCATAAATATGACCTGTAGACTGTGCTAAAGGTTTTCAGGCTTTGGGCCCCTGTAGCTGTCACAGTTGACTAATCGCGACCAAAAGGGGACGTTATCATCTAGGCATTATATGGAGTCAACCTACTAAGTTACAATGAAATCCCTCCATAAATACGACCTGTAGGCTGTGCTAAAGGTTTTCGGGTTTGGGGTTCGGGCAGCCGTCAAGGCTGAATGATCATGACCAAATGGGGACATTCTCATCTAGACATTATCTGGAGTCATCCTACCAAGTTACAATGAAATCCCTTCATAAATATGACCTGTAGACTGTGCTAAAGGTTTTCGGATTTTGGGCTCGGGCAGTCGTCACGGTTGACAGGTCACGACCAAATGGGGAAGTTCTCATCTTGACATCATACGGAGTCATCCTACCAAGTTACAATGAAATTCCTCCATACTAAATATGACCTGTAGATTGTGCTAAAAGTTTTTGGGTTTTGGGTTTTGGGCAGCCATCATGGTTGACAGATCACAACCAAAAGGGGACGTTCTCATTTAGATATTATACAGAGGCATCCTACAAAGTTAAAATGAAATCCCTTCATAAATACAACCTGTAGACTGTGCTAATGGTTTTTGGGTTTTGGGCTTGGGCAGCCATCACAGTTGACTGATTGCAACCAATCTCATCTAGACATGACCTCAAATCTGCATATGAAATTTCATGACGATCAGACAAATACTACGGGGTGTAGCCTGTGCTAAAGGAAAATGTGAACAGACACACAGACTTCCGCACGCACGAAGGCAATAGCTTATCTTGACTTTGTCAAGTTAAGCTAAAAATGATGACAGGGTTCCCAATGATATCAGAGAATCAAATTCAAGCACTATTTAAGCAATTTTCAAGGAATCTGCTCATGTCATTTGCCTGCAGTTCGCCTAAAAATAAGGTGGAGATTTTTTTGTTCACCTTCATTACTCGATCTTCGAAAAATATCTTGACTCGAATTGCCATTTTATTCATAAAAACTTCTGGTCCCAGAGATTACAGGTAAACTGAATTTAAGTACTTTTCAAAAATGGTGGCGGAAAATCCAGTACTTTTTAAGGATAGAAACAAATTCAAGCACTTCTCAAGGAACGGGTCGAAATTCAAGGACTTTTCATTTCGATGGGAACCCTGTATGACAAAAACATTATATGTCAAACAAGTATTTGGGCCAGTGGTTGGTGAGAAAATTTTCTAAATGTTTCTACCATAACCCACTCTGTTAAAATACTGGTCCCTCAAGATCCCCCAAAAATTTAAATTTTATAGTAAATTTCCTTTCTTATTATAATATACCTACCGCAGTTGTTTACAACAGGCTTGCACTACATTGGAAGTCCACAGCTCGGAAAAAATACTCTCTATTTTCTTCTTTCTGAAGCGATTTGGGAAAAGTGGTGCAAAAGCACCAAGAAAAAATAAGCCAAAACTGGGTCGAGCACGACCAGTGCATACCCAGTAGGGGACACTCTTCTCCTTGTACTAATCCACGGCTTCCGGAACCAGTGTGCAGATGTATAACCAACGTGTCATTCTATTGAATCAGCCAACATTGGAGTTATGTGCTTAGGAGGGAGGACGGATTCTTACCCGATAAGAAGACGGGAGGGCCTCCACATAAACAATTGCGGTTGGTATAATAAGAAAGGAAATTTACTATGAAATTTAAATTTCTTATCAACCTACCTTACAATTGTTTACAACAGGCTGAATAGACAATAGGAGGAAGGAATCACATAACCAACCCCCACATAACCTGACTGTGCTGGAACTGTGGACAGAAGAAGAGTTCCCTAGGCCTATAAAACCATAGCATCACAACCATTAGTAAATGACAATGGGAGATGAGGCATATGGCCCTGTGTGACACACAGGCAGAAAGGACAGTACCAAGAACAGGGCTGGAACTGACTTTGCGAGAACCCTAATGGCTAGGGTTGATGACAGCCCAAGCAGATGAAAAGAGGGCCTAAAGAAAAAAGGTCCTCAGACTGCTCCTGCAACTGACGCAGATAGGTGGAGAAAGTAGAAGTATTTCTCCAGTAGGCTACCTGCATAACATCCGACAATTGACAGAGTTAGCATCAGCCCAGGAGGTAGACAATGCACGCACCTCGTGGGCAGAAAAGCGATTGGTAATACAATCGTCAGTCACTAGACGAGCGTATGATGTGCGAATAGCAAGACAATCCATCTAGAAATGGATTGAGAGATCTTCAGTCAACCAGGGATAAGAGACAGAAAAATATCTTTTCCTGCCTTTCCTCATGACTGTGTCCGGTTGAGGTAAATGCGAATTGCACGAACCAGACAGAGCAAAAGGCAATTACCCTCAGCAGAAGGAATAGGTGTAGTTTCTGGCATCTGATTCTTGGCCAGAAAGGAGCAATCAGTGGTAAAGCTCCTGAAAAAGGCCAGATCAACAGAGAGGGTGTGAAGCTCACTAACCCTTCTGGATGAGGCAAAGCCATCAGAAAAGATGTCTTGTATGTGATATATGTGCATATCCACCCGGGATAAAGGTTTGAACCCCCTCCCCCCTCCCCCAAGCAAAGCAGCACCCAAGAAAGATACCACCTTGAGGTACGCTGCAAAATCCTTTTCAAAGAAAAGTGCCGAGTACCTAAGCTTGGAGAGGTACGGATTAGTGCTGATATGACGCTTTCCCACATACAAAGAGGTCTCCGAAAGCATGGACCTGTACACTTAGATGGGAACAGGTAGGAGACCCCGAGAATCAAACAGATATACCAGAAACTCTGCAATCTGTGTTATGGACGGATCGGCGTAATCAACAGAGTGATCAGCACACCATCGACAGAAGACCTTCCACTTAGCCGCATAGGCTAAATCAGTGGAGTGCCACCTTGAAGAAGAAATGCACTCCACTGCTTGTCTCGAAAAACCTCTATGGAGGAGACAGGACCTGACAAAAGATATGCTTGAAGGCACAATGAAGTCAGGTCGACTTGAAACATCCTCGGGTGACCTTGGTAAAGAAGGTTGTGATGTAGAGGGAGACGTGCTGGAACTGCCACCAACAGAGTGGAGTCGATTGATCCACACCCACTGAAGCGACAGGGGAGCAATTCGAATGATTCGACAACTACAGGTTCGTATCTTGGCTAGAAACTGAGGCAAAATCGGAACTGATGGGAAGGCGCAGCCAACTAGACCATTCCAATCAAGTGACAGAGCATCCACAGGGAAAGCCAAAGGACCTAGACACAGGGACACAAAAGTGTACACCTGAGGTTTCCAACGGATCGCAAAAAGATCGATGTGGGGACGACCCCAGAGACCGCAAAGCGACTGGAAAACTGCCCTGTGAAGTGTCCACTCAGTGGAAATGAACCTGTCCTGACAGGAGAGGGAGTCGGCTAGGATATTCAGACAACCGGAAATGTAACGAACCACCATCCATCCAGGGATGAAGGTGACGATGAAGAGATGCTGGTAACTGAAGTACTAGATCCAGGGGATCCATATTCGGCCTCCAACGACTGAGAAAGTGTTTGAGAGGTCTGACATGCAGCCAACCGAGAGGAATTGGATCCGTCACCAAACCGCAGAGACCGAGTAGCCGGAGAACACGCCGAGCTGTCACAGATGTGGACTGGGTCAGAGTCAGGGCAAAAGCCGAGAGAATCACAGCCCTCGCCCAGGGAATTGCCACCATATTCAGCTGAGTACAGAAGTCCATCCCCAGATGACAAAATGACTGAGAAGGGAACAGGTCCAACTTCTCCTCATTGACTCTGAACCCTTGCGACATGAGCAGGCTCAAGTGTGTTGACATCTGACTCCAGAAGAGCAGCATTGGAGTGCCTCTGGAGGATATCGTCCCGATATGCCAAAGTTGTCACCCTGGACTGAGTGTGATGGAAGGCTATCACATGCGACATCAGTCGGATGAAGGCCCAAGGAGCCAGGTTGAGGCCAAAAGGCATGGCCTTGAACTGGTAAATTCGCCCCAGAAAAGCAAACCTGAAATACTTTCGTGATGTCTGATGAATCAGAACGTGAAAGTAAGCATCTCGCAGGTCAATAATGGAAGTGAAATCTCCCTGTTGAATGGAGCAGCGAACCGACCTGAAAGTCTCCATGCTGAACTTGGGAGCAATGATAGACTGGTTCAGGATACTCAGATTGATAACCGGTCTGAGTTGGCCATCCTTCTTCGGCACCAAGAACAGGCAGGAATAAAATCCCACTAAATGAATGTTCTTGACGACCTCGATTGCCCCCTTTGACAGGAGATTGTCTTTCTCTGTGATCAAAAGTTCCCAACGTGAAACGTCTAAAGGAACTTGGGTTGGAAGAGGCACTCTTGACAGAGTGGAGTGCCTCCAAAAGGATATCCACAGACTGGACGAACATCTAACACCCAAGGATCGGATGTGATCGTGGCCCAACGTTTGCAAACTCGGATATCCCTCCTCCAACCTGTGACGAATCGAGGTGAGGACCTTCATTTCGAGCCCCGGCGAGGCCCGTGAGAGGAGAAACCACCTCCTCTGAAAGACGAAGGATCTTGAGCCCTCCCTCTGAACTGCCGACAGTTACCCTTACCACATGAGTAAGAGGAAGAAGTGGAAGGAGGAGGATCAGCTCTTGGCTTCACAGAGGAAGCAGAAGGGCATTTGTTAGGCTTGGAACGGCCCGACCTCCAACAGAAGGTGGATCAAGCTGGCGAAGCAGCAGCTGATCTTTGGAATGATACAGGACGTCAATCCGGACCATCACCACAGAATCATGGAATAGTTGTGGACCCACCACAGAAGCGGATCAAAGAGCAGAGCCCTGCCCTTCAGGAAGGGAATGGCTTGTTCCAACAAAGCGTCCTGGTGAACTAATTCCAAATTAGCCATGTTACAGGCATGCGTGTGAGAAGATGCATGAGCATCCTAGAGATCACACGCAAAGCACCCTGTATGTCATCAAACTTATCTGGAGGCAGATAAGCAGCCAAGGCAGAGACGATGTGATGCGAGAGAGAAAGCATGCCTAGCATCCCTCTGGATAAGCCCAACATGGACTCCAAAGTCGCTATAGGAATAACGGCTGACTTGGGCTTGGAGTCCTGATCCAAGATCATCAAAGTCTTGCAGGCCGACTGATTAGCGGAATATTAGGAACGATAACGCACAGGGGGCAAAAGGGTATCAGCCTAGTGAAGAACGAAGTCTTCATAGCCTTGGAACTCAGCTTTGAGTCCAAGGCTGCAAAAGCTTTGATCACTTGTACCGACTGGTATGGTTGAAGGTGCCCAGAAGCAGGTTGCTCCACAGGCTGCAGGCGCGCGACCAATGATCACGGCCTGGCTGAAACCTCCAGCTGGTCTGATGGTCTGAAGGAACTCAAACAAAGAGCCGCCTCCAAGTCAGAAGACTGATAGCTCTCAACGTCAGGTGTGTCTTACCCATCCCCTGAGTCGGAAGACACATAGTCCATGTCGGGCATACCAGCCAATGCCTCCATGGTGTAGGAATACCAGGGGGATCAGAAAGCACCAGCCTGCTTCCAATCCAGGGAGGTGGCATCGCGGAGGCACCTGGAAGCCACTAGAAGCCTCGCTGGAGGCAATGGGAAGGCTCTTGGAAAGAACCTGCATGAGCAAGGAGAGGTCCTCGCTAAGCTCACAACCCGTATCTGCCGGTTCGTCGTGGGAACGGCCCGGCAAAGTGGCTTTGCACCTGACCCTCTAAACCAGCGAAGGGTCATGATCCTCTAGAACACCTGGCACAGGGCGATGGGGGCAGCTGAAACAGCTGAATACAGATGCTTATATTGGTATGAAATACCCTGAGGATCTGAAGTGCGGGAACTCAGGAGAGTCGCCGCAGACATCCGAGGGACAGAAGGTCCAGGCTGCACAAAAATGTGCTGGTCCCACAAAACTGGCCTCAGGAAGCCCAAAAGTTGGAAGACCACCCAGCCCACAGGGTCTTTCAATAGAAAACCCCCAAAAAGTGGAGTATGAATAATGGGAAACTTCAACATCCTAAGACAACAAAAATGACCAGCAAGGTGTCGTCCTAGGCATATCTGGTGAGAGCAATGTAGATGGGAAGGTGAACCCAAAGAAAAAATAAATCAGGACACCCCCAGCTACCAGAGTAAGGTGGCAAGAAACTAAGGCCCATCAGGAACAGAAAAGTACCCCAACAGCCAAAAAGGAACTGGCAGAAATTCTACCCTCAACAGAGGGGAGGAAAGCTGCCACAACAGCCCCCAGCTGACACCTAACTCAGATAAAAGCAGAACCCAAAGGGTTAGCATTAATGAACAAAAGACCGAAACAGCATGGTATGCAAAAATTGTGTGCGAAATTGGTATAGAGATTTATCACGAAAAACACAGTGAATAATCGAGAGAATATATAAAAACACAGCCCTGTATGTCTGGATAGTGAAGAGATGGCTATGAATCCACAATTCAGAACAGGAAACAACATTAACATCAAGTCAAAAGGTATCACTGTTGATGAGCAAAACGACCCGCATCCTGTAAGATGGTGGAAAAAAAATAGAATGACACTTTGGTGATACGTTTGTGCATTGGTTCTGGAAACCGTGGATTAGTACAAAGGAGAAAAGTGTCCCCTACTGGGTGTGTGCTGACCCAGTTTTAGCTTATTTTTTCTTGGTGCTTTTGCACCACTTTTCTTTCCCAAATCACTTGGGAAAGAAGAAAATAGAGAGTATTTTTTTGAGTTAAGGACTTCCACTGTAGTGCAAGCCTGTTGTAAACAATTGTAAGGTAGGTTGATAAGAAATTCCCTTCAACAAACTTGTAGAGCATTCTTACAAAGATGTGTTTGGGCTAGTAGTCTGTTTATGAGGAGAATATATTCTAATATATTCTAATGGTGTCCCCATTATCCACAGTGCCGAAGTTTGGGGCTCAGAACATCCCTAAATATGATTACAGAGACTTAATTTGAATAAACTTACAACTATTTCTTGTAAAATGTCAAATATCAAACATGAAATATTTTGGCCGACACCCCCCCCCCCCCCCCTCTCCCAGCCTAGTTCAAATATTTCCTGAGACCTAGTGAAGGTATAATTCTGTTAAAATATACCTCTATTTAAGTAAGAGTAATTCCCATATTAAAGATTTCTTGATGCTGAACTCAATTGGACTTTTCTTAAAATCAAGTTATGGCTGCTCTACAGCAGTCATGACTTGATTTTAAGGGACATCCAAGAAAATACTCAGCAGGTTAAGGGGTCAACAGGTCAATTTCACACTATTGTAAATGTTAAATGGTTTGGTGTTTGAAAGTTAAATGCAGTTACATGTAATAAGGACATTCAGCCAAGCAATAGCTGATTAACTTTGACCACTGTATGGGATTTAAATTCTTTGTTCCTTTGTTAGCACAAAGATAGATCTTCTATGTCAAACTCTGCAAGAAAAAGAATTAGGAAACTGTAGGAAACTGATTATTAATTTCTTTAAATATTTATTTATTCATAATTAACTGACAATTAACCCCACCTTAAAAAGCGAGGTTCATACTCTTCATTCTATGGGTGAAAGAAACTGAAGTGACATAACTTTTTCCTAATGTATCGGCCATAGCTGATCAGTGCTATTTACAGAAATCATCATGCAAATTTCGCTATATTTCCAATTTCTGCCCCCCTCCCCCCCCCCCCCCCCCCCCCACAAAAAAAAAACCCAAACATTTCTTAGGATTCCTCATTGGAATGAGCTTGACAAGCTCATTCCAATGAGGGGTCATCAGCTATGTTTTTTAGGCAAACAGAAATCTTTAATTAATAATCAAGATGTTTTGGCAGGTGTCATCCTCCAGCCATGGTAGGTTCAGGGTTAAAAAGTATTAAAAGGAATGGAAAGTAACAATCCGATTTTCCAACAAACCAACAAGACAGAAACAGAGCTCGAGTTGAAGGCCATACAGGCCCAGTGGCATAACTATGGGGGAAGGGGTAGTGGGTTGTACCCCTCCCCCCAATAATTTTCCAGTCAGAACATTTTCATTTGGAATGGAGTCTTAGATAAAGGACCTGTGGAGGGGTTAATATTTCAGTTGAGGGGACTGATAAATTGCCAGGGAGGTGGGGTGGGTTGGGTGTACATGTATTATATAATCCTTTACTCAACGTAAAGGCCAATTTTTGCAAGTGTCGTTTTTTATCTACACTGGGCAATAAAACAGTTGTCTGAATGCAAGAAGATGAGAAAAAGAAAATGAGGAAAGAATGTGCTGGTGGGATGTGTGGTTGAATATAGGCCTCAGGATCCCAACATTGATAGACATTTTAAACGATCCTTACTTACTTATTTTCCTTCACCTCGATATCCCTCCGTATACATATGCATATACATCAGTATCCCTCGGTGTTTAGTAGGACCCATTTAACATGGTGTCGATTTAGTAGAGGAAATTGGGCTGGAAAACGCCGATTTTTATAGCATTATCCGCCGAATTGCAAATCCTCCGTTTTGCAAGGCAAGTGCCTTTCGAATTTGATGAAAAATAAATGAGTGTTCTGTTTTCGGTTGTTGTGTGGGGTCCATTTCCAAGTTGTCACTGCATTGTTGCTATGTTTCCCATAACATGCAAGGGAATTCTTAATTTGGCCCAATCAGCCATTCAGCCTTGAATTTGTGCATGTTTTCTTTCTCGTTCTCAGCAACGCCAACCAACAGGCACACGCCGAATTATCAAAACTGAGCACATCCCACAGAAAATGAATTATTTTATCAACACCGAATAAAGATGTTTTTTGTATCGATATTATATAAAACGTTTCAACAGATATCTTGAATTTTGGTAATACGGCAAGTGCCCATGGTAACAACCTATTGAGTGGACTGCCACAATTAGACTGAGGCAACAATTACTGATAATTAAGAAGACAAATAACCCATCTATCTCCAATTGTGCTCTACGGCTTACATTTATCGGTTGTTGTTGAGTATTTCTGGTGTTAATGTGTCTATTCTGTTAAAGAACGAGGCACGTCGGCATTTAAGAAGGTGTATTTTCGTCTTTCCAGTTTGAATTTAAAGTATTAATCTCAAATGCTATAGACCGTGACTGTGTTGATTACAAAATACGAACATAACATTAACATCACACGTCTTAATGCCACGTTTACCACACAATTATGCAAAACTATGGCGCTAGAATTTGGTAGAATTTATGTCACTGCAAGCAAATATTTCATGCTACATTCTTCTTCCTTGCTGATTCCCAGAGGTGACACTGATTGCAGAGAAAAAATAGGTGTCCGAGCCTGGCCTCATAACCCCAAATATGCAAGAAATTCCCTTGCTGTAATGTAACGAGGGAAAATCCTCGAAAACATGTTTTCTGCGGACGGTAGATAGTAAGCATTCCGTTTTCTGTAGTTATCCGCATGGCCCCAACAGGTGGAAGTTACTGCCATTCATTCCCGATGAAGAGGAGGAGTATTATGAGCATAGATTAGGCACGAGCCGTGTTTGCACACAGGCTCCGTTTCCAATTTCAGCTATCACAGATCGTATTTTCAAACCATGGTGATGGCACTATAGCAAACGAACTTTACATGATATCAAGTACATTTCATCAGTATACCATTATTGTGTGATAGCAATCGCCATTGACCTCTGGTAGGTTGGAGCTTACGGATAAACAACACGCATTCATGTGATGCCGGTTTTACTATTTCTGTGTGAATACATACTCAGTGCAATACAGGGGTGGCGCCAGTGAGGGTGAGTCCATTGTCTGGTAATATCCCTGTCTCCACCTGTCGGAGAGCACAGGCCCCATTGTCGGGGGAGGAGGCATGGTACCAGCGTCACTTGCTGCATTCATCCTTGAATATACCTAGTGGTGGGTGCGGAACATTTTTTTTTGTTTTTGCACAAGTTACACAATAACTTGAACTGCATCTTCATCAAAATGTTTGACACCGTAAATGCAGATCAGCAATTTCTGGTAGCCTTGTCGGTTTGGCGCAACATCAGGATATACACAGTAAAACTCCACAAATTAACTTTCACGAAACCTGACAGCTTTCTGGGAAGCCCACTGAACAACTTCCTACCATAATTCCAGCGATCGCCTCTGGCTCACTAGTGATAATAATATACCAGCTATTGATAAGCCAGAGGTTTACAAGATGGAGCAACGTTTTCATTGATGTGCGAACCTAGGATACCCGGGAGGAAAATTTTGAAAATAAAAAAAGGCACTATCATTGTAAGTAGCAAAACTAGAGCGGAGAAATAGAAATTGTCATAATTAATGGAATGAATGCCCAACTCCTTCATCAGCCATTGCCTTGTTTTAAATGTATGCCAGTTCACAGTTGAGATACATTTTAAGCACAATTCTCTAATAAAACAGAACAACAATGCAAAACTGAAAATTTATGAAATGTTACATTGCTACCGATCTCGATATGTCGAGCCTGCTTGTCCATTTGGCCGAAATAATTATAACTTGAAAACATTTTTGGCTACTCGGGACAGATGCTTCTACACAAAGTAAAGTGAAAAGTTTTCTGGACAGTGGTAAATTTTAACTGGCAGTGGTTTCTAGTTAAGTCTTGGCTGCCTGTATAGGCAGCCAAGACTTGACTAGAAATCATTACCAGGCTACTAGAACTCCAAGTTTGTGGTTGGTTTTGTTCGTTAGTTTTATTGGGATTTACAACACCTTCAACAGACAGGGTCATAATGTGTATCACAGGTTTACGGGTGGAGGTAGAATAACTGAAGAGAACCACCAAGCCATGGCAAACAACCATCAGATTCCCCATTTACTAACTCTGCACAACACTCCCCCACTGATGTGCAGTCCACACCTTCACCATATACCTCCACAAGGGCAATCAAAATTAAGTGTCTTGCCCCAGAACCCAACACAGTTACCGCTGATCGAGATTGAAACATCGACTTTTCGTTTCAAATTCAATGTCTAACAACTGAACCATCACGCTCCCCTATGCTGTAAACTAATTTAATTAATGACACTTTGAACAGCTAGGGTCATATCATATTTAAAAAAAAAAATTTAAAAATAGTATTTAAAATATTAAATTTTGATATTCTGTGTGTTAGGTAAAGGGTTAATATATATTTATATCAAAAGTTTGGGTGCAGTTTGTTGGCATTCAGTGTTTGTGTACCATTGGTTACACTCATTGTAGTTTCCATGGAATAACTGTCAATTAACCCATCTTTAAAACGAAAGTGTCAGTGACACTGTAGCTTAACTTGACTGTGTGTTGTGTTTGATGAAAAGGCTAATGTTCAATGCTTATGAAAGGATAGTGAAATACGACAAGAATTGTGATAACTGAGAATATGTTAATTTCTGTTCCCTGTATGCTATATGTTCAATAAAAATAATTTGAGGTGTAAACTGTACTAAAGAATTGAGGGATGGGTTAATGTGGCCCTCACAGTTAATGTATGTAAAGTAAACCAAAGTTACCAAGTTACAGTGAAATTATTCCAAAAAGAGTCATCCTATCAAATTACAATGAAACCCCTTCATAAATACGGACTGTAGACTGTGCTAAAGGTTTTTGGGCTTCGGGCCTGTGGTGTAGCCATCATGGTTGACCCATCATAAACAAAAGGAGATGTCCTCATCTAGACATTATACTGAGTCAATTTACAAAGTTACAATGAAATCCCTTCATAAATACGACCTGTAGTCTGTGCTAAAGGTTTTCAGGCTTTGGGCTTGGGCAGCCGTCACGGTTGAACAATCGTGATCAAACGGGGATATTCTTATCTAGACATTATCTGGAGTCATCCTACCAAGTTACAATGAAATCCCTTCATAAATACGACCTGTAGACTGTGTTAAAGGTTTTCGGGCCTCAGGGCCCTGTAGCCGCACAGTTGACCGATCGTGACCAAAAGGGGACGTTCTCATCTAGACATTATATGGAGTCATCCTATTAAGTTACAATGAAATCCCTCCATAAATACGACCTGTAGACTGTGCTAAAGGTTTTCGGGCTTGGGGCTCAGGCAGCCGTCACGGTTGACAGATTGCGACCAAATGGAGAAGTTCTCATCTAGAATCATAGGGAGTCATCCTACCAAGTTACAATGAAATCTATCCATATTAACTACGGTCTGTAGAATGTGCTAAAAGGTTTTGGGGTTTTGGGCTTGGGCAGCCGTCACGGCTGATAGATCATGACCAAAAGGGGACATTCTCATCTAGATATTATACAGAGTCATCCTACCAAGTTACAATGAAATCTCTACATAAATACGACCTGTAGACTGTGCTAAAGGTTTTCGGGTTTTGGGATCGGGCTGCCATTACGTTTGACTGATTGCGACCAAAAGGGGATGTTCTCATTTAGACATGACCTCAAACCTGCATATGAAATGTTGTGACGATCGGAAAGAGCTATGAGGTCTAACTTGTGCTGAAGGAAAATGTGAACAGACTCACAGACTAACAGACTTCTGCACGCATGAAGCAATACCTTATCTTGACTTTGTCAAGTTAAGCTAAAAATCATGAGGAGACAGACATGACAGGAATGCAACTGTCACTTGGCCCACTTTCCAAGAATCATAAGGAGGCAGACATGACAGGACTGTAAAACTACCACATTGCCAAGCCTGGAAATAAGCGCCTCAGGCCTAAACTGAAAGAGGTACCCAGAGAATAAACTGAGATTGTAGCCCACTGTATGGGATAGCAGCACCGTATTTCCCAAATGACAGATTGCTTATTTCCAGGCTTGTACATTCCACAACTTTCCAGGAATCATAAGGAGGCAAACATGACAGGAATGTAACCATCACATTGTCCAACTTTCCAAGATTCGTAAGGAGGCAGACATGACAGAAATGTAACTATCACATTGCCAAGCCTGGAAATAAGCTGACTGTCATCTGTAGAATGAAGTCCCCAGAGAGTGAGTTCAGGGTACAGCAGGGTAGCATTACTAAATATACCCTCTGTGAACCTCAATCAGAATCAAAGTCTCAGTAGCCCACTGTACGGGATAGCAGCACCTCATTCTCCAAATGACAGATTGCTTATTATTACAGGCTTGTACATTGCACAACTTTCCAAGAATCGTAAGGAGGCAGACATGACAGAAACATAATCATCACATGGCCAAACTTTCCAAGAATCAAAAGGAGGCAGGCATGACAGGAATGTAACTATCACATGACCCAACTTTCCAAGAATCATAAGGAGGCAGACATGACAGGAATGTAACTTTCACATTGCCCAACTTTCCAAGAATCATATGGAGGAAGGAATGTAACTATCACATTGCCCAACTTTCCAAGAATCAAAAGGCATGCTTGACAGGAATGTAGTTATCACGTTGCCCAACCTTCCAAGAATCGTGAGGCAGACATGACAGGAATGTAACTATCACATTGTCCAACTTTCCAAGAATCATAAGGAAGCAGCCATGACAGGAATGCATGATATACAGTAATATGATCACAAAAGTAGCATTTTTCTTAATCACATCATGATCAGGTCACCACACACTTGTATACCAGTGGATAGATTTCAAAATGCAATACAGTGGAGCCCACTTATTTGTATATCTCTTAATTAATTAACACTGTTATTTGAATATAACAGCCAAACACAAAACCATTTATTTATTTAATTATTGGGGTTTAAGGACACTGTCAACAACCAGGGTCACCTCATGACAGTTTTACAGGTGGAGGGAGCCAGAGTACCTGGAGAGATCCACTGGACAGCAGCAAGCAACTGGCAGTCTCCCCAACATACTAACTCCACACAAGCAGGGTTAGCATTGGAAGACAAGTGTACTATCAACATGCAGTACATTTTAGTATTCAGCTCCACCATGCTCCCACATGGGCAATTAGGATTAAGTGCCTTGATTAAGTACACAATACAGTTACCCCTGGTGGGAATCAAACCATGGACCTTTCGGTTTGAAGTCCAATGTCATACCCACTGAGCCACCGCACTCTCAACCATTTACATACAAATTTGACCAGTTAATCACAAAGATTATAGAGTAAACTCCTGTTAAATGAATTAAAAGTATTGTAAATGGGTGGGGGGGGGGGGGGGGGGGTTCCGGCCAAAATATTTCATGTTTGATATTTGACATTTTACAAGAAATAGTTGTAAGTTTATTCAAATTAAGTCTCTGTAATCATATTTAGGGATGTTTTGAGCCCCAAACTTCGGCACTGTGGATAATGGAGTCACCATTAGAATATATTCTCCTCATAAACAGACTACTAGCCCAAACACATCTAAGTAAGAATGCTCTACAAGTTTGTTGAAGTGAATTTCTTATCAACCTACCTTTCAATTGTTTACAACAGGCTTGCACTACAGTGGAAGTCCCTAACTCAAAAAAATACTCTCTATTTTCTTCTTTCCCAACTGATTTGGGAAAGAAAAGTGGTGCAAAAGCACCAAGAAAAAATAAGCTAAAACTGGGTCGGCACACACCCAGGAGGGGACACTTTTCTCCTTTGTACTAATCCACGGCTTCCGGAACCAATGCACAGACGTATCACCAACATGTCATTCTATTTTTTTTCCACCATCTTACAGGATGCGGATCGTTTTGCTCATCAACAGTGATACCTTTTGACTTGATGTTAATGTTGTTTCCTGTTCTGAATTGTGGATTCATAGCCATTCCTTCACTATCCAGACATACAGGGCTGTGTTTTTATATATTCTCTCGATTATTCACTTTTTTTTCCGTAATAAATCTCTATACCAATTTCGCGCACAATTTTTGCATACCATGCTGTTTCGGTCTTTTGTTCATTAATGCTAACCCTTTGGGTTCTGCTTTTATCTGAGTTAGGTGTCAGCTGGGGGCTGTTGTGGCAGCTTTTCTCCCCTCTGTTGAGGGTAGAATTTCTGCCAGTTCCTTTTTGGCTGTTGGGGTACTTTTCTGTTCCTGACGGGCCTTAGTTTCCTGCCACCTTACTCTGGTAGCTGGGGGTGTCCTGATTTATTTTTTCTTTGGGTTCACCTTCCCATCTACATTGCTCTCATCAGATATGCCTAGGACGATACCTTGCGGGCCATTTTTGTTGTCTTAGGATGTTGAAGTTTCCCATTATTCATATTCCACTTTTTGGAGGTTTTCTATTGAAAGACCCTGTGGGCTGGGTGGTCTTCCAACTTTTGGGCTTCCTGAGGCCAGTTTTGTGGGACCGGCACATTTTTGTGCAGCCTGGACCTTCTGTCCCTCTGATGTCTGTGGCGACTCTCCTGAGTTCCCGCACATCAGATCCTCAGGGTATTTCATACCCATATAAGCATCTGTATTCAGCTGTTTCAGCTGCCCCCCATCGCCCTGTGCCAGGTGTTCTAGAGGATCATGACCCTTCGCTGGTTTAGAGGGTCAGATGCAAAGCCACTTTGCCGGGCCGTTCCCACGACGAACCGGCAGATACGGGTTGTGAGCTTAGCGAGGACCTCTCCTTGCTCATGCAGGTTCTTTCCAAGAGCCTTCCCATTGCCTCCAGCGAGGCTTCTAGTGGCTTCCAGGTGCCTCCGCGATGCCACCTCCCTGGATTGGAAGCAGGCTGGTGCTTTCTGATCCCCCTGGTATTCCTACACCATGGAGGCATTGGCTGGTATGCCCGACATGGACTATGTGTCTTCCGACTCAGGGGATGGGTAGGACACACCGGACGTTGAGAGCCATCAGTCTTCTGACTTGGAGGCGGCTCTTTGTTTGAGTTCCTTCAGACCATCAGACCAGCTGGAGGTTTCAGCCAGGCCGTGATCATCGGTCGCGCGCCTACAGCCTGTGGAGCAACCTGCTTCTGGGCACCTTCAACCATACCAGTCAGTAAAAGTGATCAAAGCTTTTGCAGCCTTGGACTCAAAGCTGAGTTCCAAGGCTATGAAGACTTCGTTCTTCACTAGGCTGATACCCTTTTGTCCCCTGTGCATTATCGTTCCTAATATTCCGCTAATCAGTCGGTCTGCAAGACTTTGATGGTCTTGGATCAGGACTCCAAGCCCAAGTCAGCCGTTATTCCTATAGCGACTTTGGAATCCATGTTGGGCTTATCCAGAGAGATGCTAGGCATGCTTTCTCTCTCGCATCACATCGTCTCTGCCTTGGCTGCTTATCTGCCTCCAGATAAGTTTGATGACATACAGGGTGCTTTGCGTGTGATCTCTAGGATGCTCATGTATCTTCTCACACGCATGCCTGTAACATGGCTAATTTGGAATTAGTTCACCAGGACGCTTTGTTGGAACAAGCCATTCCCTTCCTGAAGGGCAGGGCTCTGCTCTTTGATCCGCTTCTGTAGTGGGTCCGCAACTATTCCATGATTCTGTGGTGTTGGTCCGGATTGACGTCCTGTATCATTCCAAAGATCAGCTGCTGCTTCGCCAGCTTGATCCACCTTCTGTTGGAGGTCGGGCCGTTCCAAGCCTAACAAATGCCCTTCTGTATCCTCTGTGAAGCCAAGAGCTGATCCTCCTCCTTCCACTTCTTCCTCTTACTCATGTGGTAAGGGTAACTGTCGGCAGTTCAGAGGGAGGGCTCAAGATCCTTCGTCTAGCAGAGGAGGTGGTTTCTCCTCTCACGGGCCTCGCCGGGGCTTGAAATGAAGGTCCTCACCTCGATTCGTCACAGGTTGGAGGAGGGATATCCGAGTTTGCAAACGTTGGGCCACGATCACATCCGATCCTTGGGTGTTAGATGTTCGTCCAGTCTGTGGATATCCTTTTGGAGGCACTCCACTCTGTCAAGAGTGCCTACCTCTTCCAACCCAAGTTCCTTTAGACATTTCACGTTGGGAACTTTTGATCACAGAGAAAGACAATCTCCTGTCAAAGGGGGCAATCGAGGTCGTCAAGAACATTCATTTAGTGGGATTTTATTCCTGCCTGTTCTTGGTGCCGAAGAAGGATGGCCAACTCAGACCGGTTATCAATCTGAGTATCCTGAACCAGTCTATCATTGCTCCCAAGTTCAGCATGGAGACTTTCAGGTCGGTTCGCTGCTCCATTCAACAGGGAGATTTCACTTCCATTATCGACCTGCGAGATGCTTACTTTCACGTTCTGATTCATCAAACATCACGAAAGTATTTCAGGTTTGCTTTTCTGGGGCGAATTTACCAGTTCAAGGCCATGCCTTTTGGCCTCAACCTGGCTCCTTGGGCCTTCATCCGACTGATGTCGCATGTGATAGCCTTCCATCACACTCAGTCCAGGGTGACTACTTTGGCATATCGGGACGATATCCTCCAGAGGCACTCCAATGCTGCTCTTCTGGAGTCAGATGTCAACACACTTGAGCCTGCTCACGTCGCAAGGGTTCAGAGTCAACGAGGAGAAGTCGGACCTGTTCCCTTCTCAGTCATTTTGTCATCTGGGGATGGACTTCTGTACTCAGCTGAATATGGTGGCAATTCCCTGGACGAGGGTGTGATTCTCTCAGCTTTTGCCCTGACTCTGACCCAGTCCACATCTGTGACAGCTCGGCGTGTTCTCCGGCTGCTCGGTCTCTGCGGTTTGGTGACGGATCCAATTCCTCTCGGTCGGCTGCATGTCAGACCTCTCAAACACTTTCTCAGTCGTTGGAGGCCGAATATGGGTCCGTTGGATCTAGTGCTTCAGTTACCAGCATCTCTTCATCGTCACCTTCATCCCTGGATGGATGGTGGTTCGTTACATTTCCGGTTGCCTGAATATCCTAGCCGACTCCCTGTCCCGTCAGGACAGGTTCATTTCCACTGAGTGGACACTTCACAGGGCAGTTTTCCAGTCGCTTTGCGGTCTCTGGGGTTGTCCCCACATCGATCTTTTTGCGATCTGTTGGAAACCTCAGGTATACACTTTTGTGTCCCTGTGTCGAGGTCCTTTGGCTTTCCCCGTGGATGCTCTGTCACTTGATTGGAATGGTCTAGTTGGCTGCGCCTTCCCGTCGGTTCCGATTCTGCCTCAGTTTCTAGCCAAGATACGAACCTGCAGTTGTCGAATCATTCGGATTGCTCCCCTGTCGCTTCAGTGAAAAAATATGATCGCATCACTTTAAATTAAATATTTAAATACCTACATAAAGTACAGACCTTCACACAACTTTCTCTGGCCAGAAAACATGGGGTCATGCAACAAATAAGAGAGAAAATGCACCAGGAAGTGAAGTACTGCCCTTGAACTCAGTTTTTTTCTGGGAATTCCCAACAAAAATACACAAATAGTTAACTGAATTTTATAGACCCAGAAAAATATATTTCCTGAGATCTAGTGAAGGTATAATTCTGTTAAAATATACCTCTATTTAAGTAAGAGTAATTCCCATATTAAAGATTTCTTGATGCTGAACTCAATTGGACTTTTCTTAAAATCAAGTTATGGCTGCTCTACAGCAGTCATGACTTGATTTTAAGGGACATCCAGGAAAATACTCAGCAGGTTAAGGGGTCAACAGGTCAATTTCACACTATTGTAAATGTTAAATGGTTTAGTGTTTGAAAGTTAAATGCAGTTACATGTAATAAGGACATTCAGCCAAGCAATAGCTGATTAACTTTGACCACTGTATGCGATTTAAATTTAGCTGGAGCTTGAAAAAGTAAAATGGGAAAATATTTTCTTGGAATGATCAAAAAAGAATTTACTCACAGTTGATGTCTACTCAAATGCAGTGATTGAACACATGATATTAGTTGTTAAATTCAAATACTCTTTGTTCCTTTGTTAGCACAAAGATAGATCTTCTATGTCAAACTCTGCAAGAAAAAGAATTAGGAAACTGTAGGAAACTGATTATTAATTTCTTTAAATATTTATTTATTCATAATTAACTGACAATTAACCCCACCTTAAAAAGCGAGGTTCATACACTTCATTCTATGGGTGAAAGAAACTGAAGTGACATAACTTTTTCCTAATGTATCGGCCATAGCTGATCAGTGCTATTTACAGAAATCATCATGCAAATTTCGCTATATTTCCAATTTCTGCCCCCCTCCCACCCCCCCCCCCCCCCCCCACAAAAAAAACCCCAAACATTTCTTAGGATTCCTCACTGGAATGAGCTTGACAAGCTCATTCCAATGAGGGGTCATCAGCTATGTTTTTTAGGCAAACAGAAATCTTTAATTAATAATCAAGATGTTTTGGCAGGTGTCATCCTCCAGCCATGGTAGGTTCAGGGTTAAAAAGTATTAAAAGGAATGGAAAGTAATAATCCGATTTTCCAACAAACCAACAAGACAGAAACAGAGCTCGAGTTGAAGGCCATAGAGGCCCAGTGGCATAACTATGGGGGAAGGGGTAGTGGGTTGTGCCCCTCCCCCCAATAATTTTCCAGTCAGAACATTTTCATTTGGAATGGAGTCTTAGATATCAATTAGCTCATATAGTTTCCTAGATTTGCTTATTGGGCTTGTTTCACATATGCAGTCTGCCTCATGCAAATAGAGGTCTGGGGCAGATTGGGGTCCAAGCATGACAGGCCGGTCGATTCGAGGTGAATGGCTGTTTGGGTGGCATGGAGGTTACCTAAAATGAAAACACGTGAACGAAAAGTTAAAAAATTTTTATTATTTATATATTTTTATACTTACCAACGACCCAGACTTAGCTGGTGCTAACTCTAATATTCTAGGGCCAAACACAAATTTCCCCCCCCCCCCCCCCCATCCCCAAAATTTGCATCAAAATCCAAAAATTAGATGTCCTATGTGGTACTCCATACTTTTATCCACTGTGCATGCGCAGTAGTCAAGAAAGTCCGAAATTGGAGCCAAATCCTCATTCTTACAACCAGTGCCTGGTTAAGTGTTATGTAATCAGCAGGGAGGTATGAGTTCCCAACTCATGGGAGGGCCATCCCCATCTGGTTCATTGGTTAGTATAAAAAATATATAAATTACTATAAATTTTTTAACATTTTTATACTGTACCAATGACCCAGATTTAGCTGAATAGAAAAAAGGCTGGAGGGCCTAGGACATAAAGGAAAATCCAATAGGCTCAATTACATGTAAACAGAATAATCCCCTTAAGGAGAAGAGGAGAACAGGTTTTACATGTATCTTTCTTGTTTGTACCCAAAAAGAAAGAATCAATACCATTCCGTAATTGAGCACAATAACATCAATGATCTCTATTAACATCCAGTATAACCCATTATACTAATCTTTTTAAAGGAAATCCAATAAATAAAGATAGTCCAGAGAATGGGACTCTTTATATTCATTTAAAAGTGTCCGGGGATTGTATATTAGCGCTCGTATGACACGTGACATATACAAATGCTTCACACCGAGCTACACTTTAAAAATATTACATAAATGAGATAGACACTAGCTTTACACTTTACCATCCCGGTACCAACTCGGAATTACTGACTCCAGAGGAGGTATTCCCTTGCTTTTCACTATAAAGCAGGTGATATGAGGGAACACCATCCCCTCCCCCTCCCCCTTGCTCTGGGTCAAATACCTCAGAACGAAGAGGGCAGCAGGACAGAGTCACTACCGTAACAGAAAGCCTGCATAACTATAATTGCAATTGTTTAGTGGACGACATTCTGAGCAACAGATAACAGACCTAAACATCGGAGGTCGCCAGAAATGGGCTCAATATTTCTAAGATAAAAATTTGTGAATGTGGAAGGCTGAGACCAATATGCAACCTTCATCAAATCAGGAATAGCAACACTATAAGCATAAGCCGGGGGCGCGGTGGCTCAGTAGGTAGAGGTGCAGGTTGCAAGCCGAGAGGTCCTCGGTTCGAATCCCACCTGCGGCAACCGCATTGTGTCCTTGGGCAAGACACTTCACCCCCATTGCCCATGTGGGGGCACGATGACGACGTGTACTAAGGCGTACTGCACGTCGATGGTACACTTGTCTTCAACCAATCTAACCCTGCCTGTGCTGCAGTGCGGAGTTACGACGTTGGGGAGCTGGCAGCTGCTCGTCGTTGCTCGGTGGTTCTCTCCGGCTTCCTCCACCCGTAAAACTGTCATGGTCATGATTAGCCATTGTGCATAAATATGTGACCTTAAACATCAATAAATAAATAAATATAAATTAGCATAAGCCAAAGATGTAGACAGCGCTCTTACTTCATGCGCCGAAATCTTAAGCACAGACTGCTGAGTTGAAGATAATTTTTCATAAGCAGTACGGATAGTTAATTGAATACATCTTGCAATAGAATGGACTGTAATGTCCTTTCTATTAGGCAGCAGAGACAGAAGGAAACGCTTACGTCCCTTTCTGATAAACTCAGATCTACGTTTGTAAATACGCATGGCTCTAACTGGACTGAGCAAAGGCCTATGACCGTCTGAAGACGGAAGAGCCTTAATAACAATAGTTTCAGGATACTTATTAGGAGCCTGATTCTTAGCCAAAAATCCAACATTAGTAGTTAAAGTAATAGTATTACCAACACTACGAGAATCATCAACTGATAGTGTATGAAGCTCACTAACTCATCTGGCAGAAGAGAAGGCTAAGAGAAAAGCTGTCTTATAAGATAAGAATTTGAAGTCCACTGTATCAAGAGGCTCAAATGGCGCTTCTTTTAGCTTCAAAAGAACCCAAGCTAAATTCCACTTAGGAATTAACCCAAGCTAAATTCCACTTAGGAATTAGGGTTCTAGGTCTATTTATCGAAAAAATTTTCACTAACTTAGATAAAGAGACATTAGATCCAATCTGAAAACTATCATGATGTGCATAGGTATCAGATAGCATAGACCTATAACCCTTAACTCTTAACCCGCTGAGTATTTTAAAAATATTTTTAATTAAATCTAGTCATGGCTGCTGTGAAGCAGCCATGACTAGATTTGATGAAAAATTCATCTAAATTTAACTCAAAAAATTGTTGGTGAAAAAATCCATTCAATTTACAGGGTGCAAATTGGATTAAATATGCCCAATTTATACATATTTCAATGGCAAGAGAAATACTGTCCTGGGCAGGAATAACTGCCAGCAGCATGCAAGGAGTTAATGGTAACAGGCTGCAGTTTGATCTCATCAAACAGGTAGACTAGAAAATTAGCAATGTCTGGAATGGAGGGATCATAAATATCAACAGAATGATCCCTACACCACCATGAGAAAACCTTCCACTTCGCAGCATAATTTAGCAAAGAGGAGGTCCTCCTGCAGTTAGAAATTGCGTCCACTGCTCGTCCTGTAAAATGCTTGCCGTGCAAGAAGGACCGCACAATGGAAATACGTGAAGGTTGAGACCGTGCGGGTTGTGACGCAGTGTGCACGATTTCCCCTGTGAAAGAAGGTCCTCCTGTGGAGGAAGCTTCAGCGGAATGTCCCACAACAGACACCTCAGTAGATTTATCCATGGTCTCTGGGGTGACAGAGATGCTACCAACAGAATCTTGCAGTGAGATTGCTTGATTTTTAGCAATATCTGCTGAATCAATGGAGCAGAAGGATACGCGTATGCTATCATTCCATCCCAAGAGATCGAGAGGGCGTCTACTGCAAACGCTCGAGGATCTGGGCTTGGCGCCCCAAACGTCTGCAACTGATTGTTGAGATGCGTCGCAAACAAGTCTATCATAGGACGATCCCATTGGTAGCAAATCTGATTGAATACTCGTTTGTTGAGAGTCCATTCTGATGGCAACATGCAATCCCTCCGTGAAAGAGAGTCTGCTAGAACGTTCAGACAACCCGGTATATGACAGACCGATAGGAGAACTTGATGCTCTAGGACAAACAGAAGCATCCTTTCCATTAAATTGAATAACAGAATGGAAATGAGTGCCTCCCTGGTTCCGAATATACGCTACTACTGTTGAATTGTCGGATAGAATTTGAACATGCGAATTCTGAAGAATATTCATCCACTAATGTAGCGCAAGCCTTATTGACATCATCTCTTTGATGTTTATGTGCTTGTTTAGGAACTGCGGACCCCAAAGACCCTGGCACCTCAAATCTGTTGGGCTCAGAGTTGTGCCCCAACCTGTTTGACTCGCATCCGTCATTATCGTAAAACTCGGATCCAGCAGTTGCAGTGATACCTCCTGAGTTAACCACTGAATATCTGCCCAAGTCTGAATCTCGTTTCACTTGATTCGACAAGACGATGTTCGTTTCGAGCGAATGAGTCTTCACACTCCAATTCTGAGTAAAAAATATCTGGAGTGGACGAGTGCATAGCCGCCCCATCGGAATAAGATCTGCAGCGGCTCCGCACAAACCTGTCAGTCTTATGAATTCTCTCACTGTTACTACATCTAAGTGAAGGCAAAAGCGAGGGTAACAACTGACTAATTTCGCTCTGGTTAACGGCAGATGAACGAGATTGTTGTGCGTCCCGAAACTCATTCCCAGGTGGGTGAATGACTTGGACAGCACCAGATCCGACTTCTTCTTGTTTACTATAAAACCGAGACGTCGGAGCAGTTGAAGCAGATTCTGAACATCGTTCTGAAGCGTTAACTCATTGCCATACCTCTGAAGAATGTCGTCCAGGTAGGCCGACGTTACCGCAGACGAATGAGCTCGGAAATGAGTCATTACCGAGTTCATTATTCGAGTGAAAGCCCAGGGCACTAGATTCAGACCGAAGCACATTGCTCGGAACTGATAAACGACTCCTAGGACAGCGAAGCGAAGATACTTTCTGAACGCCGGATGTACCATGACTGAAAGTACGCATCCTTGAGATCTATGCTCACAGCATAGTCGTTCACTCAAAAGCTCACTCTGACCGATCGAATGGTTTCCATATAAAATTTTGGAGCCACGATCTGCTTGTTTATCCAGCTCAGATCTATGACTGGACGAAACAAGCCGTCTGGTTTCGGAACCAGAAACAGATGGCTGCAGAAACCTGGCGATTCCTGGTTTTCTACGACCTCTATCACATTCTTCTCCAGAAGAGATTGGACTTCTGATAGAAGCGAACCTCTCTTCTGAGGATTTGACGGAAACTGAGTCCATCTTGGACTTCGAGTTAACGGGGGTTTTCTTTTGAAGGACAGTTTTAGCCCTTCTGAAATCACCCCTCGAACCCAAGGGGCGTCCGTAATCGACAACCAATTGGTTAAGAAACTTGATAGCCTTTCACCCACTGGAACATGATAGAGGTTTGCCTCATCACCTTCTGGATCTGCGAGGCTTGCGGGAGGAGAAACCACCTCCTCCACGACCCGCACCTCGCCCCGTCGACCTAGGGGCATCTGACCGGGAGTCTTGGCCAGTATTACGACCCCTACATGAGTCGCTACCTTGACGGTCTCTAGAGTAAGACCTAGTGGACTTATAAGAACCTCTATAGTAACTTCCCTTGGACGTACTCGCCCCAGAAGTGCCTGCCTTACTCTTCTCCGCTGAATCCGACTTTTTAGAAGCGGACTTGAACAGCAGAGAGTCTGAAGCTTTCTTAGTAATCTGATCCTAGATTATGGAAAGCTTGCCGTCGAAGAGAAGCTCTCCGGAGACCGGAGCGACTTGAGAGTTTTTCACCTTATGATCCACCCGAGTGGATGCAGCCAGGGCAGCATCACGTCTAACTAACTCCAGATTTGCCACTGAAAGGGTGGAGTTATACGTAGAGTATGCTATGGCCCTCAAAAGAACTCTTAGGGAAGTCTGTACATCCTGGAATTCTTTTCCTTCGAGACGTAATGATAACGCTCTGGTAAGGTGATCTGCGTACGATAATGCATCTAAACTGATTCTGTTAGACGAGATTGTTGTTTCCAACATAGACGATGGCAAAGACAAATCTAGGTCTTCAGCCTGGTCATCCAGATGTAGAGGAACTCTCGGAATGCCCTGTCCTGCCGTTTCAAATTTATTCCTTGAATTGATGAAAGGCAGCTGTAGGGCATTGGCCGCTAAGAAACCGGACTTGCCCGTCTTGGAGGCAAGTTTGAATATAGCATCATTCAAAAGTTCAAATGTCCGTGTGACATTTCTGGACTGGGTTGGAAATTCAGGCGCCATGTCCTTAATCCGACCAAAGAAATCTGTGTCCAGTGACGCTATCAGTCTCTTATCCGGCAATGCAGCATTCTGGTCCGGAGGAACAACATCAGGAAGGTACTGCCGGATGAAATCTACGGCTACCTTATGTTGCTCCAAAAGGGAAAATTCCAGCTCCAGGGTAGACCTGGACGAGCTAGCTACCGGACTGACAGGCTTCCTCCGTACTATCCTCGGATCCGTCATCGCTGGGTGTGCACGTTCAATGTTTATAGTGCTCGCATCACCCGAACTCCTTCCCTGGACTGCAACGGGCGAACCCGGCTGCCAAGCCATTCCATGAATGGTTGCTTCACCGGGCGAGTTAGCGGATGACAACGCCGTCGATCCTCCTTGGGACCTCTTATGCAATTGTCGTATTTCCATGAGCACTTTAGCCGCTAGCTCTTCATTAGACTGTGACGTCGGAGGCACACTTCTTGAAGACATCACGGAAACATCACCCTGTTCTTGTTCCTCTGAAAAAGAGACTGAAAAACTAGAGTGACCCTGCGGAGAGAGGACCGGCATGGACCTCTCACCGCTAACAATATACCGTGACACACGTCTCCAACGTTTGTCATCCCAATTGACATACACTGAGCAAGAAATAGTGCAAGTACATTGACTACAAGAAACACAATGAACATGAGAATCAGAGGAAGCCTTCCTCTCATTACAATTTGAACAATATTCTTTCATCATGAAAAAATATAAACAGTCATAGTCCTCTCACTAACCTTTGAAAACAAAGATATGTAATATAATATAATCCATTATAACATTTCGAAAAAATAATTCAAAACAAAAGAAAAAAATAATTTTTCGAAAATATTTCAGGAGAGCCCAAGTTCCTAATGGGAACAATGAGCCCAAATGGATCCCAAAAAAGCCTAAGTGTGGACAAAAATTTTAAAACATATTTAAAAATTAATGTAACACTTACGGACAATATTAATGTATCTGGCTATGAGTAGAACTAAACAGAAGACAAGTAATCACTATCAGAAGTAACTGTTGTCAAAAACTGGAAACATGACTCCAGGCACTGTAAACATGGCCCAAAATCAGTTACCCATTTAAACACTATCCGATGTAAAACAGAGACTTCCAGAGAAGAAACTGCAGTACATCGGATGGTAGTTGCAAACCAAAACGCCTAACCACCCAAGGGTGAGGACGTAAGCACGGGGAAAAACAGAATAATTATTCTGTTACCAAGCCAAAACTCCCAAGAAATTTTAGTAAAAAAAAAAAATTACAAAAATTATGCCAAAAGCATGGGAGAATAGCAAGGGGGGAATAAAGGAAAGGGAGAGAGGAAACACTGAACAAACAATGGTTAATTCATAGCAAGAATGACAACATCAGGCCCATGCCCCGAAATTAGGGAACATGAAATAATTTCGTAAAAAAATTATAAGTTACAGCCCAGAACACATCCTGCCACTGTTTCTTCCTCTCATCCTTTTATTTCCTCCTTAGGTCCACCATTTCTTTCATAATTATGTGTCTGGCATCATTTAAACTGAGATTTACAAGCACAAATATCAGTGAGATGTTACTGATTTTAGGGCCAAACAAAGAATGACATTTTGCACCAATTTCGAGACCTCCTTGACACTGTGCATGTGCAGTGGATAAAAAGTATGGAGGACCACATAGGACATTGAAATTTTGGATTTTGATGCAAATTTTGGGGATTGGGGGGGCAAAATTTGTGTTTGGCCCTAGAATTTAAGGTGTTAGCACCAGCTAAGTCTGGGTCATTGGTACAGTATAAAAAAATGGCATCTCAGATTTAGTATTTCCATTTTCGACAGATGAGATTCTACAGTGTTGCTGGGAAGAAAGTGGAAAGAGAATTTTGATCGGATCGCAACCCAATCTCAATCCAGTTGAAAATCTCTGTCCGATTCTGTGATCACAGTACTGTTTATTGCATTATATAGTGTGGTCTTAAGTTCACACTGAATAATAATTATTATTTATTTTTTTACTTAATGGAGTTTAACAACACTTTCAATACCTAGGGTCACCTCGTGTCAGCAGTTTTACGGGTAGAGGAAGCCGGAGTACCTGGAGAGAACCACCAAGCAATGGCAAGCATCTGTCAGGCTCCCCAATGAACTAACTCTGCACATGCAGAGTTCGCATTGGTTGGAAGACAAGTGCACCATCGATGTGCAGAACGCCTTAGTACACAGTGCCACCATGTCCCCACAAGTGCAATCGTGTTTAAGTTCTTTGCCCAAGGACACAATGCAGTTATCCTTGGCAAGGACTGAACCCTGAACCTTTCAGTTTGAAGTCCAATGTCATAACCACTGAGCCAAAAGATTGATATCGGTAAAAAATCATGTCTGGATCCAATCTTTGAGCTGATATTTGGCTTCTATGAAGATCCAAAAGTCCCTAAATTGGGCGAATAATTTCCTTTATCTATTTTTCAAGTCAAAACACATTGGTCAAACTTTTTTTATTTGACCATATTGCTGAGCCTTAGAGGAATAGCTTGATAATTTAGTTGAATAACTCTGAAAATGGTCCAGTGCAACCCTGTTAATTGAATAGCCACTTTGCCAGAGAAAAGAAGAGGTGGGCCACTGCCCCAGTACATACCCCATGGTGCATACCACCAAACAATGGCAAGAGAAGAAATAAACTATGATACTGTGAAAGCCTTCATTCCAAATTTCATTGAGATACGAAACAAACAAGACAGAAAATTGGTATTTTACGAGGCAAACAGAGTATTTCTGAAGTTAAAAGGGGGGATAAGTCTAGAAAGTGAAATGTAAGAAATATTATTAGAGACTCATTTCAAAGCCTTTCCCATAAGCAATCTTAATTCTAAATTTCATTGAGACCTGATAACCCAAACCAGAGATACGAGGCGATTAGACAAAAAATTGGCTATTTGTATATTCAAAGGGCCATAATTCAGAGAAAAAAATATTCTAACAGCAAAACTGCTGATGCTCCTGAAAGATCTCACATCGGTATGAAATTTCATTGAAATCTGAGTAGTAATGTTCAAGCTATAAGTTAACTCGAACAGACATTGGGTGGGTGGGGGCGGATGAACTGCCCTTTGCGCAGACGGTGCAATCCAGTATACCCCACTTTTTACCAAAAAAATGGGGGTATAAATATTCAGTTAACAGGAGTGTTCAGTTAACAGGGATTTGATCACTTTCCTGAATTCTTGTGATGAACTAAGCATTTATTCTATTATATTCTTGTTTGATAGGGCTCACGGAGCTCCATTAACCCTTTACCCAACTCAGACGATTTCAAAATTTATTATTTTAAATATTATTTTTTTTATTTTTTCAAAAAATGTCAACAAAACCATATCATGTGACCCCTCTTTGGTACGAACTCGATGAGCTCGTTCCAAAGAGGGGTCACATGATATGGTTTTGTTGAATTTTTTTGAAAAGTAATATTTTTTCCGTTGCTGAATTTGAATATTACGTGGGCGGATGTGGGCGATTCGTTGGATAAAGGGTTAAACATGGTATAATAGATTAAATGCCTTTATTGGATGAACTAAGGCCAAATAGATTTCTAAACAGGGGGAATTGTGTGAATGACACATTACAAGATTTTTTTTAATTATCATAAGTTAACTCTATATATTATATGCAATTCAGAGATCAAATTTGTACTAAAGGTATGGTAAATGGTTCTGGAAGGTATATTCAATTAAGTGGGCTCCAGTGTAGTCATTTTTAATATATTCAACCTTGTAAGATAGCAGGAAATGTTTAACAAATATTTTTTGTTCCTGAATTTCAAGGTTAACCCTTAAGTATTTTCTTGATTTTTTTTCATGAAACCCTGTCATGGCTGCTGTGAAACAACCATGACTGGATTTGATGAAAATTTTGAACAAATGAAGTACCATAACAGCTATCATTTGAGATATGATTTGCTGTGATACATTCGGTTGAACACAAGTCAAATTATACTCTTTCTGTTGGAAAGAGTACTTGTGTCCTGGAGGGAATATCTGCCAGTAGCATGCAAAGAGTTGCATGCAAGTAACCCACATGTTAGTTGCTTAAATTTAATTGTACTTGTCACTGACCATGGCAGGCTACTTTTTACAGGCTTATTAACAGCAGTACCATTATACAGGCCAGGAACTCTTAAAAATCGCTAAAAATCGCTCGCCTTGCATGGCCTAGGGGAGCAATTAGCTCTCCTCAAGCTTACAAAAGCTACGAGTGGCAAAATAAAGTTTTACTATTAATGAATTCTGCCTGGGTGGGCTTTGTACATCTTATTTGGAGCTGCTAACAAGGTAGTTTCTGTGAGATGGCTACACTGCCCCTCCAACACCTCCGGGTCTCGTCAAGGCACGGAGGTGTGGGAGGGGCAATGTTGCCATCTTACCGAGACCACTAACCTAGCAGAGATTTGAAAAGATGTGAGTTTTATGAATGGGCTGTTATGGTAATCATTATTTCTAAGACCAGGAGGGCTAATTTTCACCCTCCTTAATTTTTTTAGGCGAGCTGTAGGCAAGCGAATAAATCGCTCTCCTCAAAATGCCAGGCTTCATTATATCTTTTCTTGTGGTTTAAATACTGTTTATTTTCTTTGAAATGTACGTTCATATAAAAATATGTTCTTATTCAAGAGATTGTCCTGGTCTTTAATGACATGACTGGCAGAAGTGTCAGTATTGGTTCCTGTCAATGATTATTATTACCATTTAACAGGCATTCTCTAGTATATTAAGAAGCTTAACAAGTTAACAGGGTGGTAAAACTCAGTAATGTCATGCAACCAGGAGCAGACGGCAGGTGTCAATGAAAACAAAATTCATTAACAGCCTTCCACCCACTTCCAGTCATGGTAATAATAAGAATAACATGATTTTGTGGGACATCTCGGTTTCTTAATGGCCATTGAGCACTGAATAACAGCCCTCTGACCAGTAATAAACCCTGGGCTGTTATTCCTTCTTCTTGAGCCATTAAGAAACTGTAAAGCCCTACAAACTCAATGTATTGTTATAATTACATGCTTCTTATTTTTAGACAGTACACACCGATACCATCTCAAAAATTTTTTGAGATTTTGATTCCAGTGACCACACTCACCATAACAATGATGAAGAATCAACCATCACCAATGAACCATCATAGAATCATCTGGTGGAATTCCTTGATAGGGCTTATCCAAATTAGAAAAAATAATTGATTTTAAAATGTGCCATCCAGCACAACATTGTGCACCGTGGAACATGAAATTTCACATTTTGGCTTCATCTGGCTTCATGATAAAAAAATAGAGATTTTTCTGGCTATACTAAATACAGAGGGATACTGAGGTATACCGAGGGATACCGAGGTGAAGGAAAATAGGGGTGGGAATGGGGTTGAAACTCTGAAAAGGGTATGGGGTTGTGTTTTATGAGTATATAAACAGATTTATGCTGTATGTGCATGGTTTTAATGCCATATTTGAGAATTATGGGCGCTAAAGTAACAGCGTTCGCTGAAAAATCTTCCCCTCGGTATTTAGTAGGTTGCTTGGTAATTAGCATTTACAGCAGCTGCATCTCGGTAAGCAACAGTGTGAATTGCTAATCACATTGTGAATCTGTGACTTGTTAATTAGTTCTCTTTGTGGCTGTTGGCAATTGCAATCAAAGCCTGCTTCCCAAACTCAACACACATATTATGCACAAGGCATTTGAATGTTTGAAGGAGGATGCGCTCCACAATCTTCATAAGATACATAACAAAGAAACTGCAAATAACATGATCTGCATTATCTTCAATTCAGATACATGGCTTCTAACAACTGAGGACCCTTTTGTAAATGAAGAAATGTCAACTGACCTATCAACACGTTACAGAGACAGCAAATATTTGGCATTGACAGTTTTACCTAAACTAAAATCCAAAATGTAATTGAACCAAGACAGACACATACTGACTTCCCAAAATCATGCACAAATAACAACTGCGAGAGTATGAATAATATTACAAAAAATTGGAAAATGAATGGAGTATTTTGAAATTGCCTGATTTGACTTGACAAACTTGAAGACATTGTTAATTTGTTATGGACCAATATCGTTACATTAGGAATTAATATTTTTGGAAGGGACTTTTCATTCGCCAACGATGCAAAAAAAACTTGCTGTAAGACAAGAGACATGCTTAGCACTCACGACTGACCAACGGGATTGACAAATTAATAAAAGGTTACTGCCTTACGTTTCCGACAATTCTAAAAATCAAACTTTGACTGACAGATGTTTGACTATACCTAAAATGGCAGCACTTACCAAAAAAACCTGGTCAGGTAAAGAGGGTGAATACCTCGAAAACAAGAGGCCCTACAGGGCCTGAAGCGGTCACCTTGAACAGAACACGATATAAACAGAGTCCAAGAAGGAGTCTACTTTAAGCAATCCATCTCCATAGGATACAGTGTCAATCCTTGAGCCGTTCAGGAGTGACAAAAATAGTCCGTGCATCATTCCTTTTCTTTAGTTGATCATAATGTAAAATGTGAAACTTCCCTATGAAGCCCCTTGATACAACCTATGTGGATTAATCTTAGTTACACACCTCTAGAGGGTGCTGAATACAAAATTTCTAATTCTTCAGCTACATGGCCAATTCCGGCTCCCATAGGGAGCCCAAATAATAACCCAGGATCTCGATTTGAACGAAGTTGAATCTGACCTCCTTAGAGATGTATACCAAATATGAAAGCGTTCTGACTGGAGGCTCTGAAGAAGAAAAATTGTAAATAAATTTCTTCACACTGCATGGAGTTAAAATTTGGGCTACCATAGGGAGCGCAAATATTAACCCAGGGAACCAATTTGAACAAACTTGAATCTGACCCCACTAGAGATGTTGTATACAAAATATGATAGCATTCTGACTAGTGGATCTGAAGAAGATGGGTTTTTTTAAAAATTTCCTCATATTGCACTAAGTTAAAATTCAAGCTACCATAGGGAGCCCAAATATTAACAGAGGGAACCAATTTGAACAAACTTGAATCTGACTCCTCTAGAGATGTTGTAAACTAAATATGAAAGGTGAATCTGAAGAAGAACATTTTTGAAGAAATTCCCTCATATTGTACTAAGTTAAATTTCAGGTTCCCATATGGGGCCCAAATATCAACCCACACACTCGAATTGAACAAACTTGAATCTGACCACCCCCCTCCCCCCCCACCCCCTAGAGATGTATACCAAATATGAAAACATTGTAAACTTATCACTCAATCAAGGTGTTTTTCCATCGCATCTCAAGCACGCAGTTGTAACCCCGCTTTTGAAAAAAAAGAACCTAGACCCAAATATACTTAAAAACTACAGACCCATCTCAAATATACCATTCATTACTAGAATTATCGAAAAGGTGGACCTTGCACAACTGAAAGACCACTTTGTCAACAACAACCTTTTGGAAGTCTTTCAATCTGCCTATCGACTGAATCATTCTACTGAAACGGCTCTGTTGTGCATCAGCAACGACTTACTCGTGGCTGCTGACAACGGAAATGTTTCTATCCTTACATTGTTAGATTTATCTGCCGAATTTGATACGATCGACCACGACATCCTTATCAAGTGACTTGAAGTTACATTTGGCATATCAGGTCCGCCTTTAAGGTGGTTTTGATCGTATTTATCAGACCGCACACAGTCTGTTGTAATTAAAGGTGTTCATTCGCAGAGGTTCCCCCTACGATTTGGCGTGCCACAAGGTTCTGTCCTTGGGCCAATTTTATATTCACTGTACACCCAACCCATTGGTAAGGTCATCACAGGACACAATACCCAGTACCACACCTATGCCGATGACACACAGTTGTACAACAGCAACATTCCACAAAGAGTTTTCCCACTCACTGGCCAACATGGAAGCTTGTGTTGGTTCTGTCCAGTCGTGGATGGAGTGTAACAAACTCAAAATGAATAGTGAAAAGACTGAGGTAATGAAGTGTGGTACACCCAAAAAGTTGAAAAACATAGAATGCGACAAAATTCGAATTTGTAATGAGGACATCAAGTTTGCTGGCAGAGCCAAGAACCTTGGTGTCATCATTGACGCCAATCTGACAATGAAAGATCACATCAATCATCTATCCCTAATTTCATTCTTGGAACTTAGACGTATAAGTCATATGAGATCATACCTGTCTCAAGATGCCAGAGCAAAACTAGCATGTTCCTTTATTTTGCAGCGTCTTGATTACTGCAACGCACTCTTCACTAACACCACCGAAGAAAGCCTTGGCACCCTGCAGCGCATTCAAAACAATGTTGCATGGGTAGTTCTTGGTCATAAAAAGAGTTCACATGCCACCCCCATGCTGAAGACTTTAAGATAGCCACTCTTTGTTTTCATAAATCAGGCTCAACCCTCCCCCATTATTTGGCATCTCTTATCCACGATTATATCCCGTCCCGGGCTTTAAGATCTCATAACAAGTTATTACTAACTGAGAAAAGCTATTATAACCTCGAAACGTACGGCCACGGTGCATTTCAAATAATAGCACCCAAAATTTGGGATTCCCTTCCCCTGGATGTCCGTGATAGTGTCAATTTGGACTCTTTCAAAAAGAAACTGAAGTGTTTTTTTGTATCAAATATACCTCCAAATTGATATCAGTAATACCACACCTGTTGATGAATCCAGAGTACAGCACCCATCAAACTAATGTGTACAGCCAGAATACCATTTTCTATATTTTTCATTACTTTCTACATACCATATTTATTCCAAATTTGTCAAGTTCAAAATTTTTTAGTAGGTACGCCAAGCGCCTAGAGCCTTTGGGGATTAGGCGCTCTATAAATATTCTTATTATTATTATTATTAATATTCCAACTGGTGGATCTGAAGAAGATTTTTAAAAAATTATCCCCCATATTGAACTACGTTAAAATTTGGGCTTCCATAGGAAGCTCAAATATCAACCTAGGGACTTGTTTTGAACAATCTTGAATCTGACCCTCGTAACAATGATGTATACCAAACATTAAAAGATTCTGACATGTGGTTCTGCAGAAGAAGATTTTTAAACAATATTCCCCATATTGCCCTAAGTTAAAAATTCGGGCTCCTGTATTGAGCCCAAATATAAACCAATGGGCTTTATTTTAATAAACTTGTATCTGACTCCCCCTATGAATGCTGTATACCAAATATCTAAAGATTCTGAACATTGGTTCTGGAGAAAAGATTTTTTTTATTTTTTGCAAATATGCCGACTCAGCATTTTTTCGATGCTCTCTACAGAACACCCTAACATAACTGATGGCAATTTTCTTTTACCATTCAATTCTACTTGTCCTAAGGATGCTTCATACCAAATAACAGCTCTCTGTTATGTGTGGTTTGAGAAATATGGGCGTTTAAAAATATTTCTATTTTTAGCTCCTGGGGTTTCCATGGGGATGCAGGAATTATTTTTTTTTGCACAAGTCAAGTACTTGTGACCCAATAATACCACATACCAAATGCGGTTCAAATCGGACCATCGGTTCAGAAAACAGAAATTTTGGGTGGGGCCAAAAATCTTACCCCTCCCATTACAAAGCCAAATATTGCTTCACGAACTTCGTTTGAACAAACTTGATTCTACACCTCAAAAGGAAGCTCCATAACAAATATCAAGTCATTGTACTCACTGGTTCATGAGAAGATTTAAAAAATATTTTGGAGCATTTTCGCCCACCCCCTCCCTATGGGGCTGGGCATGTTAAGTTGAACAATGAAAGTGTCAATGACACTGTAGCTCGACTTGTTAAGACATGTACATGTATAGTATGTGACACAGCAATGACAAACATCTAGGTAATGACCTGATAACAAAAGTACATATAAAGTATTGTAACGGTCTGCACATAAATACTGACCGTAGCCTGTAACAAATGTATAGGTAAAGTATTGTAAAGGTGGGCGACAGTCAGATGCTAAACTAGAAAAGAAATCTTTGAGTCCCAGAGTGGGTCTGACTGAACCCCAAAATATCTGTTCTCATAGTACAGTGATAACAAAGGCACCCAAAAAACTTTTTCCTGTCCCAAGGTGATAACAAAGGTACCCAAGAAGTTTCATGAAGATCAGTTCATAAATACGAGCCGTATAGAAGTTGACAAAAAAGTGATTGGACCTAATTTCGGTACAAAATGGCCACTGGCAGTCATCTTGAATTTTGGGCCGCACCCAGAAACACTCGTTCTCGTCCCAAGGTGATAACAAAGGAACCCAAGAAGTTTCGTGAAGATCGGTTCATAAATACAGCCTCTAGCCCGAGCCGTATTGACATGTGCACTTACTATGTATAAGTAGCACTGAATAAATCAAAATTCATCTAATTTGCATAATTTCTGCACGAGAAAAAAACCTGTATTATATGTGATGTATTCCATGTTACTAAACATTCATACAAAAATTTATTCAAATCAGAACTTTCATACAGAAGTTCTGTACAAAAAACTGATTGCACTAATTTTAGTACAAAATGGCTGCTGGTAGCCATCTTGAATTTTGGACTGGACCCCAAAACACTCGTTCCCACGGTGATAACAAAGGTACTCAAGAAGTTTCGTAAAGATAGGTTCATAAATACGGCCTCTAGCCCGAGCCGTATGGAATTGTTGACAGCCAGACGGACGACTGGCCATGGCATAAGCTCAAATTTGACTTACGTCAAAGCTGAGCTAAAAATGCAATACCTCTTCGGGACCATCACTCACACAAACTTTCACTTGAATTGGCTCAGTCGTTTTGGAGGAGAAGACCAAAACATGGTGTTGACGGACGAAGGATGCCGGACGGAGAGCGATGAGATTAGCTCAGCTTGACTTTGTCAAGGTGAGCTAACAAAAGGTATCAACAAAAAACCAAGGCTAAGTTAAAGCTGTTGACACTGAGCCAAAATAGCTAAAAAAAATATACTGTATATACACATATACTGAATACAAGATGCAGCTTTGGGTGTATCGGGCCAAGCCGAACGATACTTATTTCAGTATGCCACAAAACCCCAATAACGGCATAAAGCAAACAATGGCAATTGACAAAAGTTCTGCTGGTCCAAAGCCCAGATAAAAGTTAATGGGAGTTTTATTTTTATCAAATATTACATTGATCTGTCTTGTGATACCCAATTAGCACCTAAGTGCTTCATCCAGACACCGAGGTAGCCTAGTAATGAATGAATCTTTATTTAGCAGTATACAAACAATATACAATATACATAAATATCAAAAGGAGACAGTTAAGCATGTATACCACAGGGAGATGACATTGGCTGTCTACCTGTCATCTCCCAGAAAATATAGCGCGGACGTTGGAATCGAGCTGTTTAATATTGACACTTGAAGCTGGTGGCTGGTGGGGTAAGCAGAACTATGGTAATAGACGAGAATTGACCCATTTGCCTACAGTATAGGTGGAAGCGTCTCGCCAGATGACCAAAAACTTCACTTACGTTGACAACTCCAAATCCTGGCGTAGTCCGCTGAGAGCTCCCGAAGGCAGCTTTCAGCTGACTGGTGCCAGGTGTTGGGCTCTCAAGAAGGGAAGGGTAAATACTCAGTCTACCTAATGAAACTTGATGAAATTTAGCGCTCAAGGACCCGCGTTAATTGGCACAGTTCTTGAGGGATGCTAGGCTAGTGTATCTACAAAATGCATGCACTGGAGTTTATTCTGCAAAATCTTACCTACTAGAGGCACACCCATTACAGTAAAGATTATAGCATTCAATGTAGTCGGGATACCGAGACAGCAACTTTGAAGTTAGTTGTTGATTTTTTTTTTTTTTTTTTTAAGTGTTTCTGTTGTTTATATTACGTAAGTTATTCTGGGAAATCTACCTACTAGAAGCACACTCATTACAGTAAGGATTGTTGCAGTCGATGTAATCGGGATATTGAGACAGTAATTTTGAAGTTGGTTGTTTTTTAAAAAGGTTTCTGTTGTTTATATTACGTAAGTCAAGATCTAGATCATTCCAAAGTTTGGGGTAAATGTGTATAGGAAAGTTCTCCAGAGACCTTGTCCTTATTCTAGTATATTCAAGCGAATCTCTTCTTCTGCTAGCTTGACCCGTAGTGTTGACAACCGACTGAAAATGATTTCGAAAAGATGACGGCAGGTTATCGTGATACCAATCGAATACGAACAAACATGTGTGCAGTTGAAAGAGGTCGTTCACTTTGAGAATCTTGTTTTCTCGAAAGAGGGGATCGGTGTGAGCATTGTATTTTGTATTGTTTATTATGCGGATTGAGCGTTTCTGGAGAAGAAGTATCTTTTTAATCGTTCTAGAATTTCCCCATATGTTTATCCCATACACTAAGTGTGTGTGTATCAGGGCATAATAGAGTGTTTTCAGGGCTTCACGAGGGAGTGTTGTCTTCACTTTATTCAGTGCGAAATTAGCACAGGCGATCTTGGAGGAGTGTTGAGATATATGGTGCTTGTAGGATAGACTATCGTCAATATGTATACCTAAGAATTTTAAGGATTTCTCAGTATTATTTGAACCTTCTCTATTTATGATTTGGCCGTTGATTAGAATATTATGACGAATTTCTGTTGTTTTTTTTGGCTGATGGGTTCATTAGAATATATTTGGACTTGGTTGCGTTTACGACAAGTTGATTCCTACAGCACCATTCAAAGATTTTACCTAACTCATCATTTATGAGTAGGGCTAGCTGGTTTGGGTCTGGACCTGAAGAATGCCCTGTGGTATCGTCAGCAAAAGACAATAAATTGAGGGAGGTAGCGTGATAGATATCATTGACATATATCAGAAATAGGGTTGGACCAAGTATCGAACCTTGAGGAACTCCGTGCGATATTGTAACCCTGTCAGATATATAGTTTCCGTATGCAACGTATTGCGACCTATCTGAAAGATAACTTCTAAACCATTCATTGCCAAGTCCCCTAATACCATATTTGTCTAATTTATTAATCAAAATGTCATGGTTAATTGTATCGAACGCCTTTGACAGGTCCAAAAATAACGCCAATGTGCTGTTTTTACTTTTCTTGTTGTTTTCTTCGGCTATGGTTTTCAGTAGTTGCATGACTAGATGCACCGTACTGTGATTTTCCCTAAAACCGTACTGATTCTGATGTAGGATGCCAAAACGATTTAAGTACTTTAGAAGTCTTGCTGACATAAGTTTTTCTAAGAGTTTAGAGAATGTGGGAAGTATGCTAATAGGTCTATAATTTGTGAAGTTATGTTGGTCGCCTGTTTTAAAAATAGGAATAACTTTTGCAATTTTCATTTTATCGGGAACAATGCCACATGCAAAGGAGCAATTGAAAATGTGTGTTAGAGGGTTAACTATGGGATCGATAGTTCATTTGAGAAGATTCAAGCTTATTTCATTATAGTCCTTGCTCCCTTTAGATTTTAGGGACTTTGCGATACTCTTCACTTCAAACTCACATGTAGGACTCACGTAAAAGCTATTTGTGAAGTTTTGTTCCATGAGGTCATAGGGCGACTTGTTGGTCTCAGGTATTTTGTCACTCATGCGTTTTCCTATATTTGCAAAGTACATATTGAGTTCTTTAGCTATTTCTGTTGGGTCATTGAGTTCTTTATCATTATGGATAAAATATTGAGGTAAATTTGTTGCTATGTTTGGTGTTTTGATGGCGGCATTTAGTATTTGCCATGTTTTAAGATGGTTATGCTTGTGTACGCTCAAGGTACTTTTAAAATAATTTGCTTTGCATTGCCTTTTGACTTTATTGAATATTCTACAGTAGTTTTTGTAGTTTCTTATGTTAGATTCACACAGGTTTTTTATCTTCTTGTTGTAAAATTTACTTTTATTATTTGATGAAACTATTAGTCCTCTTGTCATCCAGGGTTGCCTTTTGATGAATTTACCGTTGGTGCGGATACGGATCCGGAGGAAAGCCAGGTCAAATAATCCTAGATATATGTGTAGGAAATTGTTATAAGCCGTATTGGGGTTATCGGAACCCATAACTGGAGAAAAATCACATTCTGATAGAAGTTGGTTGAAGTGTGCAATGGTTTCGTCATTTACTTTACGTACCCATGTATATGATTCTCTGTATGTTTTGTGGGGCACGGTTTCAATATGAAAGGTACCGAAGTGGTCTGAAACGTCAGTTATTATTATCCCAGACAATGAGGTGGATTGAATATTGTTAGAAAAAATGTGATCAATAAGTGTAGCCGAGTGTGTAGTTAGTCGGGTGGATTTAGTGATCACAGGTAAAAAAAACCTTGGCTGAACATGAGGTTTATGTAGTTATCTGTTTTGACATGGTAATCACATTTAAGCAGATCAATATTAATGTCACCAGCTATATAGGAAGATACATTTTCCTGGTTTAGCTTGTCGGTTATTTCATTAAGTTTGTTTAGAAAAATATCAATGTCCGCTTTCGGTGGCGTATTTGGTCTGTAGATCACCCCAATGACTCTCCTTGATTTATTGACAGTGATTTCGATAAAAAGAGATTCAACAATGTGCGGGACAAAAACTGACAAATCATGACGAATTTTAAAATCAATGCTCTCTTTGATGAAAAGTCCCACCCCACCTCTGCCGTCATCGCTGTCTGGGCGGTTGTTTTTTATTAGATTATGGTAACCATCAAGACAATATGATATATTTGCAGGGATATTAAAAATTTCTGTTAGGCCAATGATATCAAAGGTATTTTGGGGTCCTTGTAAGGTAAATAAGAGATCGTGTAGGGACTCCCAGTGGGCATTGATGCTCTGACAATTAATATGGAAGAGCGAGAAGGATTGTGATTCGTTTTCGATGGACGATTGAAAATTTCCAGGCGAATAGTATTCACATTTAAGGTTATGACCGTGGAAAGGAGAATCCTCAACTTCTTCGGAAGTATTATCATATTGGGCTACAAAGTCATATTCTGAGTTGGTCTGGACCTCGTCTAAGGTTATGTTACCCGCCATATCGATTTGTTGCTTTTATTCCACCAGCTTGAACGTGTGCATTAAAGAATTGCAATGAGCTATTAAGATTGTATTCGACAGTCTGATTCCAAGTATTTACTTTATGTAAAGAGGGTGATGAAACTAGTAATAAAAGAAGGGAGAATATAACTAAAAGGAAAGCAATAGGTTTCAGTTTGTGTGAGTTTGTGGATGAGGATAAACTCACGAGTGGTGGTGGTTGGAGTGCATGGGTAAAGGGTACGTAAAGGGAAATGTCAGAAATGTGGAATGAATTATTTGCATGAATATGCTAAACAATGAGATAAAGAGCGGGTGGGAAGGTATCAGAGCAATACTATGGATATTGGGGTGGATGCGTACGGAAAGGTTATTAATTTAGACCAGACGCATAAGTGGGTGCCAATATACAAGTAGCTGCACGAACGATCAAGATCGTTCGCGTCGATCAGTCACTGGTCCATCCACTCCAAAATGCATTCATACAAGCGATTAAGTCGCTTGCATGAATGCACCGAAGAGTGTATGGACAAGTGTCAGAGCGACAGTAGACGTTGAAGTGGGCGGATTCTATTATTACTCAGATGCAAGAGTGGATGATAAAGCGAACGCCCAGATTGATCATGTCACCCTGATATCGGTCAACCCACACCTCCATGCACTCCTACGAATTATATACAATTATATGGATTTCCACAGTGTGGATGGGGGAGTGGGTGCCGGGGACATCAACTGAACATGGTTTTCTCAATGATTAGGCAATACAAGTCAATATCCCCGCCGAATAAACGTTTGATCATTGGATCGGCCAACCTCAGAGCAATACTATGGGTATTGCGGTAGATGCGTACAGAACGATTATTAATTTTGACCAGACGCATAAGTGGGTGGCAATATACAAGTAGCTGCACAAACGATCATGGTGGTTTGCATCGCCCTGTCACCGGTCCATCCGCTCCAAAATGCATCCATACAAGCGACTTGCTTGCATGGATGCACCGAAGAGCGAATGGACAAGTGTCAGAGGGACACTTCACAGTAGACGGAAACTATTATTGCTCAGACGCAAGAGTGGATGACAAAACGAACGCCCGGATTGATCGTGTCAACCTGATATCGATCAACCCACTCCTCCATGTACTTCTACGAATTATATACAATGATATTGATTTCCACGGTGCGGGTGAGGGGGGGGGGGGGGGAGGGTGCTGGGGAACATCATCTGCAACACTCTCGGTGCTCTGTCACCGGTCCATCAACTCCAAAATGCATCCATACAAGCGACTTGCTTGCATGGATGCACCGAAGAGTGAATGGACAAGTGTCAGAGGGACACTTCACAGTAGACGTTGAAGTGGACGGAAACTATTATTGCTCAGATGCAAGAGTGGATGGCAAAACGAACGCCCGGATTGATCGTGTCAACCTGATATCGGTCAACCCACTCCTCCATGTACTTCTACGAATTATATACAATGATACTGATTTCCACAGTGTGTGTGTGTGGGGGGGGGGGGGGGGGGGGGGGAGGGGTGCCCGGGAAAATCATCTAATCATGGTTTTCTTGATGATTAGGCAATACAATATCCCCACCGAATTAACGTTGCCCGTGATTGTTGGCTCGGTCAACCTCAACGAGCTCACTCCAGATTAAGACAGTGCCAAGACCCCAAGAAGGAACAAAATAAATTTGTATGGTGATTCCGAGTTTGAAAGCATCCCTAACAAGCGATTTTCACCCCTGGTTCGGAAGGCACAAACAATGGCCATTCAGTCCATAGAAGTCCTTATCGAGATAAAATATTCCAAACTTTCATTGGGAGAGTTCCCAATGGAAGCATAAAATAATTACATTTGCGATGTATTTATATCAAAAGAGAACTACAATCCAAAGAGGAGCGCAGACCATGACCACCCAATGAAGCGATACCGATGAGATCTATCCAGTGAGGGGACACAAAATTCATCTCCAAAATACAACATAGTCAATAGAGTCTGAGCATGATAAAGTGATGGTAGTTCATTTGGGTTTAAGAACCGTTTGTAAAATTGGGTCTCCAGGTTTATTTGCTGACGAGAGACTGCACTAGAAAATGATCTGTAACACTCACATGTTGAAATATCTTAAATGGGTAAATTTTGTTATCATTTCATCGGTAGTACGGGCCATTTGGCATGTTCACAAAAAGGGCACGGAGTTGTGACCCCGTGGGAAGCATCACGTGGCTACACAGTTCCATCCTCCATCCATCAGGAATGTGAGAGTCAACATCTGGACCGAAAAACAATCTACGATACATAAGTAAATAACGAGATACGGGGGTCAATGTATATAAATATGTAATAGTCATTTAGTGGGTAAACAATTAATAAGAAGGGTGGATAAGCTGAACGAATGAGTATAATAATTAACCCTATTTATCCCCCCCCCCCCCCAAAAAAAAAGGAAAAAAAATCCCATCGTTACTCATCCATCCGTCCATCCAGTCGCCCATTCGTTCACTCAATGATAAGCAAACGAATGAGCATCTGGAGGGACGAGTAAACGTTAAGATAATCGAGTGATGATAATTCTGGGTGAATAGTACTATATTTCGTGAGATATGTGTATGAATGTCTGATAAGACAATATACGGGCACACGAAGAGGCAGGTATCGGGTAAACGGATGAGTAATTCGAAGACTACGAGAGTTAAGTTAGGCGAATGAGTGAATAAGGACGAAAATATCCCCATGTCAAGTTTGTAACAAGCCATAAATGATAGTTTGGAGTAGCTTATGAAGATTTTACTGGAATTTAGAAAAGTCTGTGTCCAAATCTACAGGCATCACTTTGTCATTGTCAAGTTTGATAAAGATTTTACCATTCCAAGACCAAGAGTCTTTTACACCTTTTTGTTTTTTTGCCATTATCATAAGTTCAAAGTTTTTAGGAGTCAAGTCTTCTCGAATAACAACGTCTGTGCCCTTTAATAATTTTCTGTTTTTAATTATGTTCAATTTGACCCTTCGTCTAAACAAGCGTACAATGATGGGCCTCATTTTTGCCGAAGAACTGTTGGTGGGTGTTTTACCGATTCTATGAGCCATGTCGATGTCGTCAATTGACAAGTTCAATTTGAGATTGTTATTTAAACTGTCGCACACTTTCTTGGCACAGTCTTCCCACGTTTCCCCATTATTATCTCCTGAAATTCCCCAAATTCTTAGTGATGATTTTCTGGAGTATTGTTCATTGTGATTGGCTTGCACTAATGCTTGAAATATATCTCTATCTTGACTCCGATTTTCCATTTTTAATTTATCTTCAACACATTGTAAAGTAAAGTTATTTTTTTCATTGTTTTTCTTCAAAAGTTCAAGTTCCTCTTTCAGTTTTTTATTTTCACTGGATAAAGTAGAGATATGGGATTCAAGATATTCACATTTCTTTGTTATTTTTTCGTTTAATAGTTCCAAGCTATTATTTATCTCATCTTTGGTTACAAGGGCGTCAATTTTTTGGCTCAGTAAATTGATCATGTCAGATGTTGGCAACTTTTCAATCTTTTTTTCAAGCGCATCCAGGCGAGTAAAACATGGTCACTTCGATAGTATGTGCCATATTTAAATTATTATCGCTGTCTATGTCAACCTGTGGCAATGTCTGTGAGGAATTTCGCTTTGTCTTTGTTTTCTTCTTGGATTGAGCACGAGAGTTTTCCTCTACACTGAGGTTGTGGTCACTCAAAGAGGACCCCGAACGTCGATTTCTCTTCTTGTCATTTTTATTATTTGAAGGCATGCATGGAGTTATTGTTTAGGCAATGAGAAATCGTTTATGTCTTACGAGAACTATACACAATGAGTTGAAAAATAAAAGTTGGTTGATTGATGAAAAGTATTCACTATTCACTACCGCAATAGAACTATCGATGAACCGTGGAAATTCGTCATGCTTCATCAGTATACATTATTGAAACAGGTACACAGAATAGGTATAACAATACCATACACATCAAAGAGAGCTGCTCGACTCGCAGAGTCTTACTTATTTTATTTTTACTTTTCTTCTGTTGCACAGATTTTTTTTTTTAAATTTATTAGAATTCCCGAAATAAAATGAGATATGGGTTTACAAATAGGTTAGAGTCAATAGCAATAGCAAACACCCACTGCCCAAGACGACACCATGAAATAACAATTGGTAAACAAGTAAGCGGAAAATGAAACTGAATAGATGACTGATTTTCACAACAAAGACATGATCGGAAAAAACTCCTCCCGCGGACAATAATAGGCATTAAACATCCGGAATTCCACCAAACCACTCCGTGAGATAATCCTCTAACTTTCAGACTAACACTGTTCAATAAAAATATGAATAAACTCAAAAAAAGAAAATATTTCTCTCCCTCTCAGAAACGCTGCCAAACCACCTCCGCCATTTTTTTTTTTAATTACAAAGCTACCTACTAAATACCAAGGGGCAGTTTTCGGCACCAGCTCAGTGTATATATCTTGCATTTACTCGAATAAATCAATGGTTATATCACATATTAGCAGGGTTACCCGACGTTGCTCGGGCTGAGAAGAGTATTCTCCTTTAATCTACACTATATTTTAGAATTTCTGTGCCCCTCTACACCCCCACCCCACTCAGGCACTTTTTGAAACCTCACCATTAGATTCGTGATAAAAACATACCCCTAGTAGACCCCCTTTGAAGACATATATCGGTAAAAAGAATTTTGGTCATAACTTTTGGTGCCCCCCCTACACCCTCACCCCACACACTTTTTTAAACCTGACGATGACCTCCGCCATAAAAAAAGTACTCCTAGTAGACCCATTTTGGACACTCGGGGTGGGTATTCATTTCTATACCGGACAGACAGATAGACATACAGACATTCTAAAATATAGTATAGAATATTGCTTCAAACGACTAAATTATATGTCTGCACATATATTTAAACCTTTTAAACAACTCTTACTTACTTATTTTCCTTCACCTCGGTATCCCTGGGTGTTTAATAGGACTCAATTTTTCTCCTTTATCATTGATTTACCATCTGGCACCTTTCCAAAAACATGGAAAATGTAACTTTTATATTTTCTAAGTCCACAAGATAAAGTTGATCTTGTAAAATCGTCAATTTACCCCAATATATCTTCTGTTAGAACTAAGAAGACCCCTAAAACGGGGAAAATAAACCTAACAAGGTGAAGGTCATCCCAACCACACCAAAAAGGGTTTGTGACGTTTCAGCCTGGGATGTTTGGGTCGGGATGTTTCGCCCCCATAAAAGGTCGAAACGTCTCACTTTCGGAGGACGAAACGTCTCACTTTTTAAACTTTGACCAAGTCATTTCGGCCCCAATAAATAAATATTTGCTTATGAGTCAATAAATATTTTTAAATATTATTCAACATTTACACCTCTAGAGGTTTTTTTTCACAGCTCAGTACATAATTAAACACACTGACAAGCTGTCAGTTGTCACTCATATATATGATTCTTGAGTTTGGTTTTCGCAACTCAGTTTGTGATGAAAAACAGCAAACCATCATGTCAAACATGAAAAGGAAGGTTGGAGTAAATGGGAGCATATCCACCCACCCCACCCCGCCACTCTCTTAAATGAATTTCTCGTTGTTTGGCAGTGACTAAAATAAACTACAATTATTAGATTTTTTACCGGATTTCATTAAATTTAATAAATTGCCAGATAAGTCTGTAACATTGTTATATATATTTGTCTCTAGTAATTTTGCGTAATTATTCATTGAAATTGTTCCACTTCAGCATTTTCCACGAATAAATGGAAATTATTACATTTTTTACCAGATTGCATTGAATTTAATAAATTGCCAGATAAGTCTGTAACATTAATTATTATTAAATTATTACATTTTTTACCAGATTTCGTTCAAATTTATAAATTGCTAGATAAGTCTGTGACATTCATTGTTAATGTTATGTAAATTTGTCTCAAGTGACGATCGCTTTCACTCACTGGATGGGGAAATTAATTTTTACCTATTATAAGGTTTTGGCTGAAAAAAAATCAATTAATTATCCAAACCAACTGCTGAAGATGATCACTCTTCACGAAATACAATTTTATGTACGTTGTCTCTTCACCCTCTTTCTACGAGGCCGAAACGTCACAGGTCGAAACGTCCCGATCCTACCAAAAAGAGGGGTCACATGTGCAATCCCTCCCGTTCGTGCCTTCAAGTTCAACAAACGTTCCAATCCCTTCAGGTCTGGCCTTTCTTGCTTCTGGATTCACCGACGAAGTGAAGCTATTCTGTTTTAGTCATAGAAATCGGACATCCGGTTTCTATGGTTTTAGTGATTTGTGACAGACCATTGGGACTGGGAGTGTGTTTCCATTTGGAATTTGGAAATTGGAAGCGAAAAGAATGTTGAAAGAATAGTTGGTTCGTGGGGGAGAGCAAAAGTATTAATGTCATTAATTCATTCGAAAGACGATAAGCATTTCCCATCGCATAAGACGATGTGGTCTTACTTTTTGTTGGAATGGATTGCCTATTTTTGAAGAAACGCAATGTCAACAGACTGTCTGACTTTCCATCCTCCACTCTGCTCCACTTGGAATTTCCCGACATCACCAACTTGAAAGATAAACATTGAAACGATGGCGGTGCTGGTTTCAATGCATCTCCAGAATATTACCCGACTGTCGAGTTTTATTCTGATCTTATCGCAACCACTCAAAAAGTGTCATGTGGTGTACTGCTGAAGTTCCGTGTACGCGGATATGTTTATTTTAATGGGAGAGAGTGTGGATTTTGGCAACGTGAATGGGCCGTCAGGAGGATCCCTGCCTGAAGATAAGTTGTCTCGTGGTACGGTCAGACTAAAGCTAACACCGTGGGATACCGAGGTGAAGGAAAATAGGGGTGGGAATGGGGCTGAAAACTCTGAGAAGGGTATGGGGGTTGTGTATTATGCGTATATAAATAGATTTAAGCGGTATGTGCATGACTTTAATGTCACATTTGAGAATTATGGGCGCTAAAGGGGACATACTTTTTGCCGGTAAAAAGGACGGTAAATGTATAAAAACTACGTTTTGAAGTACTAAATGTACCCCTGAATGTGTGAAAAGTGACAATTTAATGAAGCGTACGCAATAATAAATATATATAAGGAAAATTATGTATTGTTTGTTTTGTTGTAGACTATTTTCAAGAGAAAATAGATCATTTCGCTATCGACATTGATCGACACGCCATTTTGTGCAAGGAAAACACCGAATTAGCTGAGGTGCACGGCGGGGTGAATATTATCACACCTGCTCGACGGAGGTGTAACTAATTCGTGTGCGTAACATTTAAATCTTTCTGTTCACTACGAGGGGATTTAACGGAAAGTTTTTCGGAGAGAAACCATTTATAATTTGAAAATATTCTACAATAAAACAAACAATACTTAATCTTCGTTATATATTGCGTACGCCATTCAGAGGTAGGCTACATTTAGTATTTTATTTTTAAAATGTTGTTTTTATGCACTCGCCGTCCGTTTTACCGGCAAAAGGTTGTGTTCAAGCTATTTTTTTTAAAACCCGGGTTCATATTTGATTTTCTGTTAGCGTTTCGCCCAACACATGCCGAGGTGATAATAAATATTATTACCACTAAATCTATAAGTTACTAGTAGATTAACATGATTTTGGAGGGCTGTTAAAACTCCATAATTTCGGGGACGTCATTCGACGAAGCCGGGCTGCGGGCGGATAATGGTATAAATAGCCATTAGCGGCCCGCGGCCCGGCTATTTTTAGATTCCATGGTCTAATGAATTACTCCCATTCGGGTGAAGTCCTTTGTATTTCCGAACGGAAGTCGAACGCGCGATCGAAACAGAAATATCGAACCGACTTACTGATTGTTTCTTCCAGCAATTCCCTCGTGCGGTTAGCTATAACAGGGTGTGGTAATAATAGTAATAACATAATTGTTGTCAGGCATCATGATTCATTAGCGGCCCTGCAGCAATGATGAACAGCCCTTGGGCTTATTAACGGCCCTCGACTTCGTCTCGAGCCTTTAATAAACCCTCGGGCTGTTCATCATTGCTGCAGGGCCGCAAATGAACCATAATGCCCTCCAAAATCATGTTATTGTTATATTAAAACCATCCGTACATCAGTGAATACTGGTTCTAGATTCCTGTATGTCCTACCCCAATGATACCCACTGGAGCCATTGAGGCTGGACCCTTCATGCTCACTCCACCAATCCCTATGTGTGAGCTCCCAGTGGTGGGACGGGGGTGGGCTGGGGTCTCCCAAATGCAAACTGTAACTAACTGTTTTTAACCCCCCACGTTTCATCAGGAGGCACCAGAATTGATCTCAGAGCTTCAGAATTTGAAGGAAAAAAATATCCGGGAAAGGGCCCTCAACCGTGGGAGGGAATACGCCCAATTCCATAGTTCAAGGCTTTGAAATATGCCAGAGTTATGTCGACCACGTCCCCACCCTCCACATCCCGCCCCATTTCGAAAATATGGGAAATGGGTTATATATCTAGCAGGGGCGTAACAGGATTCTACAATGGGGGGGGGGGGGTAGCTATTGGGGGGGGGGGCAATCCTGATGTTTGGAAGGTCGTTGTGGGGTTTAGCCCCCCCCCCCCCGGCCTAACTAGGACCCTCAATCATTTCCCCTCCTCCCACTTCCCTCTAGGGAAGTAGGAGAACGAGGTAACGGCCAGAGGGTCCTAGTTAGGACTAGACCTCCCCGGAAAAAAATTATCGTAAAAACTTCATTAGTTATTAATTCCAATCGCCCGCTATACACATTATTGTGTATCATGTGGTCGCTGCGGGGCCTCCCCAATCTCCGGCTCATGTAAGTTAGCCCATATAGGATTAACAGATTAACACTGAATGACACTGACACTGACCATTAAACTCAGTCCCCATACTCCTCGCCTTTACTATTCGTACCACTGTTTCGCTGACCTTCCGTCATCGGAGAGATCACGTTTCTCACGCGTTTCACTTAAAAAGTGCCACGATAAACCATGGCATTCTCGAAATACAATATCAGCGGTGACTCCAATGGCAGAGCGAGGATCCCCAATCGAAGGCCTGGGTGAGGGTTAAAAACAATAAGTCACAGTTTGCATTACCGGATACCGTCCCTTTTACCGGCAAAAAGTATGTCCCCGTTAAAGTAATAGCGTTCGCTGAAAAATCTTCCCATCGGTATTTAGTTGGTAGCTTGGTAATTAGCGTTTACAGCTGAGGCATTTCGGTAAGCGACAGTGTGAATTGTTAATCAGATTGCCACTTGTTAATTAAATTAGTTCTCTTTGTGACTGGCGGCAATTGCAATCAAACTCAACACACAAATTATGTACCATGTGAATGTGCTCCACAATCTTCATAAGATACATAAAGAAACCGCAAATAACACGATCAGCATTATCTTCAATTTAGATACCGGTACATGGCTTCTCACGACTGAGAACCCTGTTGTATACAAAGAAATTTCAACTGACCTATCAACGCTTTACAGAGACAGGAAATATTTGGCATTGACTTTTTTACCTAAACTAAAATCCAAAGTATTCGAACCAGGCAGACACATACTGACGTCCCCAAATTATAGACAAATAACAATTGCGAGAGTATGAATAAAATTATAAAAATTGGAAAATGAAAGTAAAATTTTGAAATTGCCAGATTTGACTTGACAGACTTGAAGACATTGTTATGGACCAATATTGTTACATTAGGATTTAATATTTTCGGAAGTGATTTTTCATTCGCCAACGATGCAAAAAAACTTGCTGTAAGACAAGAGACGTGCTTAGCACTGACGACTGACCAACGGGATCGACAATTCTAAACATCAAACTTCGACCGACAGACGTTTGACTATACCTAAAATGCCAGCACTTGCCAAAAAAAACTTGGTCAGGTAAAAAGGGTGAATACCTCGAAAACAAAAAGTGTCAACAAAAAACCAAGCCTAAATTAAAGCCGTTGACACTGAGCCAAAATAGCTAAAAAAATATACTGTATATACACATATACTGAATACAAGATGCAGCTTTGGGTGTATCGGGCACAGCCGAACGATACTTATCACAATACGCCACAAAACCCTAAAAGCGGCATAATGCCAACAATGGCAACTGGCAAAAGTTCTGCCGGTCCAAACTCTGAGATAAAAGTTGAGAGTTGAGAGTTGGGAGTTTTATTTTTATCAAATATTACAGTGATCTGTCTTGTGATACCCAATTACAACCCTGTCCAAACCGCCTGGGACAACCCAGGTTTTTCACGCGCCGCAGTTATCAGCTATTTGACTATGATAGTGGACTATGATTGGATTATAAGCGCTGTTCCTATTTCGTTTTGACTAAACGCTATTTTCAAATAATCGACCAGTCTTTCTACGTGTTCGATTCCCGCTTTCTGCCTCCTGTACGCTCCTTGCCATTTGTTAAAAAAATTGATTGATTCGAGATAGCTGCGAAGTCTCATGGTGAGAATCCGCTCAAATATTTTTCCAACACAGCTTAGCAAGCTAATTGGGCGGTAGTTAGAAGGGTTGGCAAGGTCTTTGTCGGGTTTTGGTATCATCACTCATGTGGCCACTTTCCAGCATTTTGGGAAGTACCCACAGGAAAGACAGCAGCTTAGGAGTGGGGTAAGTCTATAGTAGAAGATGCTGGAGACACCGTTTCAGTATTTTGTAAGAGACTTCGTATTCTCCGGTGGATGAAGATGACTTACATTTTCGAATTATACCCATGACCTCTTCTTCGCTTATTGGTTCGGTTAATATCATGATCGTCCCCATCTTCAGGCCTTTGGTCGAAGTTGGTTTCGTTAAAAACTGTGTTGTTGTCTTGGACAAATGTATTTCCTTTTACTTTGAAATCGTTGTCAAATCTGTTCCCTTCTTGTGGACAATGAGTTTTCTTTAGAAGTTCGGCAAAAGCGTTGGCTTTTGCCTTGTCGTCCAGGGGGCCATAGTTCCGACGCTAGTTTTCAGTGCATTATTATTGGCATTTTGCTCTTCTGGCCAGTAAGAGTTTTAAATGTATCTCAGAACCTCTTAGGTTCCTCAACCCATTGATGTTTTCTGTCGCCATTTCCCATCTCACGCAATTGTCGTAAGCAATGGCCTTTTTTACTTCTCCGTGAAGGCGATCATACGCGGTTTTAAGTTCTGCTTTTTTATTTGCTCGTTCTCTGATTGGTAAGCCCGGAAAGCTTTTCTTTTTTGTTTAATTATTTGAAGTGTTGTTCGGGTTATTCTGTTTATCCGCGGCTTCACTGTTTGCTTGGGACAGATTTCATCTAGCAGAAGACTTCCTGGAACCAGTGGTGCCTGGTGTCAACTCTGTGAGTTCACTTCATATATTTTTCGTGTTCTATACCTCTCATTTTGATGAATTTATTTATTTATTGGTGTTTTAAGGTCACATACTTATGCACAATGGCTAATCGTGACCGTGACAGTTTTATGGGTGGAGGAAGCCGGAGTACCCGGAGAGAACCACCGAGTATCGACGAGCAACTGCCAGCTCCTCAACATTATAACTCTGTTCAAGCTCCGCCCAAGCAGGGTTACAGCGGTTGAAGACATGTGCACCATCGACGTTCAGTCCGCCTTAGTACACGGTGTCATCGTGCCCCCACTAGGCAACCAGGATAAAGTGCCTTGCTCAAAGACACAACGCGGGTCGTCCCGGACGGGGATCGAACTCGGGAATTTTGATGAATAATTTGTGTATATTTAATTTGAATTTAAGGAATATCAGAGGTGGGTATTCTAAAATAAACAAAATTCCATATCTTATATAGCACCTTAAAGCCTCCAGTTTTACACAACTATATTTCAAATCGAGATGCGGCTCATGAGTATTGTAATGGCAATCGCAGAAAGGCGTCGGAACCCGGGGGGGGGGGGGGGTGGACGCAAGTTCTTCCTCCCTTTTTATACAGACATTCTGCACCACACAAGATAAAGTAATTTGGACTTTACTCTTGTTTCTTGTCGAAGTCGCGCGCGTTAATCCTTCACCTAATAGAAGACTTTCCACAGAAATGTCTTGAATTTAACTAAAAATGTTAATTTTTTGCCTCAAAGCATAGCTTATCATCGTTCCGATGCTGGGTCATAAGCTATATTTGTTCAGACAAATAGTGAAAAAAATAATATTGAAATAGCGCTTTTTGTGAAAAATTGTAAGCGGAGTTTCAGGCAACATGTCAGATACTCTGTTTGAAAAGTATAAAACGAGATTACCCTGATTCACCGTTCCTTCTTTTCCGAGAATGTGTCAACATGCCAGTGTTTCAACTTCCAAAACGGTATTTATAGTTGTCTGTAGTTCGTCGCAAGAAACCAATGCTAGTACTTTTCAGAAGCAATGGAACAGAGAGAGCGCTCTTAAACTGTGGGTGCTGAGATGGATATGAATTCTCCACCAGGTTTTGTTTTAACAATGTTGTTTTCTAGGTGGTTTCAGTCTATGACAGTTTTTTTTTTTTTGGAAAGAATGGGGTTTTAATTGATCAGTTTTTGTTTGTGTGTAGTGAAAGGGCATCTGTTGTTTCTTGCTCGCCTGTCAATGATGTTTACAGCTTCATGGTCATTAAATTTCTTAGATTTGTGCATCCTTTTTGTTTTTCAGGTTTTAGAAAGTGTTTTTCTGGCTCATGTTGTCAAATAATTTCGACTTGAGTCACACTTGGTTGCGTTTACGACAAGTTGATTCCTACAGCACCATTCAAAGATTTTACCTAACTCATCATTTATGAGTAGGGCTAGCTGGTTTGGGTCTGGACCTGAAGAATGCCCTGTGGTATCGTCAGCAAAAGACAATAAATTGAGGGAGGTAGCGTGATAGATATCATTGACATATATCAGAAATAGGGTTGGACCAAGTATCGAACCTTGAGGAACTCCGTGCGATATTGTAACCCTGTCAGATATATAGTTTCCGTATGCAACGTATTGCGACCTATCTGAAAGATAACTTCTAAACCATTCATTGCCAAGTCCCCTAATACCATATTTGTCTAATTTATTAATCAAAATGTCATGGTTAATTGTATCGAACGCCTTTGACAGGTCCAAAAATAACGCCAATGTGCTGTTTTTACTTTTCTTGTTGTTTTCTTCGGCTATGGTTTTCAGTAGTTGCATGACTAGATGCACCGTACTGTGATTTTCCCTAAAACCGTACTGATTCTGATGTAGGATGCCAAAACGATTTAAGTACTTTAGAAGTCTTGCTGACATAAGTTTTTCTAAGAGTTTAGAGAATGTGGGAAGTATGCTAATAGGTCTATAATTTGTGAAGTTATGTTGGTCGCCTGTTTTAAAAATAGGAATAACTTTTGCAATTTTCATTTTATCGGGAACAATGCCACATGCAAAGGAGCAATTGAAAATGTGTGTTAGAGGGTTAACTATGGGATCGATAGTTCATTTGAGAAGATTCAAGCTTATTTCATTATAGTCCTTGCTCCCTTTAGATTTTAGGGACTTTGCGATACTCTTCACTTCAAACTCACATGTAGGACTCACGTAAAAGCTATTTGTGAAGTTTTGTTCCATGAGGTCATAGGGCGACTTGTTGGTCTCAGGTATTTTGTCACTCATGCGTTTTCCTATATTTGCAAAGTACATATTGAGTTCTTTAGCTATTTCTGTTGGGTCATTGAGTTCTTTATCATTATGGATAAAATATTGAGGTAAATTTGTTGCTATGTTTGGTGTTTTGATGGCGGCATTTAGTATTTGCCATGTTTTAAGATGGTTATGCTTGTGTACGCTCAAGGTACTTTTAAAATAATTTGCTTTGCATTGCCTTTTGACTTTATTGAATATTCTACAGTAGTTTTTGTAGTTTCTTATGTTAGATTCACACAGGTTTTTTATCTTCTTGTTGTAAAATTTACTTTTATTATTTGATGAAACTATTAGTCCTCTTGTCATCCAGGGTTGCCTTTTGATGAATTTACCGTTGGTGCGGATACGGATCCGGAGGAAAGCCAGGTCAAATAATCCTAGATATATGTGTAGGAAATTGTTATAAGCCGTATTGGGGTTATCGGAACCCATAACTGGAGAAAAATCACATTCTGATAGAAGTTGGTTGAAGTGTGCAATGGTTTCGTCATTTACTTTACGTACCCATGTATATGATTCTCTGTATGTTTTGTGGGGCACGGTTTCAATATGAAAGGTACCGAAGTGGTCTGAAACGTCAGTTATTATTATCCCAGACAATGAGGTGGATTGAATATTGTTAGAAAAAATGTGATCAATAAGTGTAGCCGAGTGTGTAGTTAGTCGGGTGGATTTAGTGATCACAGGTAAAAAAAACCTTGGCTGAACATGAGGTTTATGTAGTTATCTGTTTTGACATGGTAATCACATTTAAGCAGATCAATATTAATGTCACCAGCTATATAGGAAGATACATTTTCCTGGTTTAGCTTGTCGGTTATTTCATTAAGTTTGTTTAGAAAAATATCAATGTCCGCTTTCGGTGGCGTATTTGGTCTGTAGATCACCCCAATGACTCTCCTTGATTTATTGACAGTGATTTCGATAAAAAGAGATTCAACAATGTGCGGGACAAAAACTGACAAATCATGACGAATTTTAAAATCAATGCTCTCTTTGATGAAAAGTCCCACCCCACCTCTGCCGTCATCGCTGTCTGGGCGGTTGTTTTTTATTAGATTATGGTAACCATCAAGACAATATGATATATTTGCAGGGATATTAAAAATTTCTGTTAGGCCAATGATATCAAAGGTATTTTGGGGTCCTTGTAAGGTAAATAAGAGATCGTGTAGGGACTCCCAGTGGGCATTGATGCTCTGACAATTAATATGGAAGAGCGAGAAGGATTGTGATTCGTTTTCGATGGACGATTGAAAATTTCCAGGCGAATAGTATTCACATTTAAGGTTATGACCGTGGAAAGGAGAATCCTCAACTTCTTCGGAAGTATTATCATATTGGGCTACAAAGTCATATTCTGAGTTGGTCTGGACCTCGTCTAAGGTTATGTTACCCGCCATATCGATTTGTTGCTTTTATTCCACCAGCTTGAACGTGTGCATTAAAGAATTGCAATGAGCTATTAAGATTGTATTCGACAGTCTGATTCCAAGTATTTACTTTATGTAAAGAGGGTGATGAAACTAGTAATAAAAGAAGGGAGAATATAACTAAAAGGAAAGCAATAGGTTTCAGTTTGTGTGAGTTTGTGGATGAGGATAAACTCACGAGTGGTGGTGGTTGGAGTGCATGGGTAAAGGGTACGTAAAGGGAAATGTCAGAAATGTGGAATGAATTATTTGCATGAATATGCTAAACAATGAGATAAAGAGCGGGTGGGAAGGTATCAGAGCAATACTATGGATATTGGGGTGGATGCGTACGGAAAGGTTATTAATTTAGACCAGACGCATAAGTGGGTGCCAATATACAAGTAGCTGCACGAACGATCAAGATCGTTCGCGTCGATCAGTCACTGGTCCATCCACTCCAAAATGCATTCATACAAGCGATTAAGTCGCTTGCATGAATGCACCGAAGAGTGTATGGACAAGTGTCAGAGCGACAGTAGACGTTGAAGTGGGCGGATTCTATTATTACTCAGATGCAAGAGTGGATGATAAAGCGAACGCCCAGATTGATCATGTCACCCTGATATCGGTCAACCCACACCTCCATGCACTCCTACGAATTATATACAATTATATGGATTTCCACAGTGTGGATGGGGGAGTGGGTGCCGGGGACATCAACTGAACATGGTTTTCTCAATGATTAGGCAATACAAGTCAATATCCCCGCCGAATAAACGTTTGATCATTGGATCGGCCAACCTCAGAGCAATACTATGGGTATTGCGGTAGATGCGTACAGAACGATTATTATTTTTGACCAGACGCATAAGTGGGTGGCAATATACAAGTAGCTGCACAAACGATCATGGTGGTTTGCATCGCCCTGTCACCGGTCCATCCGCTCCAAAATGCATCCATACAAGCGACTTGCTTGCATGGATGCACCGAAGAGCGAATGGACAAGTGTCAGAGGGACACTTCACAGTAGACGGAAACTATTATTGCTCAGACGCAAGAGTGGATGACAAAACGAACGCCCGGATTGATCGTGTCAACCTGATATCGATCAACCCACTCCTCCATGTACTTCTACGAATTATATACAATGATATTGATTTCCACGGTGCGGGTGAGGGGGGGGGGGGGGGGGGAGGGTGCTGGGGAACATCATCTGCAACACTCTCGGTGCTCTGTCACCGGTCCATCAACTCCAAAATGCATCCATACAAGCGACTTGCTTGCATGGATGCACCGAAGAGTGAATGGACAAGTGTCAGAGGGACACTTCACAGTAGACGTTGAAGTGGACGGAAACTATTATTGCTCAGATGCAAGAGTGGATGGCAAAACGAACGCCCGGATTGATCGTGTCAACCTGATATCGGTCAACCCACTCCTCCATGTACTTCTACGAATTATATACAATGATACTGATTTCCACAGTGTGTGTGTGTGGGGGGGAGGGGTGCCCGGGAAAATCATCTAATCATGGTTTTCTTGATGATTAGGCAATACAATATCCCCACCGAATTAACGTTGCCCGTGATTGTTGGCTCGGTCAACCTCAACGAGCTCACTCCAGATTAAGACAGTGCCAAGACCCCAAGAAGGAACAAAATAAATTTGTATGGTGATTCCGAGTTTGAAAGCATCCCTAACAAGCGATTTTCACCCCTGGTTCGGAAGGCACAAACAATGGCCATTCAGTCCATAGAAGTCCTTATCGAGATAAAATATTCCAAACTTTCATTGGGAGAGTTCCCAATGGAAGCATAAAATAATTACATTTGCGATGTATTTATATCAAAAGAGAACTACAATCCAAAGAGGAGCGCAGACCATGACCACCCAATGAAGCGATACCGATGAGATCTATCCAGTGAGGGGACACAAAATTCATCTCCAAAATACAACATAGTCAATAGAGTCTGAGCATGATAAAGTGATGGTAGTTCATTTGGGTTTAAGAACCGTTTGTAAAATTGGGTCTCCAGGTTTATTTGCTGACGAGAGACTGCACTAGAAAATGATCTGTAACACTCACATGTTGAAATATCTTAAATGGGTAAATTTTGTTATCATTTCATCGGTAGTACGGGCCATTTGGCATGTTCACAAAAAGGGCACGGAGTTGTGACCCCGTGGGAAGCATCACGTGGCTACACAGTTCCATCCTCCATCCATCAGGAATGTGAGAGTCAACATCTGGACCGAAAAACAATCTACGATACATAAGTAAATAACGAGATACGGGGGTCAATGTATATAAATATGTAATAGTCATTTAGTGGGTAAACAATTAATAAGAAGGGTGGATAAGCTGAACGAATGAGTATAATAATTAACCCTATTTATCCCCCCCCCCCCCCAAAAAAAAGGAAAAAAAATCCCATCGTTACTCATCCATCCGTCCATCCAGTCGCCCATTCGTTCACTCAATGATAAGCAAACGAATGAGCATCTGGAGGGACGAGTAAACGTTAAGATAATCGAGTGATGATAATTCTGGGTGAATAGTACTATATTTCGTGAGATATGTGTATGAATGTCTGATAAGACAATATACGGGCACACGAAGAGGCAGGTATCGGGTAAACGGATGAGTAATTCGAAGACTACGAGAGTTAAGTTAGGCGAATGAGTGAATAAGGACGAAAATATCCCCATGTCAAGTTTGTAACAAGCCATAAATGATAGTTTGGAGTAGCTTATGAAGATTTTACTGGAATTTAGAAAAGTCTGTGTCCAAATCTACAGGCATCACTTTGTCATTGTCAAGTTTGATAAAGATTTTACCATTCCAAGACCAAGAGTCTTTTACACCTTTTTGTTTTTTTGCCATTATCATAAGTTCAAAGTTTTTAGGAGTCAAGTCTTCTCGAATAACAACGTCTGTGCCCTTTAATAATTTTCTGTTTTTAATTATGTTCAATTTGACCCTTCGTCTAAACAAGCGTACAATGATGGGCCTCATTTTTGCCGAAGAACTGTTGGTGGGTGTTTTACCGATTCTATGAGCCATGTCGATGTCGTCAATTGACAAGTTCAATTTGAGATTGTTATTTAAACTGTCGCACACTTTCTTGGCACAGTCTTCCCACGTTTCCCCATTATTATCTCCTGAAATTCCCCAAATTCTTAGTGATGATTTTCTGGAGTATTGTTCATTGTGATTGGCTTGCACTAATGCTTGAAATATATCTCTATCTTGACTCCGATTTTCCATTTTTAATTTATCTTCAACACATTGTAAAGTAAAGTTATTTTTTTCATTGTTTTTCTTCAAAAGTTCAAGTTCCTCTTTCAGTTTTTTATTTTCACTGGATAAAGTAGAGATATGGGATTCAAGATATTCACATTTCTTTGTTATTTTTTCGTTTAATAGTTCCAAGCTATTATTTATCTCATCTTTGGTTACAAGGGCGTCAATTTTTTGGCTCAGTAAATTGATCATGTCAGATGTTGGCAACTTTTCAATCTTTTTTTCAAGCGCATCCAGGCGAGTAAAACATGGTCACTTCGATAGTATGTGCCATATTTAAATTATTATCGCTGTCTATGTCAACCTGTGGCAATGTCTGTGAGGAATTTCGCTTTGTCTTTGTTTTCTTCTTGGATTGAGCACGAGAGTTTTCCTCTACACTGAGGTTGTGGTCACTCAAAGAGGACCCCGAACGTCGATTTCTCTTCTTGTCATTTTTATTATTTGAAGGCATGCATGGAGTTATTGTTTAGGCAATGAGAAATCGTTTATGTCTTACGAGAACTATACACAATGAGTTGAAAAATAAAAGTTGGTTGATTGATGAAAAGTATTCACTATTCACTACCGCAATAGAACTATCGATGAACCGTGGAAATTCGTCATGCTTCATCAGTATACATTATTGAAACAGGTACACAGAATAGGTATAACAATACCATACACATCAAAGAGAGCTGCTCGACTCGCAGAGTCTTACTTATTTTATTTTTACTTTTCTTCTGTTGCACAGATTTTTTTTTTTAAATTTATTAGAATTCCCGAAATAAAATGAGATATGGGTTTACAAATAGGTTAGAGTCAATAGCAATAGCAAACACCCATTGCCCAAGACGACACCATGAAATAACAATTGGTAAACAAGTAAGCGGAAAATGAAACTGAATAGATGACTGATTTTCACAACAAAGACATGATCGGAAAAAACTCCTCCCGCGGACAATAATAGGCATTAAACATCCGGAATTCCACCAAACCACTCCGTGAGATAATCCTCTAACTTTCAGACTAACACTGTTCAATAAAAATATGAATAAACTCAAAAAAAGAAAATATTTCTCTCCCTCTCAGAAACGCTGCCAAACCACCTCCGCCATTTTTTTTTTTAATTACAAAGCTACCTACTAAATACCAAGGGGCAGTTTTCGGCACCAGCTCAGTGTATATATCTTGCATTTACTCGAATAAATCAATGGTTATATCACATATTAGCAGGGTTACCCGACGTTGCTCGGGCTGAGAAGAGTATTCTCCTTTAATCTACACTATATTTTAGAATTTCTGTGCCCCTCTACACCCCCACCCCACTCAGGCACTTTTTGAAACCTCACCATTAGATTCGTGATAAAAACATACCCCTAGTAGACCCCCTTTGAAGACATATATCGGTAAAAAGAATTTTGGTCATAACTTTTGGTGCCCCCCCTACACCCTCACCCCACACACTTTTTTAAACCTGACGATGACCTCCGCCATAAAAAAAGTACTCCTAGTAGACCCATTTTGGACACTCGGGGTGGGTATTCATTTCTATACCGGACAGACAGATAGACATACAGACATTCTAAAATATAGTATAGAATATTGCTTCAAACGACTAAATTATATGTCTGCACATATATTTAAACCTTTTAAACAACTCTTACTTACTTATTTTCCTTCACCTCGGTATCCCTGGGTGTTTAATAGGACTCAATTTTTCTCCTTTATCATTGATTTACCATCTGGCACCTTTCCAAAAACATGGAAAATGTAACTTTTATATTTTCTAAGTCCACAAGATAAAGTTGATCTTGTAAAATCGTCAATTTACCCCAATATATCTTCTGTTAGAACTAAGAAGACCCCTAAAACGGGGAAAATAAACCTAACAAGGTGAAGGTCATCCCAACCACACCAAAAAGGGTTTGTGACGTTTCAGCCTGGGATGTTTGGGTCGGGATGTTTCGCCCCCATAAAAGGTCGAAACGTCTCACTTTCGGAGGACGAAACGTCTCACTTTTTAAACTTTGACCAAGTCATTTCGGCCCCAATAAATAAATATTTGCTTATGAGTCAATAAATATTTTTAAATATTATTCAACATTTACACCTCTAGAGGTTTTTTTTCACAGCTCAGTACATAATTAAACACACTGACAAGCTGTCAGTTGTCACTCATATATATGATTCTTGAGTTTGGTTTTCGCAACTCAGTTTGTGATGAAAAACAGCAAACCATCATGTCAAACATGAAAAGGAAGGTTGGAGTAAATGGGAGCATATCCACCCACCCCACCCCGCCACTCTCTTAAATGAATTTCTCGTTGTTTGGCAGTGACTAAAATAAACTACAATTATTAGATTTTTTACCGGATTTCATTAAATTTAATAAATTGCCAGATAAGTCTGTAACATTGTTATATATATTTGTCTCTAGTAATTTTGCGTAATTATTCATTGAAATTGTTCCACTTCAGCATTTTCCACGAATAAATGGAAATTATTACATTTTTTACCAGATTGCATTGAATTTAATAAATTGCCAGATAAGTCTGTAACATTAATTATTATTAAATTATTACATTTTTTACCAGATTTCGTTCAAATTTATAAATTGCTAGATAAGTCTGTGACATTCATTGTTAATGTTATGTAAATTTGTCTCAAGTGACGATCGCTTTCACTCACTGGATGGGGAAATTAATTTTTACCTATTATAAGGTTTTGGCTGAAAAAAAATCAATTAATTATCCAAACCAACTGCTGAAGATGATCACTCTTCACGAAATACAATTTTATGTACGTTGTCTCTTCACCCTCTTTCTACGAGGCCGAAACGTCACAGGTCGAAACGTCCCGATCCTACCAAAAAGAGGGGTCACATGTGCAATCCCTCCCGTTCGTGCCTTCAAGTTCAACAAACGTTCCAATCCCTTCAGGTCTGGCCTTTCTTGCTTCTGGATTCACCGACGAAGTGAAGCTATTCTGTTTTAGTCATAGAAATCGGACATCCGGTTTCTATGGTTTTAGTGATTTGTGACAGACCATTGGGACTGGGAGTGTGTTTCCATTTGGAATTTGGAAATTGGAAGCGAAAAGAATGTTGAAAGAATAGTTGGTTCGTGGGGGAGAGCAAAAGTATTAATGTCATTAATTCATTCGAAAGACGATAAGCATTTCCCATCGCATAAGACGATGTGGTCTTACTTTTTGTTGGAATGGATTGCCTATTTTTGAAGAAACGCAATGTCAACAGACTGTCTGACTTTCCATCCTCCACTCTGCTCCACTTGGAATTTCCCGACATCACCAACTTGAAAGATAAACATTGAAACGATGGCGGTGCTGGTTTCAATGCATCTCCAGAATATTACCCGACTGTCGAGTTTTATTCTGATCTTATCGCAACCACTCAAAAAGTGTCATGTGGTGTACTGCTGAAGTTCCGTGTACGCGGATATGTTTATTTTAATGGGAGAGAGTGTGGATTTTGGCAACGTGAATGGGCCGTCAGGAGGATCCCTGCCTGAAGATAAGTTGTCTCGTGGTACGGTCAGACTAAAGCTAACACCGTGGGATACCGAGGTGAAGGAAAATAGGGGTGGGAATGGGGCTGAAAACTCTGAGAAGGGTATGGGGGTTGTGTATTATGCGTATATAAATAGATTTAAGCGGTATGTGCATGACTTTAATGTCACATTTGAGAATTATGGGCGCTAAAGGGGACATACTTTTTGCCGGTAAAAAGGACGGTAAATGTATAAAAACTACGTTTTGAAGTACTAAATGTACCCCTGAATGTGTGAAAAGTGACAATTTAATGAAGCGTACGCAATAATAAATATATATAAGGAAAATTATGTATTGTTTGTTTTGTTGTAGACTATTTTCAAGAGAAAATAGATCATTTCGCTATCGACATTGATCGACACGCCATTTTGTGCAAGGAAAACACCGAATTAGCTGAGGTGCACGGCGGGGTGAATATTATCACACCTGCTCGACGGAGGTGTAACTAATTCGTGTGCGTAACATTTAAATCTTTCTGTTCACTACGAGGGGATTTAACGGAAAGTTTTTCGGAGAGAAACCATTTATAATTTGAAAATATTCTACAATAAAACAAACAATACTTAATCTTCGTTATATATTGCGTACGCCATTCAGAGGTAGGCTACATTTAGTATTTTATTTTTAAAATGTTGTTTTTATGCACTCGCCGTCCGTTTTACCGGCAAAAGGTTGTGTTCAAGCTATTTTTTTTAAAACCCGGGTTCATATTTGATTTTCTGTTAGCGTTTCGCCCAACACATGCCGAGGTGATAATAAATATTATTACCACTAAATCTATAAGTTACTAGTAGATTAACATGATTTTGGAGGGCTGTTAAAACTCCATAATTTCGGGGACGTCATTCGACGAAGCCGGGCTGCGGGCGGATAATGGTATAAATAGCCATTAGCGGCCCGCGGCCCGGCTATTTTTAGATTCCATGGTCTAATGAATTACTCCCATTCGGGTGAAGTCCTTTGTATTTCCGAACGGAAGTCGAACGCGCGATCGAAACAGAAATATCGAACCGACTTACTGATTGTTTCTTCCAGCAATTCCCTCGTGCGGTTAGCTATAACAGGGTGTGGTAATAATAGTAATAACATAATTGTTGTCAGGCATCATGATTCATTAGCGGCCCTGCAGCAATGATGAACAGCCCTTGGGCTTATTAACGGCCCTCGACTTCGTCTCGAGCCTTTAATAAACCCTCGGGCTGTTCATCATTGCTGCAGGGCCGCAAATGAACCATAATGCCCTCCAAAATCATGTTATTGTTATATTAAAACCATCCGTACATCAGTGAATACTGGTTCTAGATTCCTGTATGTCCTACCCCAATGATACCCACTGGAGCCATTGAGGCTGGACCCTTCATGCTCACTCCACCAATCCCTATGTGTGAGCTCCCAGTGGTGGGACGGGGGTGGGCTGGGGTCTCCCAAATGCAAACTGTAACTAACTGTTTTTAACCCCCCACGTTTCATCAGGAGGCACCAGAATTGATCTCAGAGCTTCAGAATTTGAAGGAAAAAAATATCCGGGAAAGGGCCCTCAACCGTGGGAGGGAATACGCCCAATTCCATAGTTCAAGGCTTTGAAATATGCCAGAGTTATGTCGACCACGTCCCCACCCTCCACATCCCGCCCCATTTCGAAAATATGGGAAATGGGTTATATATCTAGCAGGGGCGTAACAGGATTCTACAATGGGGGGGGGGGGGTAGCTATTGGGGGGGGGCAATCCTGATGTTTGGAAGGTCGTTGTGGGGTTTAGCCCCCCCCCCCCCCCGGCCTAACTAGGACCCTCAATCATTTCCCCTCCTCCCACTTCCCTCTAGGGAAGTAGGAGAACGAGGTAACGGCCAGAGGGTCCTAGTTAGGACTAGACCTCCCCGGAAAAAAATTATCGTAAAAACTTCATTAGTTATTAATTCCAATCGCCCGCTATACACATTATTGTGTATCATGTGGTCGCTGCGGGGCCTCCCCAATCTCCGGCTCATGTAAGTTAGCCCATATAGGATTAACAGATTAACACTGAATGACACTGACACTGACCATTAAACTCAGTCCCCATACTCCTCGCCTTTACTATTCGTACCACTGTTTCGCTGACCTTCCGTCATCGGAGAGATCACGTTTCTCACGCGTTTCACTTAAAAAGTGCCACGATAAACCATGGCATTCTCGAAATACAATATCAGCGGTGACTCCAATGGCAGAGCGAGGATCCCCAATCGAAGGCCTGGGTGAGGGTTAAAAACAATAAGTCACAGTTTGCATTACCGGATACCGTCCCTTTTACCGGCAAAAAGTATGTCCCCGTTAAAGTAATAGCGTTCGCTGAAAAATCTTCCCATCGGTATTTAGTTGGTAGCTTGGTAATTAGCGTTTACAGCTGAGGCATTTCGGTAAGCGACAGTGTGAATTGTTAATCAGATTGCCACTTGTTAATTAAATTAGTTCTCTTTGTGACTGGCGGCAATTGCAATCAAACTCAACACACAAATTATGTACCATGTGAATGTGCTCCACAATCTTCATAAGATACATAAAGAAACCGCAAATAACACGATCAGCATTATCTTCAATTTAGATACCGGTACATGGCTTCTCACGACTGAGAACCCTGTTGTATACAAAGAAATTTCAACTGACCTATCAACGCTTTACAGAGACAGGAAATATTTGGCATTGACTTTTTTACCTAAACTAAAATCCAAAGTATTCGAACCAGGCAGACACATACTGACGTCCCCAAATTATAGACAAATAACAATTGCGAGAGTATGAATAAAATTATAAAAATTGGAAAATGAAAGTAAAATTTTGAAATTGCCAGATTTGACTTGACAGACTTGAAGACATTGTTATGGACCAATATTGTTACATTAGGATTTAATATTTTCGGAAGTGATTTTTCATTCGCCAACGATGCAAAAAAACTTGCTGTAAGACAAGAGACGTGCTTAGCACTGACGACTGACCAACGGGATCGACAATTCTAAACATCAAACTTCGACCGACAGACGTTTGACTATACCTAAAATGCCAGCACTTGCCAAAAAAAACTTGGTCAGGTAAAAAGGGTGAATACCTCGAAAACAAAAAGTGTCAACAAAAAACCAAGCCTAAATTAAAGCCGTTGACACTGAGCCAAAATAGCTAAAAAAATATACTGTATATACACATATACTGAATACAAGATGCAGCTTTGGGTGTATCGGGCACAGCCGAACGATACTTATCACAATACGCCACAAAACCCTAAAAGCGGCATAATGCCAACAATGGCAACTGGCAAAAGTTCTGCCGGTCCAAACTCTGAGATAAAAGTTGAGAGTTGAGAGTTGGGAGTTTTATTTTTATCAAATATTACAGTGATCTGTCTTGTGATACCCAATTACAACCCTGTCCAAACCGCCTGGGACAACCCAGGTTTTTCACGCGCCGCAGTTATCAGCTATTTGACTATGATAGTGGACTATGATTGGATTATAAGCGCTGTTCCTATTTCGTTTTGACTAAACGCTATTTTCAAATAATCGACCAGTCTTTCTACGTGTTCGATTCCCGCTTTCTGCCTCCTGTACGCTCCTTGCCATTTGTTAAAAAAATTGATTGATTCGAGATAGCTGCGAAGTCTCATGGTGAGAATCCGCTCAAATATTTTTCCAACACAGCTTAGCAAGCTAATTGGGCGGTAGTTAGAAGGGTTGGCAAGGTCTTTGTCGGGTTTTGGTATCATCACTCATGTGGCCACTTTCCAGCATTTTGGGAAGTACCCACAGGAAAGACAGCAGCTTAGGAGTGGGGTAAGTCTATAGTAGAAGATGCTGGAGACACCGTTTCAGTATTTTGTAAGAGACTTCGTATTCTCCGGTGGATGAAGATGACTTACATTTTCGAATTATACCCATGACCTCTTCTTCGCTTATTGGTTCGGTTAATATCATGATCGTCCCCATCTTCAGGCCTTTGGTCGAAGTTGGTTTCGTTAAAAACTGTGTTGTTGTCTTGGACAAATGTATTTCCTTTTACTTTGAAATCGTTGTCAAATCTGTTCCCTTCTTGTGGACAATGAGTTTTCTTTAGAAGTTCGGCAAAAGCGTTGGCTTTTGCCTTGTCGTCCAGGGGGCCATAGTTCCGACGCTAGTTTTCAGTGCATTATTATTGGCATTTTGCTCTTCTGGCCAGTAAGAGTTTTAAATGTATCTCAGAACCTCTTAGGTTCCTCAACCCATTGATGTTTTCTGTCGCCATTTCCCATCTCACGCAATTGTCGTAAGCAATGGCCTTTTTTACTTCTCCGTGAAGGCGATCATACGCGGTTTTAAGTTCTGCTTTTTTATTTGCTCGTTCTCTGATTGGTAAGCCCGGAAAGCTTTTCTTTTTTGTTTAATTATTTGAAGTGTTGTTCGGGTTATTCTGTTTATCCGCGGCTTCACTGTTTGCTTGGGACAGATTTCATCTAGCAGAAGACTTCCTGGAACCAGTGGTGCCTGGTGTCAACTCTGTGAGTTCACTTCATATATTTTTCGTGTTCTATACCTCTCATTTTGATGAATTTATTTATTTATTGGTGTTTTAAGGTCACATACTTATGCACAATGGCTAATCGTGACCGTGACAGTTTTATGGGTGGAGGAAGCCGGAGTACCCGGAGAGAACCACCGAGTATCGACGAGCAACTGCCAGCTCCTCAACATTATAACTCTGTTCAAGCTCCGCCCAAGCAGGGTTACAGCGGTTGAAGACATGTGCACCATCGACGTTCAGTCCGCCTTAGTACACGGTGTCATCGTGCCCCCACTAGGCAACCAGGATAAAGTGCCTTGCTCAAAGACACAACGCGGGTCGTCCCGGACGGGGATCGAACTCGGGAATTTTGATGAATAATTTGTGTATATTTAATTTGAATTTAAGGAATATCAGAGGTGGGTATTCTAAAATAAACAAAATTCCATATCTTATATAGCACCTTAAAGCCTCCAGTTTTACACAACTATATTTCAAATCGAGATGCGGCTCATGAGTATTGTAATGGCAATCGCAGAAAGGCGTCGGAACCCGGGGGGGGGGGGGGGTGGACGCAAGTTCTTCCTCCCTTTTTATACAGACATTCTGCACCACACAAGATAAAGTAATTTGGACTTTACTCTTGTTTCTTGTCGAAGTCGCGCGCGTTAATCCTTCACCTAATAGAAGACTTTCCACAGAAATGTCTTGAATTTAACTAAAAATGTTAATTTTTTGCCTCAAAGCATAGCTTATCATCGTTCCGATGCTGGGTCATAAGCTATATTTGTTCAGACAAATAGTGAAAAAAATAATATTGAAATAGCGCTTTTTGTGAAAAATTGTAAGCGGAGTTTCAGGCAACATGTCAGATACTCTGTTTGAAAAGTATAAAACGAGATTACCCTGATTCACCGTTCCTTCTTTTCCGAGAATGTGTCAACATGCCAGTGTTTCAACTTCCAAAACGGTATTTATAGTTGTCTGTAGTTCGTCGCAAGAAACCAATGCTAGTACTTTTCAGAAGCAATGGAACAGAGAGAGCGCTCTTAAACTGTGGGTGCTGAGATGGATATGAATTCTCCACCAGGTTTTGTTTTAACAATGTTGTTTTCTAGGTGGTTTCAGTCTATGACAGTTTTTTTTTTTTTGGAAAGAATGGGGTTTTAATTGATCAGTTTTTGTTTGTGTGTAGTGAAAGGGCATCTGTTGTTTCTTGCTCGCCTGTCAATGATGTTTACAGCTTCATGGTCATTAAATTTCTTAGATTTGTGCATCCTTTTTGTTTTTCAGGTTTTAGAAAGTGTTTTTCTGGCTCATGTTGTCAAATAATTTCGACTTGAGTCACGCTTGCTTACCCGTCCTGAAAGGTATTTTTCTGTAACCTTTATACTGCAAGGAGAACCACAAAGGTAGAGCGCCTAATAAACGCATTAGAAGTGCGAAGATGGAAGAAATGAACTATTTCAGTTTGTCATAGGTGAGCGAGGAACTCGATTGAGCGTACGTGGCTTGGGACTGAGAGCAAATTTGTTTTATTGATTTCGAAATTATTTTCTGTTTGGATAGCATGAGGATTGCAATGCAATAGAGTTAACAAAGAAAGAGGCTGCCCCGCACGGGATCCCCCGGTCTCTTTATAGCGATGTTACGGTTTAGCATATAGACCTATGGGTTCTGGAACGTTTGGCAAGTGGGGTGAGACTAATGGGTAGTTATATATTGGTTAAACAGTTTTAGTGCCAATGTTGAAATGCCGAATAGCCGTACATTAAACTCCTGATATTCGGTTGGAAAAGATTCCGGGAGGTCTTCTAATGGTTAATCACAATCACATAACATAATTTTAACAGCCCCCCCCCCCCCCCCCCCCCAAAAAAAAAGATATTAACAAATCTTATCTTTTAAACAAGGTCTGTATTGAAAGCTGAATTATCAGTGTCATGTGGTTGTATTACGACACGACTGAATGTGAGTTTGGAGTCGGCAAAATCATGATACAGAAGTTGCTACGCAATTTCAATGACTTACATTGATCTCACACTGCGTCAGTTCCGCAAAGTACTATGTAGAATATATTGTATCTTTAACGACCCTCGAATTTAGAAGATATTTGCTTTGGCACATAAATTTTGTGATCGTTTTTTTTCCATTACTGGTACTGCAACAGCTTGTTTTCCCTGGCTACTTGGATACTGTGACCTATTGGCTGCTGATGGTATTATGTCAAGTAATGTTTTCAATTGTGAGTCACAATATGAGGAAACACTCATAACCTCAATGCTTACAAGAAGTTTCTCATAGTTAAACCTCCCCACAGAGATGTAATTACCGGATTGGTTAAGATTACTCGTGCCAATAGGACGCCTGTTGTGTTAAAAAAAATCAATGTAGTATGAGCGAGAGGGAACAAATAGTTTTGATGCTGGGGACTAGGGTTAAAATCAAGATTCTGTACACGAAATGACGGGTCGTACAGGAATGTGAAAGTTTTTTCCAGGCGGTACGCCCGCAGAGAAGAATGTTGGTGGTATGTTTGCCTTTTTTATTTTCAAATTTTGCAAGGCAGGTGGTGGAAGCCGGAAAATCCGTCCGAAGAGAACTACCAGGTACTGGCAAGAAGTGGTAAGCAGCAGTCAGAATTTTCAATGTCCTGACCGGGCACAACAGCGGCTCCAGTCCAGGTCGCAATAGTTGAATGCACACTTTGCCATTGGAATCTCATACGAGCAAATGAAGGTCAAGTGTCTTGCCAAAAAGACACAACGCAAGCACGTGGGTTTGGACTGAACACACAACCGTCCGATCTGAAGGCAAATGAATGAGCTACTGTACCCTGACCTAGTTATGAACACTTTGCGGTAGCATTGTTGGAAATGGCTCTGCGTTGCACAACACCATATGTCCATCCTAATAAGAGAGATACATCTCACGTTTCACTTAGTTTTGACCATATGGAGTCTCAAATGGGTGGAACAATTTAAAGTGAGTTAATCCATGCAATGCTCATCATAAGGAACATGCTTACCAAGTTTTGGTCACAATCAGTTTGGTCGCCTTTTAAATGTCGTTTGGAGACACAATGGTGTCGGACGGAACTGAGCAGAGAAAAGTGATCAACTGGTCCTATTTTCAGGTAAATTTAAAATGGTTAGGGAGTTTTCAGACTACTTGAAAGACCTGGGAACATGAAAGTTTATATTGTGATTTCAAGACTTAAGTTGCGTGGCTACGACATGCTTCTCATAATTTCCAATTTTGTTAAATAGAATAAAACCATGACCACTAGATATTTTCGTCAATGGCCAAATAGTAAACGATATCTTCAGTTTGGGATCTTTAAATAACATAGAATTGTCAAGTTAATATTCTGAACAGATTTGAGAGTAAAATTTATATACCAATCAAAATATGTTTGTTGCATTATCATGCCGAGCAGAAATGAAGAACATGTGTGGATTGGGATGGGTACGGGGGAGAAATGAAGCCACGATAAACCTGCCGTGAAATATTGCATTTGCAAGTTCATTTTCAGCATCTATGGCTATAATATGACCTTAACACAAGTATAAAGTTAAATTTTCCAATAATTTATACCCATACTGCCCCTTTAACGGACTCACTCTGCGTGTTGGTTAACAGGTCATATTGTGCCAGTAAAACAAGACTTGTTTACAATAGTAATCTTGCCCCGTTCCACTTCCAGGGCTTTCCTTGGTTAATGTGCGACTGTGTGTGTGTGGGGGGGGGGGGGTAGTCTTAGTGGATATCGACACCACAGGCAAAGAAACATTGAATAAAATATGCTAATACGCCACAATAATACAACGTGTTTAGCTGACAAAGAACTTTTACAAAGAAGTCTAAATCACTGCTGATTATTTTTACCTACAAACCTATGTGCTGGGAGTATGCCGCATTATTTGCCAAACCACAACCATTCAGTCATTCGAGTGCACAACACTAAAAGTCTAGCTGTTTTCACTTTCACATTGTATCAGGTTGGGCAATAATGACGTCGAGTGCTGTTACCAGTTATTTAAGTTTACAATTTTTCTTGGTGGGTGAAGCCCCTCCCCTACCCACCCCTGTAATGTCACCCTATGCTTAAAGGGCTTTCATTCCGGGTTTCGTGCACAGTTTGTAAACTACAGCCCCTGTACCTTTCAAACTAAAATGTTCAGTCACACCATTTATACACTGGTCAAGTGCGAAAATCCACACTAACGTGGTTCCCATTCAAGTTCCACAATTATGATGATTTATGATTTGGTTTTAACTTTCAATATTAATATATTTCTTACAATACAATTCAAAGCATGCATCTTGCCTATGTTTCATAAAAATGACTGTCCATGGGATCTTCTGCGGATGAGGTAACAAATCTAACCACACTTTAAAAAAATAATGAATGTACATTTGAACAAGCCAGAGAATAACCACCCAAACTTTCCTCCTTTTTTCTTTTCGTTGGTGGCATCTGTCATGGTGGTTTTAGGAAAGCACACTCAGAGAATCACCACCCAAAATGCCCGGGTTTTTTTATTGATCACATGTTATACTCTTTATTGGAAAACACTCTTTAGGGAGTTTTTGATTAATAAGTCCCAAGAAATTAGTGTCATCAATGGAAAAACGGCAAGAAATTCTATGAGTTTTTCTTTCTATAATTTATCCAAGAGACCAGAGATGCGCAATATACTGAAAACTGAACTGATATCGATAGCATGGGGATAACGGAAAGCAAACCGAACTCATCCGAATACCAAAACTGTCTGAATTTTCATATTTTTCTACATTCACTACGAATAAGACCTTGTTGAGGCTTGATAGCAGTTGAAGGGTTCATTTTCACGAAAGAAGTGATTGATTTTCACTTCATTTTTATACACCCTCTACAGCCTGGGAATCGTGCTGAATTGCCACTTGACTACACCCTGTACATGTCCATTTCCTTAGCAGTGATTTCTAGTCAAGTCTTTGCTGCCTTAACATGTAACTAGCCCCAGTTAGAAATCACTACTCAGGTGATTTGTTTTCTATCAGCAGGATCTCCTAACGATGGCATGTAAATGGCACATGTTTTGAGATCGCAAAAGCCTGAAATAGACCTTTGAGGGTTAGGTTTCATTGGGACAAGTCAAAACTTTAATGCAGATATGATTTGTGTTGGCAAAAGAATGCCAATGTTGTTGAGCTCATTGGCAGCGGTATTTGTGGCACTGTGGTAGAATGATACAAGAAAAACTTATTCTGTATTTTCCTGGTATGAATCCTTTTTTAGTCATGTTAGATACCGAATACCAAACCGATACCACAGTATACCTCCCTAAAAATACGAAAACTGATATGGAACTCATAATTCCAGTACCGCCCATCTCGAAAAGAATTAGATATTCTCTCTCCCTCTCCCCCTTTCTCGAGAACCTACTCCAGAGGGTATTTGTTTGATTAAATGAGGCCCAGTTGATTTCTTGAGATTAGTTTAATTTCAGAAAAAGAAAGAAAAAAAAAAAAAAACAGTTTGGATATACTTATATAATTCAGTCCACCCATTGGAGGAGTCTGAATGTTCCCTCAAAGTTTTCATGCGGTCACAAATTAATTCTACTCTCACTGATACCAGTAGGTGCACAAACCAAAAATAATCACTTCAAACTAGCTCAGAGAAAATAAATATTTGAAACTAGAGGCTCTAAAGAGCCTGTAATCACTCACCTGGAACTACATATAAAAATGTGATTTCCCATAGGCTTTCCATGGTAACTATGAGCTGCAATTGTGACCACGTTTGCAACATTACATGAACATTACATGAGGATCATTGGTAGAAGGTGTTCCAGTCCTCAATCACATGAAGTTTCAAAACATTTGAATCCATCAAACAGAATCATAGAATGTCTCTGGTGGCCATATTTTCCAACCAACGGGAACAAAAAGAGGATCGTTTGTGGAGGGCCTCCTATAGACCATTCCTGCCCAGTTTAGGTTCACGTCGGCTCAGTAATTCCAGAGAGAATATGAAAATGGGATTTCCCATAGGGTTTTTCTATAGTAACTATAAACTGCAATTGTGGCCATGTTTGCACCCCGATCAACATTAAATGAGGAACGTTGGTAGAGGGTGTCCCAGTCATCAACCATGCAAAGTTTCAAAATATTTGGTCCTGTGGTTTCCGAGGAGAAGAGTTTTCAAAATTGACCAATCAGAATCAAAGAATACTTCTGGCGGCCACATTTTTCATCCAACAGGAATAAATGAGTAACAGTTGTAGAGAATCTCTCATAGACCATGCCTGCCAAGTCTGGTTCACATTGGCTCAGTACTCTCAGAGAAGATGATGAAAATGTGATTTCCTATAGGGTTTCTATAGTAACTATAAGCCACAATTGCAGCCATAATTGCAACCCGATGAAGATTAAATGAGGCTCATATAATAGAGGGGGTTTACAGTCATCAGTCACATTAAGTTTCAAAACATTTGGACTTGTAGTTTCAAAGAAGATTTCTTGAAAATGCACACATTTATGAATTCTGTTTCAACAAAAAAATCAGTAAAAGAAGGTTAAATATTTTGAAAATTACAATTTTTCAGACAATATTCTCTTTCAAATAGCTTTGGAAAGGTAAAGGGTTACAGGTAATACATTTTACTCCAATTCTGTCACATCTTAAAAAAATTAATTTACTGGACAGCTACTGGGAAAACAAAATAAACAAAACTTCCATGCTTTCCAAACACCTGTCATCAATCAGTATTTCAGATAAGTAACTTGAGACTAATACATGTATATTGACATAATTACAGCTGCACTTGTTTACAGTAGTATTCAAAATAAGTTGTAGGATAATCCTATAAACTATGTATCTTTCTCTTCCTACACTGATAAGACCAGAAGCTGACATCATTTTCTGGAAAGCTCTCACTGATAGCTTTCCAGAAAATGTCAGATTCTGATCTTGTCAGTGCAGGAGCAGTAGTTTACTTAGTTTATTGCAGTTATGCTACAACTTATTTTGACTTGTACTGTATACACAATATTTTGGGTTTTTTTCCCAGTTCTCAGTGGAGAAAACTGGAACCAACCCTTACCAGATTCTCAAAAAACAAGTATTTTGCTGACAGTACCAATCTTCATGCAGATAGGAGGGGCATTGGGTTAAGCATTAGAATATAGCCTCTGGCGGCCACATATTTCCATCCTCTCATAGACCATTCCTGCGAAGTTTGGTTCACGTCGGCTCAGTAGTTCCAGAGAAGAAGATGAGTTTCTATAGTAACTATAAGCTGCAATTCACTATGGGTATACAGCAATAGGATACACTTGCATACCAAATATCAAGTCACTCAACCAAGTATTTTACAAGTTATTCATGACTGAATTTCGGGATGGATAGATATGGATGGATGGATGGACAGACAGACGGTTAGATTCCTATATGCCCCCGGTGGGGGTATAAAAAGAAGAGAAAACCACAATTGTTCAGATGCCGGGATGCCAGGTAGATGGAGGCTTGGCTTGAGCGGAGACAAGCAGCAGGCTTTTAGATTACTCCAATTTCACACGGTTTACAGGTGTGCCCAAATTGAGAAAGTGTGAAGACATCAAGAAAAATATATAAATTCTCTATGCCTCTTCTACATTTGAGAATAACTTCCATCATAATATGACCACAGAAATACAAAGAAGGGCATAGCAATAAAGCATAACAGTATTAGGCTCTTATTTCTAGGGTTTAATGTGTCCAAATTAGGACAAAACAGTGTGTCCAAAATAAATGAATTTAAAGGCCTGCCAGCTGAGAAAGAGAAACTGGAGAAGGAGAGGGAGACGCCCACCACCACCACTTACTCCACCTGCGCCAATCAACACCTCCTCACCAAGGAGGCCGGAAGGTATGGAGGAGTTGGAGGAGGAGGAGATGATAGAAGTCAACCAATCTGATCCAGAATCTGCCATCAGCGCTTACCACTCTAGCCACAGCATCAACACCAACACCTGCTACCACCAATCCACCATCCCGAAACCAGAGGATGAAGAGGCGAACGGCGACATGGCATGGGGTGAATTTATAGAACAACTTGACAAGTATACCATCAAAACATTTGGGAGCCTTAAACTAGATTTCACCGGTACCATCAACAAATACGTCAAATTTGTCAGAAACAACTACAAAAAGGAGACCCAAGATATTATATTAACATACAGCGATAAAGAAAGATAGAAGCACAAAAGATTCGCAACCAGAACTTCCACCACCACATGAGGAAGACACCTACTCCTCAACCTCAGAAACACAAGAAAAAAATACAGACACCGCTAATGAATTCCTTTCCCTTTTCCTCCTTTAACGTGCTGGACGTGATGCAGAAAAATGTTATTATACAGTTACAGAGGGTTGAAAGGGGCTTGCCGCACAGCATCCCTACGTGCCTTCGGCAAGCAAAAAAACATTGCTTCAGGTGAACTGATAATGGTTAGACTTCTAATAATACTGAACAGCTTATTGAAAGATATGTACATTTATCTAACAATCATATAGACTTTGGCCTGAAAACCACGAAAAATGGTACGTATCACATAGTGTGTTCTGATTCTGTATCATATAGACAGCTCATTCTGATTCCGTATGATATAGATGGCTCATTTCCGGTAACACAACGGGCTATCATAAAAGGGTGCATGAATACATTCTATGTGTATTTAAGTGATCGACTCAGCTGATCACTAACAAAACAAAAATTCCTTACAGTTAGTGACAGAACTATTAATAGCCAATGACATCACCCCCCCCCCCCCTTCACCCCCCCCCCCCCCCACACACACACAATAAATGGAAAATGCACAATTCAATATTACACCCAGTTCCCGAGGATGTGCCCACGTCACACACCCGTACATTCAAGCGGATCATCATAGGAAGTGACACTGAGAGTCAATAAATTTACGACACAACTTTGAAAATGGCGGTGACTGTGTTACTCGTTGTTTGTTAGAGTGAACAACAATATAGTTCCATAAAATATGGGTTTCTTAACTTTTTCTTGCCCAACATTATGTCCTAAAACTGTATTAATAACTTAAGATTTTATCTGTTTATGTGACATAATTGTTAGATAAATGAATTATCATGATAATGTGCATGACCTGCGATTTCCATCAGATTCTTGGTGGTGTCCATAAATGGGATCACAACTCGCCGACAAAGCCGGCTCATTGAGATCCCATTCTGGACACCACCTTGAATCTGATACAAATCACAGGACATGCACATTATCATGATAATCTGTATATACCTTCAGATGAGGAAAAGCAAAAACATAACCAACAGAATTAAGTCTAAAACTTTTAATTCAAATGAACAACATCTTCTCTGTAAACACAAGCAGCTGTCTTTTGCTATAAACCTGGGTAATCTTATTAATATCAAGCAGTAATATGATGTGAAGTAAAATAGAGTGTTATAACAGCTCTTCTGTTCATACAAGTGTATTGTTGTGACAAAGAACCAAGGCTTATTCAAACAGTAAAATAGTATGAGACAATATTTACAAACTTCATTACAGAAATTAACTGGCCGAGTTCTAAATTATATTTCAAAGTTGATTTGGAAAATGAGTACTTTTTTCAAAGATAAGCAAGAGGAGCTTTAGTTTAGCAAAATTGTGTTCAAAATAATTTATTTTATTTTTTTCTTTTGTAATTATTTCTTGCCATCAAAAGTTGATGTTCTTGCATTTTTTTTTAATGTTTTAGTCCTCATAATCTACAGAATAGCATGAGAGGAGGTGTATTTCATCCTTTGAGATTAAGAAGGCTTTGCAATGCTAAGTAAATTTTATTAACTTGGGTAAAATATCAGACATAAGGCGAAAAAAAAATAAAAAATCTATTTCTCAGGTCCTCCCACATGGTCCTTTTGGCTGCCGCATGCTCTCTTTTTATAACCAATTTAAACTTAAAAAAAAATTAAAATTAAATGATATTTTAATCTGATATTTGTCTGATATTTTTTCTGATATTTTACCCAAAGTTAAAAAAATTGATGAATTTGTCCCTTGAGTGCAAGAAGGCTTTGCAATGCTTTAGCATTGCAAAGCCTTCTTGCGCTCAAGGGATGAAACACACCACCACCCATGCTATTCTGTAGATTATGAGACCTAAAACTTGAACCAAGAACACGAACTTTTGATGGCTAAGTAATTATTGAAATAAAAAATAAAATTAAAAAAACGCTCGCCCGCATGCAATTTCACAAATAATGGCCTGAGAAACAGAAGATCTACTTTGTGTGGCCTAAACCATTTAATTTCATTTTTTAAAGTTTACATTGGTTATAAAAAGAGAACATGCGGCAACCAAAAGGAGCATGTGGGAGGGCCTGATAAACAGTTTTAACTTTTTTAGGCCTAAAAATTCAAACTTGAATACAAGTCTGGGAAAATAGTAGATTGATAGGTCTATCTCGGGAAGCTCAATGATCCAAAATGCAAAACAACTGGCCTACAGCAGATGGTACATGTATGCGGATATTTACATAACAGAAGTGTCAGTTCCATTTGCCTCAATTTGTATAACCACCTGTGCCATGCAAATCTATTTTACAGCCTGATTCATCACTGTTAAAACATTTTATCAAAATCACATACAAGAAAAATTCATAACTGACCAAATCTGCTTGATCAAGCTGATAAGAGCACTGGAAAATATTCCTCTACACCAGTCCAGCCGTCAAGGATTTCTATGCCTGCAGAAACTCTGTCAGGACTGACTTTTCAAACTTTCAAACAGATCCCAAAATTGGAACTTCCAGATATCTTCAGAATGCAAATGTCTAACAATACTTATGGGAAGCATGAATTACAACTGAAACACCACGGTGTAGATTATCATCCAACAAATTAGTTTGTTATTTCTAACGAAAGCATATGAAGTGCATGCAAGCGTCCAGATCATAGACCACTATGTTGTAGTTGTTGATTCACTGACACAAAGTTTACTGGTGCTTTATGTGCTTTCCTTAGATATTATAAAATATGCACTGGCTTTTGTGCTTATCTGGCCAACGATGTGAGTTTTAATGATTATATTTATTTATTGGGTTTTAAGATAACATATTTCTGCATAATGGCTGATCTTGACTGTGATATGGAGATAAAGTCAAGTTTAGTCAATTGCTTATTCCCATGTTGCCCATTTTTGAGGGTATCCACCCCAAGACTGGGACCTATTTTACCATTAACTGGTGGAGTGCTAGAAGCCACTATCAGGCTTTCAAAAAAACGAGGGTATCAGAGCATAATCCAACAATTTCCTTGCTTATGTTTCATACTCAGTGAAAAAAAATGATATTTTGTTGATACAGATCTGTTTTATTACAAATTATTGGAGAGTGCCAACAAGCACTCTCCAATAATTTGTAATAAAACCAATTATGAATAACAAATTCAGATCATTAAAAATAATCTCTCTTTTTTTCAACCATTTAAAACAAACCTTGTTTACCACTGTAAACAAACACTGCTTCACTTCCCGGGGTTCTCATGAAAGGGGGGGGGGGGGGGGGGGGGGTGTTATGGATCTGGGATCTGAATTCCCTACTATCACATATCAGAAAAACATAACCCTTTTCCTATGGTAATGGCCATCACTATTCACAAAAATCCTTATTCCTTACATTTTTGCCCCTAAAACATGGCTTATGACCTGTCTCTTGAACAGGCTTAATGAGCTCATATCAATACGGGATCATAAGCTATATTTCATAGGCGAACAATGAAAATCGGTAATTATTCATGAAGAAATCTTACAAGTGTCATCCCCAAGTCCAGGCCAGGTGAGGGGTTAAACATGGAAGTAATCCTTTCAGAAGGCTGATTCACCTTGCCCACATTTATAAGGACAACAACCAGCTAATAGATTTTCAAGTTATTTATTGGTGTTTAAGATCAATTTCAGCATCTAAGGCTGTATCATGGCCACAATATAGGTATGAAGTCAAGTTCAGTCAATCATTTATACCTATGCTGTCCACTTCAAAGGACTTCCACCCCAGGCAGTGATTACCAGGACCTATTTTTCCAGTGAAGCAGTTTTTTACCACAGCAGATAAGCACTGATCCACTACCAAGCACTGATCCACTACCAAGGGGGTGAGGGGGATGTTGGAAAGTTAAAAAATTTATAGTAATTTATATATTTTTTATACTTACCAATGACCCAGACATAGCTGGTGCTAACTCTTAAAATATAGGGCCAAACACAAATTTTGCCCCCCAATCCCCAAAATTTGCATCTAAAACTAAAGAAAAACATGTCCTGAGAGGCCCTCCACACCTCGCCCCTACTGCGCATGCGCAGTGTCAAGGACGTTCCGAAATTGGCGCCATTAATCATTCTAATAACCAGTGCCTGGTAAGCGCTATGTACTCAGCGGGGAGGCAAGAGTTCCCAACTCCTGGGAGGGCCATCCCCGTCTGGGTCATTGGTAAGTATAAAAAATATATAAATTACTATAAATTTTTTAACATTTTTATACTGTACCAATGACCCAGACATAGCTGAATAGTAAAAAGGCTGGAGGGCCAAGGACATAGAGCAAAATGGAATACGCTCAATAAAATAAAATAGAGTCATCCCCTGTAGGGAAAAGAAGTAATAGGCCTTACATGTATCTTTCTTATTTATGATAAATTAGAAAGATACAACGCCTTCCAAAAATTGAGCTTCATACATCCATGTACTCTATTAATATCCAATAATCCTTATACTAATAATTTTTAAAGTAAGCCAATAATAAAGTAAGTCTAGAGAATAGAGACTCTTATACTCCTAAAAGTGTGTGAGAATTGCATAATCATGTCCGTTGACATATGCAATATTCAAAAGCTATACTTTAAAAACTAAGACTTGAATGAATTTTATAAACTTAAACTTCTCACTAAACAACCATCCCAATAACAGCTCAGAATTACTAACTCCGGAGGAGGTATCCCCTTGTTTTCATAGTAAAAACAGGTGACCCAAGGGAACACCCTCCCCCCCCCCCCTTTTTCTTGCCCTGGGTCAAATAGCCCAGAGCGAAGAGGGCAGCCGAACGGAGACACTGCCGAAACAGACAGCCTACCTAGCTATAGTAGCAACTGTTAAGAGAATGACATTCTGAGCAGTAGATAATAGACCTAACAATAGAGGCCTCCAGAAATGGACTCGATATTTCTGAGATAAAATTCATGAATGGATGGCTGAGCGCCATGAGCAGCCTTCAAAAATCTATAATAGCAACACTATTAATGTAAGCCCAAGAAGTAGAAGAACTCTTACTTCATGAGCCGAAATCTTAAGCACAACTGCTAAGCCAATGATATACCATAAGCAGTACGCTAGTTAATAGAATCCATTAACAATAAAATGGAGCGTAACGTCCTTCTACTAGACATCAAAGACAGAAGAAGCTTACGCCCTTGTAATAAACAGATATCTGTTTATAAATACATAAACTGTACCCGGAAAGAGTAAAGGCCTATGCCCATACGAAGACGGAAGGACCTTAAAATAGGTTCCGGATAATAGGAGCCTAACTCTTATGCAACAATCCAACCTAAATAGTAACGGAAGTATTGATTCCGAAACTATGAAAGTGAAAATCATTCATCGATAGTGCATGAAACTCACTGACTCTACAGTAAAAGAGAAACCAACAGAATTACTGTCTAAAAGGTCAGAATTTGAAAACTACTGTTTCCAGAGGCTCAAATGATTACTTAGCTAAATAAGAACCTGAAGTTAAAATCCGTATAGGAATTTAATCTAAAGATTCTAAGTCTATTTATCAAAAAGTTACTAACTGACTTAGATAAAGAGACAAAAGACTCAATTGTAAACTATCATAAAGTGCATAGGTATGAGGTAACATAAACCTATAACCTAAATAACCACAGGCTGCAGTAGATCTTGTGAAACAAGTATACTAAAAAATAGCAATGAGTAGTATGGAGGGATCAACCATATGAACATAATGATCCCTACACCACAACGGAAGAGCCTCCACTTTAGTCGCATAGAAAAGCGAAGAAGAGGATCTCCTATAGTAAGAAATCGCGTCCAAAGCTCGTCCAGTACAGTGCTTACAATGCAATACGGACCACACAACGGAATACATGAAGGTTGCGACCTTGCTGGTTGTGATAAAGATGACACGATTTACCCAGTGAAAAAAGATCCCTACATAGAGGAAGATTTCACGTTAAGATCCACAGTAGACAAGAGAGTAAATTACTCATGATCTCTGTGAAGATAGAGATGCTATCAACAGAAATGTATTGTGGTTGTTTATCTTAGCAATACCTGCTAAAAACAACAGCGCCGGAGGATACGCGTATCCTATCATTCCGTCCTATAGATCAATAGAGCGTTAACAGTATTAGCTCAGAGATCTGGACAAGCCAACACATACGTCTGCAATTGATTAGCAAGCTGTGTCATAAATAAAACATCATTGGGCGCTCCCATAGATAGCAAATCTGATTGAATACTTGTTTGTTGAGAGTCCATTCTGACAGCAACAAGCGACCCGTAAGAGAACGGGAGTGCGATAAAACAATCAGACGACCCAGAATATGACGGACCAAAACTGAACTTGGTGTACTATAACCAACAGACGGATTCTTTCCATTAAATTGAATAACGGAAACGAAAGAGTGCCTCCCTGGTTCCGGAGATACGCCACTACTGTCGAATTAAAGGACAGGAATTTGGGCATGCGTTTCTGAATAATGTTCATGCAATGACATAAAGCAAGCCTAAAAAAACATTATTCCGCGGAAGTTAAACTAATAGCTAAAAGACTGCGGAACGCAAAGACCCTGGCACTTCGAATCCGTAGGGATCAGTATATATCCCAATCTGTTTGACTGGCAACCGTCATAACAGCCACACTCGGGTCCGGCAACTGCGGCGGCACTCTCTGAGTCAACCACCGAATGTTTGCCCCAGTCTGAATCTCTTGTAACACTAGATAGACAAGAGAATGTATAAATCGAGCAATTCATGGATTGCCGGAAAGTTGCCGTCGAAGAGAAGCTCCTCCGAGAACGAAGCGACTCTGAGAGAGTTCTTAACCTACTATCCACGCGTGGATGTAGCTAGGGCTGCATCACGTCTAACCAACTCCAATCAGCCACTGAAGGGCGGAGTTATACGTGAACAAACTACTGCCCTCAAAAGAAATTACATTGAGAATAATATCCCGTAAATCTTTTCTTGAAGACGTAATGATAACGCCTCAGTAAGGCGGATTACGTATAATAAAGCGTCTAAGTTAAGTCTACTATACATAATGTCGTTCCCAACATTGAAATTGGAAAAGACATAAACGGCGAAAAAGAATATATGCAGTCTTTAATCACACCGTCTAGACGCATATGAACTCTCGGTATGCCCTGCTCTGCCAAAATAAACTATATGCAAAAAAGATAAAATGGCAGAAATGAGCCACGCGGACAAGAAACTAAACTATCATGCTTAGTAGCAGGCTTGTATATATATATAAATATATAGCGTCGAAAAATAAAACACATGTTGTAATGACAATATTGGACTGCGTCGGTAAGTCAGGGACAAAGTCCCTGTACCGATCGAAAAATCCGAGTCCAATGACGCTATAAGTCTCTTATCCAAGATCGCAGCAATGAAGTCCGAAAAATAATCACTGGAAGAAATGCCAGAAGATATGAAAGGCATCTTCCGATACTACTAAAGGGAAAACTCGAAATCTTTCGAATCCCTTTCGCCATCCTGTCGGACCCTATAAAGCGTTCGGTCGTCCGTAGCTTGATGCAACCGCGGACCGCACCGACCCAGCGCCGTCGGATAATTCCTGATTCGACCGAGAAACCGTCAATAGCTGGGATGCTGCGAAACAACTGTGCTAACTCGGATAGCACGTCCGTCACTGAGGCCTGAGGAGCAGCGGTCTTACGATGCATTGCCGCAGGAAGCTCCGAGATCGTTACCCCGTGCATACTTCCAATATGCGAGCGAACGGAGTGTATAGGCCTCGTGTCCCTTGGCTACCGGATGGCGCGACCTATTCGCTGTGGAATCACTGAATGCCGAAACTGATCGGATACTCGAGGTCACGTAGCCAATGTGCGGTCGTGTGCCCTGCTGTGAGGATGAGGAAGCATTAAAGACAGTCTCTCGGACTGTCAATATAACGGAGCGTCCCGAGCAACGGATATATGCTCCGAATGTAAAAAATCTGAACCACAACATGCGGTCCCCTATGTTGTTGGCTTCCTCCGATCTGTCCTCAATCTGCCGTCACTGGGTGAGTACTAAAGTAATTAAAGTGCTCGCATCACCCAAATCTCCTTCCTAGACCGCAACGGACGAACCCGGCAGCCGAACCATTCGATGAATGTACGCTACACCGGGTGAGCTAGCGAATGTCACTCCGTAAGCGATAGACATATTCCATGAGCACTTATTGCCGCTAACTCTTCAATAACTATGACGACAGAGGCACACTTTTGAAAGACATCTCCATAACTCTTCGAACAAGAAACCAGAAATGCTTGGATAGCAAGCATAAAATAATAATATATATAGCGTCGTTCAATAATTCGAAAGTTTGTGTGACATTATTGGACTATGTCGGAACTGAGGGACGATGTCCCTGAACCGAACCAAAAATTTCTAAGTCCACCGACGCTATCAGTTTCTTATCCGGCATCGCAGCATATGTTGTTCCGAAAGGGAAAGCTTGAAATCCACCGAATCCCTTTCGGTATCCCGTCGGACCGGATGAAACTTTCGGACGTCCGTACCCGCTTCCGCGGAGCGTCCCGACCCAGCATCGTCGGATAAAAAATATGCGACAGATTCAGTTGATGCTGGGATGCTGCGATAAACTGTGCTATTAAGGAAAGCACGTCCGTTCCCGAGGCCTGTGCAGTAGCGGACTTACGATGCATTGCCGCTGGAAGCTCCGTGTACGTTGACTCCCGCATACTTCCTATGCGAACGTCCGGAGTCTGCAGGCCTCGAGTCCCCGGCTACCGACCCAGCGCTGTCGGATAAATCTCGATCCGACACCGTTTCTGTCGGCTGCTGGGATGCTGCGATAAGCTGTGCTATGTGCACAAGAATGTCCGGCGTCGAGACCTGCGGAGGCGCAGTCTATCGCTGCTTCGCCGAGGGCAGCTCCGCATCAGATGGCTCCCGCATACTTTCCTATGCGAACGTCCGGAGTCCATCGGTCTCGAATCCCTGGCTGCCGGATGGTGTGACCTGGTCGCCGAAGAATCCTTGATCGGCGAAGCTGGTAATATATCGGCGGTCACGCAGCCAAGGTGCGGTCGTGTGCGCTGACGAGAAGAGGAAGCCTTAGCAGTCTCAGCGGACTGCCTATACAACGGAGCGTCCCGAGCGACGGACGTATGCTCCGCTAACGACACATTTATACCACAACATCTGGGGCCAGATGTTGTTGAACGAGAGAGGGGCCTCTCTCGCTTGCCGTCCGGATGGACCGGAACGAGCTATGAACCGGACTAAAAGGCTTCCTCCGTTCTCCCTCCGATCCGCCGTCACTGGGTGTGCATTAAGTTAATTTTATAGTGCTCGCATCACCCCAAAATTCCTTCTAGACCGCAACGGACGAACCCGGCTGCCGAACCATTCGGTGAATGGACGCTACACCGGGCGAGCTAGCGGACGTCAAAGGCCGTCGAACCTACTAGGGTCCTCTTAGGCAATTGGCGTATTACATGAGCACTTTTCCGCTAGCCCTTCATTAATTGTGACGACGGAGGCACACTGTTGGAAGACATCACAGATACATCACCCTAATCTTGATCGTCTGAAATAGAAATTGATAAAGTAGAGTGACCCTACGGGGAAAGGACCGAGTGTCCAAATCCCCAACAATATACCGTGACATACGCTTCCGATATTGTCATCAAAATCATATGATACAGAACCGGAGTTAATGCGAGTACACAGACCACATATAGAATGATAATAAGGTCAGAGGAAGACTTCCTCTTAAAACAATTGATCAATATCCTTTCAATGTGAAAAGAAAACAAGTCCTGGTACTCGCACTAACCCCTGGCAATCAAAATACATAATAATAATATGATCCATTAATATAGAAAAAATAATTGAAATCAAAATATTTTGAAAAAATATTTTTTCAGAACAGCCCAAGTTTCTGAAAAGTAACGTTGAGCCCCAATGGATCCCAAGCCTAAGTGTGGACAAAAATTTTAAAAATATTTTAAACAATTTATTCAACACTTACGAACAATAATAATGTATCTAGTTATGATAGAAATAACATAAAGATATTATTATTTAGAAATCCCCCCCTCACACAGAGGGCTGTTTGTAAATGTAAACAATGAGTGTAAAAACACTAAAATAAGACTCCAGGCACCCAGGCCCGAAATCAGTTATCAAAAATACACCATCTGATGCAAAACAGAGACTTCCAGGGAAGAAACTGCAGAACATCAGATGGTAGATGCAGAACACAACGCCTAACCACCCGTAGGTGAAGACGTAAACATGGGGAAAAAACAGAATTCATTCTGTTATTCAGCTAAACTCCCAAGAAATTTTTAGTAATAATAATTACAGAAATTATGCCAAAAGCATGGGAGAATAGCAAGGGGGAACTTAAAGGACAGGGAGAGAGGAAAAACACTTGAAAAAACAGTGTAACTAAATAATCAGAATGACAACAAAATGGCTGCTGCCTTGAAAATAGGTAACTTAACATAATTTCATTAAAAAATTTTAAGTTACAGCCCTGATAATATTCTGTCACACATTCTTTTCCTCTCCTCCTTTTCTATCCTCCTTAGAATCACCATTTCACTAATATTTATGTGTCTGGCATCATTTAAACTGAGATTTAAAAGCACAAAGATCAGTCAGATGTTAACTGATGAAGGGCCAAACTTAGAATGATTAATGGCGCCAATTTCGGAACGTCCTTGACACTGCGCATGCGCAGTAGGGGCGAGGTGTGGAGGGCCTCTCAGGACATGTTTTTCTTTAGTTTTAGATGCAAATTTTGGGGATTGGGGGGCAAAATTTGTGTTTGGCCCTATATTTTAAGAGTTAGCACCAGCTATGTCTGGGTCATTGGTACAGTATAAAAATATCAAAAACAAAAACATTCGCAGATTGGCAGATTGGCAGTACATTTCATAGGCCAACCCTCTCCCTTACTAGTTTGCATCTGATGAAATCTAAAAGGCCTGCTGACAACAAAACAATAAATAAGAGGGGCAAATTCTTCTGCAAAGCAATATAACGCTGAAAGAAAAATGAATCCATTAATGGAAAGAAAGAAAAACTGTCCATCTGCAAACCATCACCAGCTCAAACCTTTACTGAAGACATACAATAGGACACACAGACTCTTTGCAGTACAAAGACAGATATAACATTTAGTGACAAAACCAGACTGTCATGGGCAACATAAAATTTCTTAAAAGGTGGAATTCTGGCTAGAATCACATTTTGCTAAACAGAACAGGTTCTCCAACATGCAATCTCTGGGTAATCTCACTGGTACTTTGACAGTTGTGTCTAGGCAAGTCTTACCTTGCAATATAGGCAGCCAAGACTTCCTAGAAACAGCTGCAGAGGCAAAGGATGTTTACTATAAAATTGTTGCAAAAAGAAATAAATTGCGAGGCCTTCAAGTGTTAAATATCTACAAAATCCAACAACTGAAGAAAGCATGATGCAGGCAGTCTTTATCACCAAAGAGCTTCCTAATGAAATGTTAGACATATAAAGCAATAAATTACATTTGCTATATCATCAATTTGAAGCTGTAACCCCTTGCTTGCTGTGAGTGGATATTCCTGCTCAGGACAGCAAATGTTTTGCCACCATTACAAGTATAATCTAATTTTTACCAAATTTTTCTAAGTGAGGCCATTAAAAAAAAAAGTGTATGTTTTCAGGCACCGCCTGTGTTTTTTAATTTCTGCCACGTAAACAGGGTTTGCATTTTGAAAAATGGTCGTGGCCTGAAATAAGTCGAGATTTGAGGGTCTGGGTCTACTCGGGGCTGATTTTTAAACATGCCTTAATAGTTTAGCTTTAAATTTTTGTCGGGGCTGGAAAACAACCCCGACAGAAGCAGTCTCAGGGCTGATCGCAGGGCCTGGAGCTGATCAGCCTCGATAAAATGCAAACCCTGCACTTAAAAACGTTTTAATACCCAGAAAAAAAAAATTATGCCTGGTCAAAAATTTACCCGGGCAGTAATTTATGGAGTGGAATTTTGAGCACCAGCACCAGTACACATTCCCCATAATATTTCAACTTCCTGTTCAGGTTTTCCTTGGTATTTTGCTTCAGATTCCTCCATTCTCTGATTAATGGTTTCTACGTTGGTACATGTAAGAACTTTGGAGGAAAATGCCCCTTTTATCATTCCAAATAAGAACCGGACTGCAATTGAACATCTTTGGCATGTTGTCAAAAGTCATATTGATTGAAGCATTTCGCGATATATGCGATAACACCAGTCCGGAGTTTGAAAAAGATTTCTTCATGAAATTGGAATATATTTTATCAGGGTATCTTTATTCAGATTTCAGAATAAAAAATAAGAATAAAAATTTGAGGCGCAATTGCCTGAGAACATAAACAGTTTTTTTTAATGGCCTAAATTGACATAATTTTTTACCAATATTTTTCTTTCAGCTTATTTAACAAAAATGATAACTTTATAGACTCGATTTGATAGAAAATGTTTTTAAAATACTCAGCAGGTTAAAAGTTAAACTTTCAAGGACATGTGCAAACCTAAGCTCTCAAGCCACCAGTCTAATTCTGTAGAGAATTTGATGCTGTTATGGCCTGCAACCAGTCTAGCCCTTTAAATTATTCTTCGCATTGGTTTAGAATCACACATCAGGAATATTTCAGTTGGTTGGAAAAGTGAAGCCATGATTCGCTTTTCCAACAAACATATATTCCAGATGATAGAATCTAGAAAATATCATAAACATCCATTGTCTTCAAATTAACATAAGAAATGTCGCTCAATTGAGACTTGATTTGACCAAATTTTTTATGACACTACCATGAGGATTGAAAACTCACCACAGTCATAGTTTTTTTTAGAACGCCACTAATTGTGTTATTACCTTGATTTATTTATTTATTTATTCAATTTATTTATTTTTTCACATAATTGTGCACAATGACTAATCATGACCACAACATGGAGATGAAGCCAAGTTTAGTCAATTATTTATACCCATGTTGCCCATTTTAGAGGACTACCAACCAAAGCATTGGTGACTGGGCCCTATTTTACCAGTAAAACAGAGCTTGTTTACCATAGTAAACAAGCAGTGTTTCACTTCAAGGGATTACCATAAGGAGTTTCTGTCTTGATGGTTTCAATTTTAATATTTAATAGTTGGAATATCTATAACTGGAACATGAAAGAATATTTAAACTCCACAAAAAGAGGATAAACAAACAATCCATAAATACACAGAATGACACAAGCGTGTGAATGGGTCAATCATTATGGATCATGCGTCAGCGCATAAGGATAAAAAGAGAGGCTGCAGACCTCAAGTTTTATCCTTTAGCGATGGCACAAGTGCCATTTCGATTAACCCATTCACACGCATGTGTCATTCTGTGTATTTATGGATTGTTTGTTTATCCACTTTTTGTGGAGTTGCACACAGACTACCATTCATGTAATGTGATGCTCCTTCACTTTATTACATGCCTTCATGTCTATAAAAGCAATTATGAGAAGGACACTCATTAATTCATTTGATAACTTGTCCCCTACTGGCACATAGAACACTTTGGAACTCAGGGGATGAACTAGCAACAAAAAGAACACATTTTATCACCAACCAAATTTTTGTGGGGGTCGTGTGTTACTACATTTAGCTGTTGCTAGTGATTCAAATTGTAATTGCAGTGCAAAATTTGTAGAAAATTCCAGGAAACTGTGCTTCTATTTAAAAATAGTCGGTCAACGATTTCTGTTAGGCACATATGTGCAGAACGGATTTTCATTTTCCGCATGGTTTAGTGTTGCTGTAGATGGGGAATTCTGTGTAATAACAGAATAGAATTCACTACAGAATTAGACTGATGGTCTGAGAGCCTGGTGCAAACCTTGAAAATGTTGTTTCAATCTACTGTGATTTAAAAATGTTTTTGTATTAACTGGCTGAGTGCTAGAAGCCACTATCAGGACTTTCAAACAAATGATGGTAGCAGAACAGAAAGTTTTCCTTGCTCATGTTTCATATTCAGTTAAATGCATATAATATTTTGTTTACATAAATTTGTTCTATTACAAATTACTGGAGAGTGACTGTGTGCACTCTCCAATAATTTGTAATAGATGAAATTTTGTATAACAAATTGCGACCACCAAAAATAATCTAGCCCTCAACCAGTTAAAGAGAAGGAAGAGACTGAACAATGTCAGAATCTCAAATTATATAAGGACAATAAGACCATTTAGGGTTTATGAATGACCTTTTCTCAATTAAATTAACTCCTTGCATTCTTGTATTTCAAATTTTTCATCAATGACTACATATTGCACATGCAGCAAGAAAAATGTAACAAATTCTACCTTCGTTGACAGAGCTCAATGAGCTCTGTCAAACAAGATATAATTTTTGAAATTCTCAGTTGCATTCTGGGAAAAATTTGCTGCTGAAAACTTTGGTATTTTGACATCAGAGTGCAGAGGGTTAAATTCCCCAACTATATCTTGAAAAAATAATCCATGGTTCAGTTTTCCATTTTGTTTTCAAAATATAACTTATGAGCTCTCAATGGAATGTTAATGAGCTCAGCGCTCATACCAATGTGAAATTGTAAGCTAATATGCTATGGAAGAAAAAAACATTTGTTATCGTTTAAGAACAGATGATGGTACTTTTCTAAAAAAAAAAATCCCAAGCTTTATTTGGTAATGAGTAAAGATGATGTACAGGAAAAAATGAATATTATAAAGCTAATAATTTTCACTGGGAACAATAATTTTACAATGCTGTCATTTTTTCACAAATTCTGCAAGATTGAGTTTACGACTATGCACCGCTAAAAACATTATGGTGGATTAACATTAAGACTGAAATAACATAAAAAAACAGATGGAAGATAAAATATTAAATACAATTAAATATTTGCAATTTGTAATATAATGAACATTCCATCTGTTTCATCATTTTGATTTAATCGCAATAAAATTGTTACACCATTCCCAGGCAAAAATTGTATAGTTCTGTACTGTTGTCGCAAGACCACTTAACAACTTAGGTATGTTTTCTGCTGCATTTCCACTGAAAAAGATAAAAAAAAAGCAAAATATTACAAAGATATTTAAAAACAAGAGGCCCCACGGGGCCTGAAGCGCTCATCTTGAATAGAATACAATATAAACAGAGTCCAAGAATGAATCTACATTAAACAATCCATCTCCATAGGCTACACTGTCAATCCTTGAGTCCCTCAGGAGTGACAAAAATAATCCAGGCATCATGCCTTTTCTTCAGTTGATCATAATGTAAAATGTAGAGCTCTCCTATGAAGCCACTTGATACAACCTATGTAGATTAATATTAGTTACACACCTCTAGAGGGTACTGAATACAAATTTTTTAATTCTTCAGCAACATGGCCAATTCCAGCAACCTATATGGAGTCCAAATATTAACCCAGGCTCTCGATTTGAACACAGTTGAATTTGACCTCCCTAGAGATGTTGTGTACCAAATATGAAAGCATTCTGACTGTTGGATCTGAAGAAGAGAAATTTTAAAGAAATTTCTTCATATTGCACTAAGTTAAAATTTGGGTTACCATAGCGAGCCCAAATATTACCCTATGGATCCGATTTGAACAAACTTGAATCTGACCCCCCTAGAGATGTTGTATACCACATATGAGAGCATTCTGACTAGCGGATCTGAAGAAGATGATTTTTGAAGAAATTCCCTCATATTGTACCAAGTTAAATTTTAGGTTCCCATATGGAGCCCAAATATTAACCCAGACTCTTGAATTGAACAAACTGGAATCTGACCCCCTTAGAGATGTTGTATACCAAAAATGAAAGCATTCCGACTGGTGGATCGGAAAAAAAAGATTTTTAAAGAAATTTCCTCATATCGCACTAAGTAAAAATTTGTCTACAATAGCGAGCCAAATATATACCTAGGGATCTGATTTGAACAAACTTGAATCGGAACTCCCTAGAGATGTTGCATACCAAATATGAAAGCATTCTGCCTGGTGGATCTAAAGAAGATTTTTAAAAATTATCCCCCATATTGAACAAAGTTCAAATTTGGGCTTCCATAGGAAGCTCAAATATTAACAAAGGGACTTGGTTTGAACAATCTTGAATCTGACCCTCATACCAATGATGTATATTAAACATTAAAGAATATTCCCCATATTACGGTAATACCCTATGTAAAAAATTTGGGCTCCTATATTGGGCCCAAATATGAACCAATGGGTTTTATTTTAACAAACTTGTATCTGACACCCCTATGAATGTTGTATACCAAATATCAAAAGATTCTGATGATTGGTTCTGGAGAAAAGATTTTTTTAAATTTTTGCAAATATGATGACTCAGCATTTTTTTCAATGCCCATTACAGAACACCTTAACATGACTGATGGCAATTTTTTTTACCATTCAATTCTACTGGTCCTAAGGATACTGCATACCAAATAACAGCCCTCTGTTCCGTGTGGTTTTGGAAATATGGGCGTTTGAAAATATTTCTATTTTTAGCTCCCAGGGTTCCCTTGGGGATGTGGGAATTTTTTTTTGCATATGCCAAGTACTTATGACCCAATAATACCAGTTACCAAATTTGGTTCAAACCGGACCATTGGTTCAGAAAATAGAAATTTTGGGCTGGGCCAAAAATCTTACCCCTCCCATTACAAAGCCAAATATTGCTTCATGAACTTCATTTGAACAAACTTGATTCTACACCTCAAAAGGAAGCTCCATAGCAAATATCAAGTCATTGTACACACTGGTTCATGAGAAGATTTTTAAAAATATTTTTGGAGCATTTTTCCCCCACTCCCTCCCTATGGGGCCGAGCATGTTGAGTTGAACAAAAATGCAATGCCCCTTCGGGACCATCACTCATACAAACTTTTAATTGAATTGGCCCAGTGGCTTTGGAGGAGAAGACCAAAACATGGTGTTGACGGACGACGGATGGAGAGCGATGAGATTAGCTCAGCTTGACTTTGTCAAGATGAGCTAAAAATCTTTGGAACTCCCTGCTACAGACCTGCAGTCTTGAGAGGGTTAATTTAAAGACATACACACAGGAATCAGATAAATGTTTTCCAGCATAGAAAGGGTTCAACATGAAGTCAGTAGAGAAAGAGTCCATCATGAGAGAAAAAAATCTTTGGAAAAAAACACACTAAAGTCACACTGCAGCCTTGAGAGGGTTAAATTAAAGACATGCATTTTGGTATCAGATGTTTTTAGCATTGAAATGGTTCATTAAACATAAATAAAAATCTTTCTAAAACAAACAAAAGTCCCCCCACAGAACTGACAGATTGTAAAAACAAGATGTTCATAACAGAATTTTTGTTTATTTAAGAACACAATTATGTCAATCAAATATTTGTGAATGAAAACCTCCAGGGATAACTATTACAAAAAATGCTGACTCATCATTTTTTCAATACCCTCTACCAGGCACCCTGATTGAACTGGTGGCAAATTTTTTTAAACAAATCCCTCCTTCTGGTCCTAAGGATGTTTCATACCAAACACCAGTTCTCTGTTCCTTCTGGTTTGGGATATATGAGCTTTTGAATTTTTTTCTGTTTTTAGTCAGGGTCCTGGGGTTGTCACAGGGCTGTGAAAAAGTTTTTTTTAGGCATCAATCAATTACTTAGGACCCACTTAAACTACATGCCAAATTTAAACTACAAACCAGTGGCCCAAATTAGCAGAATCGTAAAAAAGCAGAGGGCCTAGGACTTAAGAATTAGCAGACCAAATATAGCTCCTAAGCCTGCATTCCAAGGTGAAAGGAAATTAAATTTAAAAGGAATTACATGTATGTCTCTCTATACAATAATAAGAAGATATATCATAATAAGGAGCCATATCCAAGTAATTCCATATTCTTAGCATGAAAGATTATGCTAATTGGGTACAACGAGCCCCCAAATTTAAGGCTAGTCCAGACTAAGCCCCATAAATTAGGGATGGCGTATTTGAGAGTGAAAGACCAACCGCCACAAACATACGTCATATATAAATAATAAACAAGCTGTATCTAGGATCAGATATAATCAACAGACAAAACAGCTTCACTCATAGTTACACACTTATCAAGCCAGAGGAGATTTACAAAAATTCACCCCCCCCCCCCCACACCTTTTTTTGAAGGAACATCCTTCAAAACAAAGAGGGGCGCACTCTGGAATCAGTGAAAAGCGGTACCAATTAAACAATATATATTCGTCCAACAGGCACCCAAATATTAATTATTATTAATTATTGGTCCTTAATGCCACTTCAGAAGCCAAGGCTATCGAGGCAATCCCAGTAATTAATAGCGAACGTTTCTAAAATATAGCAGAGACGGAATACGTAGATAGGTTGAAAGCCGGTGAATAATGAGTACAACCATACACTTGTCCAATGGAATCCCTATGGAAAGTGTCTGAAGGGAAAACACACTTCTAAGGCAACCAACAGGCGACCCCATTCAGGTGTACAATTAATTCCAATAATAACACTCCTATTGACATGTGCGAATATATGAGAATGTGTACTGTATCTCATAGAAACCTGGATTAGAACATGGAACGAGCTATGATTAACAGACCCGTCACAGACCGTCCCCGAAATAATTGTTTCCTAGGTCCGAAAAAACCAATGACTGTTCGGAGAGAAGAAAATATTCCTCCGAATAATGATGCCAAACAAGAAAAACGTTACTAAGGGAACACATGCCCCCCCTCCCCCTCCCTCCCTCCCCCCCCCCCCCCCCGTGACCTTCACCTTCCAGATGCGGCGGAAACTATTATATGCGACACACCTTCTGACTGTCCTTAACAGTTGTAAAAAGTTTAACAATTGTAATATGATTCGTTTCTGAGTTATGGCTGAGACATGAATATTGATGATTTTCAGTGTGACCTTGAAATGTGACCTTGACCTTACGGAAATGGCTGTGGTGTGTGACACATCCACCCATTGTCCTTTATAATTGAGCGAAGTAAGATGATTTTAGCCCTAATAGTTTTGGAGTTATGCTTGAGACACGATTTGTGACCCTGAACATATGAAGGTCAATTGTGACCTTCACCTTGCAGATGCAGCGGAAACTATTATACGTGACACACCTTCTAACTGTCCTTAACATTTGTAAAAAGTTTAACAATAGTACTATGATTCGTATCTGACTTATGGCTGGAACACGAATATTGACAGATTTTTAGTGTGATCTTGAAATGTGCCTTGACCTTGAAGGTACGAACCCGGCTATGGCGTGTGACACATCCTCCCATGGTCCTTTCTAATTGTGTGAAGCTTGATGACTGTGGCCCTAACCGTTTTTGAGTTATTGGCTCGGACACACACACATGGACACATGCACACTTCAATCACTATATGCCACCCGACTTGAGTCGGGGGGCATAAAAATGTGAACATATGCCTAGACGGCCTATTGGCAGTTCCATGACTGATCCAAATAGCCCCCAAATTCTCATGAGCTCTATAAGCAGAGCAAGAATTTATATAATCTGTCAATAATGCATCTGCCTAATAATAAACATATTATGCACATGAGCAATGAAATCCTGCATGTACTCATCTGAATACAGCCTGTAACCACAGTATGACCGAGTGATACAAGTGTAACCAGGAAACTGAATGAATAATACAACGTTAATATGCAGTTAACTGAGTAATAAACTCACATGTCGTAAGAAAGGCCAGACAGCTCTGAGCGAAAAATTTTCAGAGTAGACTAATTGCTACATTGGAGAATGTTGTACAGATAACCAACATGTCAACCATACAAGTACACGAAGGCTAGCAATTTTATTGATAAAGAATCATATGCTTATATGACTAATAAACGAACAACCACAGAAAACAAACCAACTAAAAAGTGGATGGGCTCATGAGGTCACCGTTAGAACAAGACCCAGCTGTCAATCGAGAAGCCATGAAAGGCATGCATATACTAAATGCATACGAGGCTTACGAGAAGAAAACTATGTCCAGCCCTGTAATCACCTCTTAACACATTGACGGGGAGGGGGGGGGGGGGGGGGGGGGGGGGTCGATGAAAAATTCATACTGAACCTCCCTCACCAGCATTACATGAATCCCTCTTGCATTAGTCATCAAATGGAATAGGAACCGCAGGGCTCCCTCACTTCTAACCGACTCCATAATGCCACTAAGGACGGAGAGGGACGTGATGAACAAATACACTGTATTGACATAATCACACTAGGTAAATATGGCATCATTAACAAGTGTTTGACCACCGAGGTGGTATTAGTCCCCTACGGCGCTTTTGTGACATAAGGTGTTTTTGTCACAGAAGACACTAGAGTACATAAGCATCTTGGATTTTGAAAAAAAAATATTGAGCGTGCATAATCCCCTCACAACCCTTTATCCATGTACCATATATGAAAGGCGTAGCTTGAACCATGTTGGAGGGAGGGGTGGTAACATAAAATAGAGAAAAAAGCTTAAAAAACACGACAAAAATGGCTGCCATTCTGCCATCTTGGATTTTGAAAAATAAATATTGACTGTGCATCATCCCCTCAGAACCATTTATCCATGTACCAAATATGAAAGGTGTAGCTTGAAGCATATTAAAGGGAGAGGTGGTAACATAAAAACAAACAGACAGACGAACAGACAGACAGATGTTAGATTTTGAAAAAAAATATTGAGCGTGCATAATCCCCTCACAACCCCTTTATCCATGTACCATATATGAAAAGTGCAGCTTGAACCATGTTGAAGGGAGCAGTGGTAACATAAAATAGAGAAAAAGGATTAAAAAACACAACAGAAATGGTTGCCATGGCGCCATCTTGAATTTTGGAAAAAAAATATTGAAAGTGCAACATCCCATTACAACCCTCTATCCATGTGCCAGATATAAAAAGTGTAGCTTGAACCATGTTGGAGTGAGGGGTGGTAACATAAAATAGAGAAAAAAGCTTAAAAAACACAACAAAAATGGCCGCCATGCCGCCATCTTGGATTTTGAAAAAAAAATATTGAACGTGCATCATCCCCTCCCAACCCTCTATCCATGTGCCAAATATGCAAAGTGTAGCTTGAACCATGTTGGTGGGAGGGGTGGTAACATGAAAATAGAGAAAAAAAGCTTTAAAAACACAACAAAAATGGCCGCCATTCTGCCATCTTGGATTTTGAAAAAAAAATTTTGAGCGTGCATCATCCCCTCAGAACAATTTATCCATGTACCAAATATGAAAGGTGTAGCTTAAAGCATGTTGGAGGGAGAGGTGGTAACATAAAAAACAGAGACAGAGACGGACGGATGGACGGACGGACGGACGGACGCTCCAACATTTCGGGTTTATGGGCTACCCAAAAAAAATTTTGTATGTCCAAAACCTTATTTTACCCAGAACCCCACCCCCTCCACCCTAGAACTTATATTTAACCCTAACCCCGCCCCTCCACCCCAAAACCAGACCCTAACCCTAACCCTACCCCACACTGACCCTAAACCCTAAAAGCCCACCCCAGACCCTAACCCCACCCACCCCCGGGACCTAACCCCACCAACCTTAAGCCCTACTCTGGGGCTACCCTAACCCTAACCCTCACCCCACCCCTGACTCAACCCCACCCTAGCCAAACCAATAGGATTAGGAGCTATTTTTCGGTTTAGGGGCTACTAAAACTAAAACCCCACCCCTGACCCCAACCCTAACCCCCCCCCCCCCCCCCGGACCTAACCCTCCCCAACCTTAAGCCCTACTCTGGGGCTACCCCTAACCCCACCCCACTCCTAACCCTAACACTACCTTAATTTGGAGGTAGCCCCTAATAATAATATCCCCTAAACCCCCAATGTTGGCCCAGATGAACGGATGGACAGACGGACGGACGGACGGACGGACGGACGGACAGACAGACAGACAGACAGACAGACAGACTGACAGACGGAGTGCAATGCATAAGCCCCCCACAACCCCTTTATCCATATACCATATATGAAAAGTGCAGCTTGAACCATGTTGGAGGGAGCAGTGGTAACATAAAATAGAGAAAAAGGCTTAAAAAACACAACAGAAATGGTTGCCATGGCGTCATCTTGAATTTTGGAAAAAAAATATTGAACGTGCAACATTCCATTACAATCCTCTATCCATGTGCCAAATATAAAAAGTGTAGCGTGAACCATGGTGGTGGGAGGGGTGGTAACATAAAATAGAGAAAAAAAGCTTAAAAAACACAACAAAAATGGCCGCCATGCCGCCATCTTGGATTTTGAAAAACAAATATTGAACGTGCATCATCCCCTCCCAACCCTCTATCCATGTGCCAAATTTGCAAAGTGTAGCTTGAACCATGTTGGTGGGAGGGGTGGTAACATGAAAATAGAGAAAAAAAGCTTAAAAAACACAACAAAAATGGCCGCCATTCCGCCATCTTGGATTTTCAAAAAAAAATTTTGAGCGTGCATCATCCCCTCAGAACCATTTATCCATGTACCAAATATGAAAGGTGTAGCTTAAAGCATGTTGGAGGGAGGGGTGGTAACATAAAAAAACAGACAGACAGAGGGACGGACGGACGGATGGACGGACGGACGGATGGACGGACGGACGGATGGATGGACGGATGGACAGACAGACGGATGGACAGACGGATGGATGGATGGAGTAAAATCCTATAGTCCCCTTATGGTTCACGTAGGGGACTAATAAAGCTTATCGCCTCATATAACACCAAACCATACTGGTAGGAAGAGTATAACCTCCTCTAACATACAGTATCATGACCGATAGGACAATGAACTCAGCCTAGCTGAAGCAGCTAAAGGTCTTCCTATACGTGAAGACAATAAAAGGCTGATAATTGCAGCCTTAGAAGCTCACTAAGGAGACTTACAATGCTAACCATAGCTTATAAGTTTTCATCTCTGTGAAGACAGATATATTGGTGTAACTTGTGACCTTGAAGGCTCACTGAATGGAGACTTACAACTATCGTTGCGCAAGGTAGGGAATGAAGAGCTGCTATTTAACAGCCCTAAATTCTCAAAGAGACAGCAGTCCCAAGAGAAAATAAATTCAGTTATGTCACTGCATAATTACTGAAACAATCTCACTCATGATTCTAGCTAGGCTACTATGGAGTAAACAATAAGACTGAAGTCTATGCCACCCAGGAAAACAAACCGAAAAGCACTGTAGCGTTATCGGCTTTATTCCCAAAAGACAGCAGTCAGAGCCTGGCTAACTTAGCTAGAAGTCTTCCTCTCCGTGAAGACAGATATCTCGGTGTAACTATCAAGTTGAAAGCTCACTAAACGGAGACTTACAACCATCGCCACGCAAGGTAGGGAATGACAAGCCGCTATTCTAATAGCTGTAATTCCCAAAGAGACAGTAATCTCAAGGTAGCTATGCAGTTATGAGTCTCTGTCTATTTGAAGACATACCTGTGTCACGTGCGGCCTTGAAAGCTCCTAAATGGAGACTTACAACACTAGCCACAAGAAAAGACTGCAGTAAACAGTACATAAGGCTACTATAGCGTCCACAATGACATTAAATGCCTTGACGCCAAGGAATAGAACACTGAAAGGGAAAAGACGTACCTATTCCCTCTAACAGCTCTATTCCAAACAAGACAGCTGTCTCAGCCTATCTATGCACTATTCGTCCGACTTCAGGATGAAAAACAGGTGATTTGAAAAAAACCTGGAGAATATTTCGACGACCTCTATTGCTTTTCTTCAATAGGAGAGCCTATACCTCTGCAAGGAGAGACTCTCTTGGAAGAATTCGCTGGAAGATATGTCCAACACGAACTTGTTGTAAGTGGAGCTTTGCTCGGACTGATAGCCGCAGGCCTGCCGAGACTACATTCTCATCCACTGATCTTCCGCAATTTCATCCACTTTTGCGAGGTTGATAACCTTCCGCTAAGTGGAAAGCAACAGAAGTCTATTCTCGACAACCTCTATTGCTTCCTTTCATAAGAGAGCCTGTACCTCCACTAGGAGCGACTCCCTTTTGAAAGGATCCGCCGGAACATTTGTCCAACGCGGACATCCTGTAAGTGGGGGCTTTGTTTGGAATCATAGCCATAGGCCTTCCGAGATGACACTTTTACCCACTGATCTTCCGTGACATAAATCCAGTTTCTCGCGAAGAAGATAATCTTCCATCGACTGGTAAGCAATAGAGGTCTTATTCATCACCTGTAAGACTAACGAGGCTTACAGAAGGAGAAACTATGTTCTCCCCATGAAGAACCTCGTCCTGTTGGCTTAGGGGCATCTGACCTATAGTCTGGATCAGACCTGCACCCCTTTCCTGAGTCGCTATCCCGATGACCTCCGGAGTAAGTATAAGAGGGTTTATTGTACTCTCGCGAGGAGTTCCCTTAGCTGATTTAAGTGGATCAGCCTCGCTTACCCCAGTCTGCTGAAGCATGTTGTTGAGGTGCAGACTTCAGTAGTAGTGTACTGGAAGCTTTCTTGTAGCCTGTTCATAGACTAACGAAAGCTTGTCGTCAATAGAGTATATCCGGAGACCGGAGCAACTCGGAGAGAGCTTTTCACCTTGTCATCTATAAGTGATGACGACGCAAGGGCAGCATCAGTCTGATCAACTCCCAATTTGCCACTGTAAGGGTGGAGTTGTACGTGGCATACATGACTGCCCTGGAAAGAACTCTAAGAGAAGAACAATGTCCTCAAATTCCTTCCCATTAAGACATTGCGCCATAGCTCTGGTGAGGTGATCTGCATAGGACATCGCATCCAGATTCGCCCTATTAGATGAAATAGCACATTCCATCACTTCCGAGCATATACTGAATGATGCAGGTTGGGACATATTTTCATCCCCGGCCTGCTCATCTAAATGCAGAGGAGCTCTCTGGACATCTTCTCCAACCGTTTTTAATGAACATGGCCCAGGAACAGTAGATTTATTGAAGATGTCGATAAGAAACCGACTTCCTCTTAGCACTAGAGAGGTTCAATATGGCGTCGTTAAAATGGCCGAAGGCCTCTGACACCTGTCGAGGCTGTTTCGGGAAGGAAAGAACATCCTCTTTCCTCCACACAAAATCTGCTTCAGAGATGACAGCAGTTTCTCTTTAGTAGTCGCAGCTTGCTGATCAGGTGGAACAAAGTCAGTATAGTATTGATGAATAAAATTCATCGCTACCATATGCTGTTCCGAAAGGTAAGGGTAATCCTCTTCCTTGTCCCTTTCACCATCCGACTGATTCAGCTGTGACATTCGGTCATTCGCATCTGCGTGGACAGATGACTGGACCAACCCAGCATGTCCGACAGCTCACCACCGTAGTCTGCGGAAGGCTGCACTTGCTGGAATGCTGCAATCAGCTCTGCAATCTGCGACAGCAAATCCGTTACTGAGGCTTGAGGTGTAGCGGTCTTCTGTTTTTTTTGCCGCTTGCTACTCCTGGGACTAAGATCCGGAGATAGATAGAGATCCGGGTAGCTAGCATGCGGTCGTGTATGCTTTTATAATGTAGCGGAGGAAGCCGTGACTGAAGCCGACCTCGGCTGCAGTCTAGATGGAGCGTCCTGAGTGGCGGGCGGACGTATGTTCCATCTCGTGTAAGTTTCTCAAAACAACATTTGGCCCCAAATGTTGTTGGGTTAGAGAGGGACCTCCCCCACTCGCAGTCTTATCAGACCTCACAGAGCCTCCCAAAAAGAAAACTTGGTTCCGGCTTGTGCAAGTTTCTCAAAACAACATTTGGCCCCATTTGGCCTCTCCCGCTCGCGGTCCTATTAGACCCCGCCAAGCCTCCCGAAAAGAAACTTGCTGACTTCTTCCCTATTTCCGTCGTCGCTGGGTGAGCTTTTGATTTTGAGGTGTTCGCTCTACCCAAATCTACACTTCCTTCGACCGCAACAGACTTACCCGGTGTCACAGCTCCCACGGATGGAGTAACCGCTTCACCGGTCGAGCTAGCTGGTTGCAAGGGATTAAGAACATAACTAGAGGTCTTAACCCTTGCTTACTTCATAAGCACCTTGTAGCTAGCTCTATTTGCTCAACAGAGCGCGACGACAGTAGCACACTTTGGATGGGTGTCACAATACCATCACCATGTTCATGTTCTTCTGAAATAGAAACTGAAAAACTTGAATTATATTACGGTGAGAGTTCCGGCATAGGAATCTCACTGCCAACAAGGTATCGCAACACGCGTCTCCAATGTCTGTCATGTCAATGTACACAGGACAAGAATTCGCAGGAGTGCATCGACTATAGGCAAGGCAACAAGCATGGAAATCCGAGGAAGACTTCCTCGCCTTGCATTTAGAGCAGTAAGCTTTCAAAAATTACAATCAAAAGACAAAGTCGATAGCACTCCTACAAACTCCACAACAAAATATATGATAAAGATACATGAATAATCGCAATCAAAATTAAATTCAAAAATTTATAAAAAAAAATTCAAAAATGTTTTGAAAAAAAGGGAACATTATGAGCCCAAGGGCATCCCGATAGAGCCTAAGTGTGGACAAAATCCAAATATTATGAGCTACACTACCGGAATAATAATCAATGTATCCTAAAGTAATTCTACAGTAATATAATATAAAATACTACATATATTTGAGGATGTTGCCAATGTAAACAACGTCAAGGAAGAAAACAGAAACAAGACATCAGGCACAAAAAGGCCCAGTCGGTAACCAATTTAAATGCTACCAGATGCAAAGCTAGATCTTCATATGAAGAAAAAATTATACATCAGATAGAAGATGCAAGACTAAAACGACCTAACACCCCTAGGGTGAGGACGTAACCATGAGGATAAACAGAATAAATATTCTGTAATACACGTTAAACTCCCAAGAAATTTAATAAAAAATTTCAATAAAAAATAGCCAAAAAGCTTAGGAGTTTAACAGGAAGGGTTCATGGGAGGATAGGGAAGGAATACTTAACAAACAGTGGATTAATCATTAGCAAGAATGATGACATCAGGCATATGTTCCGAAAGTTAAAAAATTTATAGTAATTTATATATTTTTTATACTTACCAATGACCCAGACATAGCTGGTGCTAACTCTTAAAATATAGGGCCAAACACAAATTTTGCCCCCCAATCCCCAAAATTTGCATCTAAAACTAAAGAAAACATGTCCTGAAAGGCCCTCCACACCTCGCCCCCACTGCGCATGCGCAGTGTCAAGGACGTTCCGAAATTGGCGCCATTTATCATTCTAATAACCAGTGCCTGGTAAGCGCTATGTACTCAGCGGGGAGGCAAGAGTTCCCAACTCCTGGGAGGGCCATCCCCGTCTGGGTCATTGGTAAGTATAAAAAATATATAAATTACTATAAATTTTTTAACATTTTTATACTGTACCAATGACCCAGACATAGCTGAATAGTAAAAAGGCTGGAGGGCCAAGGACATAGAGCAAAATGGAATACGCTCAATAAAATAAAATAGAGTCATCCCCTGTAGGGAAAAGAAGTAATAGGCCTTACATGTATCTTTCTTATTTATGATAAATTAGAAAGATACAACACCTTCCAAAAATTGAGCTTCATACATCCATGTACTCTATTAATATCCAATAATCCTTATACTAATAATTTTTAAAGTAAGCCAATAATAAAGTAAGTCTAGAGAATAGAGACTCTTATACTCCTAAAAGTGTGTGAGAATTGCATAATCATGTCCGTTGACATATGCAATATTCAAAAGCTATACTTTAAAAACTAAGACTTGAATGAATTTTATAAACTTAAACTTCTCACTAAACAACCATCCCAATAACAGCTCAGAATTACTAACTCCGGAGGAGGTATCCCCTTGTTTTCATAGTAAAAACAGGTGACCCAAGGGAACACCCTCCCCCCCCCCCTTTTTTCTTGCCCTGGGTCAAATAGCCCAGAGCGAAGAGGGCAGCCGAACGGAGACACTGCCGAAACAGACAGCCTACCTAACTATAGTAGCAACTGTTAAGTGAATGACATTCTGAGCAGTAGATAATAGACCTAACAATAGAGGCCTCCAGAAATGGACTCGATATTTCTGAGATAAAATTCATGAATGGATGGCTGAGCGCAATGAGCAGCCTTCAAAAATCTATAATAGCAACACTATTAATGTAAGCCCAAGAAGTAGAAGAACTCTTACTTCATGAGCCGAAATCTTAAGCACAACTGCTAAGCCAATGATATACCATAAGCAGTACGCTAGTTAATAGAATCCATTAACAATAAAATGGAGCGTAACGTCCTTCTACTAGACATCAAAGACAGAAGAAGCTTACGCCCTTGTAATAAACAGATATCTGTTTATAAATACATAAACTGTACCCGGAAAGAGTAAAGGCCTATGCCCATACGAAGACGGAAGGACCTTAAAATAATAGGTTCCGGATAATAGGAGCCTAACTCTTATGCAACAATCCAACCTAAATAGTAACGGAAGTATTGATTCCGAAATTATGAAAGTGAAAATCATCCATCGATAGTGCATGAAACTCACTGACTCTACAGTAAAAGAGAAACCAACAGAATTACTGTCTAAAAGGTCAGAATTTGAAAACTACTGTTTCCAGAGGCTCAAATGATTACTTAGCTAAATAAGAACCGAAGTTAAAATCCGTATAGGAATTTAATCTAAAGATTCTAAGTCTATTTATCAAAAAGTTACTAACTGACTTAGATAAAGAGACAAAAGACTCAATTGTAAACTATCGTAGAGTGCATAGGTATGAGGTAACATAAACCTATAACCTAAAAAACAACAGGCTGCAGTAGATCTTGTGAAACAAGTATACTAAAAACTAGCAATGCGTAGTATGGAGGGATCAACCATATGAACATAATGATCCCTACACCACGACGGAAGAGCCTCCACTTTAGTCGCATAGAATAGCGAAGAAGAGGATCTCCTATAGTAAGAAATCGCGTCCAAAGCTCGTCCAGTACAGTGCTTACAATGCAATACGGACCACACAACGGAATACATGAAGGTTGCGACCTTGCTGGTTGTGATAAAGATGACACGATTTACCCAGTGAAAAAAGATCCTCACATAGAGGAAGATTTCACGTTAAGATCCACAGTAGACAAGAGAGTAAATTACTCATGATCTCTGTGAAGATAGAGATGCTATCAACAGAAATGTATTGTGGTTGTTTATCTTAGCAATACCTGCTAAAACAACAGCGCCGGAGGATACACGTATCCTATCATTCCGTCCTATAGATCAATAGAGCGTTAACAGTATTAGCTCAGAGATCTGGACAAGCCAACACATACGTCTGCAATTGATTAGCAAGCTGTGTCATAAATAAAACATCATTGGGCGCTCCCATAGATAGCAAATCTGATTAAATACTTGTTTGTTGAGAGTCCATTCTGACAGCAACAAGCGACCCGTAAGAGAACGGGAGTGCGATAAAACAATCAGACGACCCAGAATATGACGGACCAAAACTGAACTTGGTGTACTATAACCAACAGACGGATTCTTTCCATTAAATTGAATAACGGAAACGAAAGAGTGCCTCCCTGGTTCCGGAGATACGCCACTACTGTCGAATTAAAGGACAGGAATTTGGGCATGCGTTTCTGAATAATGTTCATGCAATGACATAAAGCAAGCCTAAAAAAACATTATTCCGCGGAAGTTAAACTGATAGCTAAAAGACTGCGGAACCCAAAGACCCTGGCACTTCGAATCCGTAGGGATCAGTATATATCCCAATCTGATTGACTGGCAACCGTCATAACATCCACACTAGGGTCCGGCAACTGCGGCGGCACTCTCTGAGTCAACCACCGAATGTTTGCCCCAGTCTGAATCTCTTGTAACACTAGATAGACAAGAGAATGTATAAATCAAGCAATTCATGGATTGCCGGAAAGTTGCCGTCGAAGAGAAGCTCCTCCGAGAACGAAGCGACTCTGAGAGAGTTCTTAACCTACTATCCACGCGTGGATGTAGCTAGGGCTGCATCACGTCTAACCAACTCCAATCAGCCACTGAAGGGCGGAGTTATACGTGAACAAACTACTGCCCTCAAAAGAAATTACATTGAGAATAATATCCCGTAAATCTTTTCTTCAAGACGTAATGATAACGCCTCAGTAAGGCGGATTACGTATAATAAAGCGTCTAAGTTAAGTCTACTATACATAATGTCGTTCCCAACATTGAAATTGGAAAAGACATAAACGGCGAAAAAGAATATATGCAGTCTTTAATCACACCGTCTAGACGCATATGAACTCTCGGTATGCCCTGCTCTGCCAAAATAAACTATATGTAAAAAAGATAAAATGGCAGAAATGAGCCACGCGGACAAGAAACTAAACTATCATGCTTAGTAGCAGGCTTGTATATATATATATAATATATAGCGTCGAAAAATAAAACACATGTTGTAATGACAATATTGGACTGCGTCGGTAAGTCAGGGACAAAGTCCCTGTACCGATCGAAAAATCCGAGTCCAATGACGCTATAAGTCTCTTATCCAAGATCGCAGCAATGAAGTCCGAAAAATAATCACTGGAAGAAATGCCAGAAGATATGAAAGGCATCTTCCGATACTACTAAAGGGAAAACTCGAAATCTTTCGAATCCCTTTCGCCATCCTGTCGGACCCTATAAAGCGTTCGGTCGTCCGTAGCTTGATGCAACCGCGGACCGCACCGACCCATCGCCGTCGGATAATTCCTGATTCGACCGAGAAACCGTCAATTGCTGGGATGCTGCGAAACAACTGTGCTAACTCGGATAGCACGTCCGTCACTGAGGCCTGAGGAGCAGCGGTCTTACGATGCATTGCCGCAGGAAGCTCCGAGATCGTTACCCCGTGCATACTTCCAATATGTGAGCGAACGGAGTGTATAGGCCTCGTGTCCCTTGGCTACCGGATGGCGCGACCTATTCGCTGTGGAATCACTGAATGCCGAAACTGATCGGATACTCGAGGTCACGTAGCCAATGTGCGGTCGTGTGCCCTGCTGTGAGGATGAGGAAGCATTAAAGACAGTCTCTCGGACTGTCAATATAACGGAGCGTCCCGAGCAACGGACATATGCTCCGAATGTAAAATATCTGAACCACAACATGCGGTCCCCTATGTTGTTGGCTTCCTCCGATCTGTCCTCAATCTGCCGTCACTGGGTGAGTACTAAAGTAATTAAAGTGCTCGCATCACCCAAATCTCCTTCCTAGACCGCAACGGACGAACCCGGCAGCCGAACCATTCGATGAATGTACGCTACACCGGGTGAGCTAGCGAATGTCACTCCGTAAGCGATAGACATATTCCATGAGCACTTATTGTCGCTAACTCTTCATTAACTATGACGACAGAGGCACCCTTTCGAAAGACATCTCCATAACTCTTCGAACAAGAAACCAGAAATGCTTGGATAGCAAGCATAAAATAATAATATATATAGCGTCGTTCAATAATTCGAAAGTTTGTGTGACATTATTGGACTATGTCGGAACTGAGGGACGATGTCCCTGAACCGAACCAAAAATTTCTAAGTCCACCGACGCTATCAGTTTCTTATCCGGCATCGCAGCATATGTTGTTCCGAAAGGGAAAGCTTGAAATCCACCGAATCCCTTTCGGTATCCCGTCGGACCGGATGAAACTTTCGGACGTCCGTACCCGCTTCCGCGGAGCGTCCCGACCCAGCATCGTCGGATAAAATATATGCGACAGATTCAGTTGATGCTGGGATGCTGCGATAAACTGTGCTATTAAGGAAAGCACGTCCGTTCCCGAGGCCTGTGCAGTAGCGGACTTACGATGCATTGCCGCTGGAAGCTCCGTGTACGTTGACTCCCGCACACTTCCTATGCGAACGTCCGGAGTCTGCAGGCCTCGAGTCCCCGGTTACCGACCCAGCGCTGTCGGATAATTCTCGATCCGACACCGTTTCTGTCGGCTGCTGGGATGCTGCGATAAGCTGTGCTATGTGCACAAGAATGTCCGGCGTCGAGACCTGCGGAGGCGCAGTCTATCGGTGCTTCGCCGAGGGCAGCTCCGCATCAGATGGCTCCCGCATACTTCCTATGCGAACGTCCGGAGTCCATCGGTCTCGAATCCCTGGCTGCCGGATGGTGTGACCTGGTCGCCGAAGAATCCTTGATCGGCGAAGCTGGTAATATATCGGCGGTCACGCAGCCAAGGTGCGGTCGTGTGCGCTGACGAGAAGAGGAAGCCTTAGCAGTCTGAGCGGACTGCCTATACAACGGAGCGTCCCGAGCGACGGACGTATGCTCCGCTAACGACACATTTGTACCACAACATCTGGGGCCAGATGTTGTTGAACGAGAGAGGGGCCTCTCTCGCTTGCCGTCCGGATGGACCGGAACGAGCTATGAACCGAACTAAAAGGCTTCCCCCGTTCTCCCTCCGATCCGCCGTCACTGGGTGTGCATTAAGTTAATTTTATAGTGCTCGCATCACCCCAAAATTCCTTCTAGACCGCAACGGACGAACCCGGCTGCCGAACCATTCGGTGAATGGACGCTACACCGGGCGAGCTAGCGGACGTCAAAGGCCGTCGAACCTACTAGGGTCCTCTTAGGCAATTGGCGTATTACATGAGCACTTTTCCGCTAGCCCTTCATTAATTGTGACGACGGAGGCACACTGTTGGAAGACATCACAGATACATCACCCTAATCTTGATCGTCTGAAATAGAAATTGATAAAGTAGAGTGACCCTGCGGGGAAAGGACCGGAGTGTCCAAATCCCCAACAACATACCGTGACATACGCTTCCCATATTGTCATCGAAATCATACGATACAGAACAGGAGTTAATGCGAGTACACTGACCACATATAGAATGATAATAAGGTCAGAGGAAGACTTCCTCTTAAAACAATTGATCAATATCCTTTCAATGTGAAAAGAAAACAAGTCCTGGTACTCGCACTAACCCCTGGCAATCAAAATACATAATAATAATATGATCCATTAATATAGAAAAAATAATTGAAATCAAAATATTTTGAAAAAATATTTTTTCAGAACAGCCCAAGTTTCTGAAAAGTAACGTTGAGCCCCAATGGATCCCAAGCCTAAGTGTGGACAAAAATTTTAAAAATATTTTAAACAATTTATTCAACACTTACGAACAATAATAATGTATCTAGTTATGATTAAAATAACATAAAGATATTATTATTTAGAAATCCCCCCCTCACACAGAGGGCTGTTGTAAATGTAAACAATGAGTGTAAAAACACTAAAATAAGACTCCAGGCACCCAGGCCCGAAATCAGTTACCAAAAATACACCATCTGATGCAAAACAGAGACTTCCAGGGAAGAAACTGCAGAACATCAGATGGTAGATGCAGAACACAACGCCTAACCACCCGTAGGTGAAGACGTAAACATGGGGAAAGAACAGAATTCATTCTGTTATTAAGCTAAAACTCCCAAGAAATTTTAGTAATAATAATTACAGAAACTATGCCAAAAGCATGGGAGAATAGCAAGGGGGAACTTAAAGGACAGGGAGAGAGGAAAAACACTTGAAAAAACAGTGTAACAAATAATCAGAATGACAACAAAATGGCTGCTGCCTTGAAAATAGGTAACTTAACATAATTTCATTAAAAAATTTTAAGTTACAGCCCTGATAAAATTCTGTCACACATTCTTTTCCTCTCCTCCTTTTCTATCCTCCTTAGAATCACCATTTCACTAATATTTATGTGTCTGGCATCATTTAAACTGAGATTTAAAAGCACAAAGATCAGTCAGATGTTAACTGATGAAGGGCCAAACTTAGAATGATAAATGGCGCCAATTTCGGAACGTCCTTGACACTGCGCATGCGCAGTGGGGGCGAGGTGTGGAGGGCCTTTCAGGACATGTTTTCTTTAGTTTTAGATGCAAATTTTGGGGATTGGGGGGCAAAATTTGTGTTTGGCCCTATATTTTAAGAGTTAGCACCAGCTATGTCTGGGTCATTGGTACAGTATAAAAATATGGAAACATGAAATAATTTTATAATTATTATAAAGTTACAGCCCTGAACGCCTGAAACCACCGTTGTTCACTTCAATCATCCATTAACAGCCTTAGATCCACCAATTCTTGCATTGATTTGTCTCTGGCATCCTCAAAAAAGGAGATTTTAAAGCACAGATGTCAGATCATTGTTACTGACTTTAGGGCCAAACAAAGAATGATGTTGGCGCCAATTTCGGTCTCTTCCAGACCACTGTGCATGTGCAGAGAGTAAAGGTAAGAAGGGCCAGATAGGACTTTTAATTTTTGGTTTTGTATGCAAAGTTTGGGAATTGGAGGGTTCAAATTGTGTGTTTGGCCCTAGATAATATTGAGTTTGCACCAGCTAGCCTGGGCCATTGATTGTCATACAAAAATATGTATGTTGGAACATGTTTTCTACATGCACATATAAGACAAGAAACCCATCAAAACTGGAACTAGGTCCATTTGGATTAAACTCTATTAAATATGTAAATGAGTTTTGTTTTTACTGAGGAATATGTACAGGTTGCACTCACAGGATATAATAACACTCTCAAGTCCAAGTCTAAATTATTTAACAACTGACGGTTGTTTCTAGCACCAAGAGGTTACGAGATTCAAAAACATTTGGGATAAATTCTAAGGCCTGTATTACTTACCTAATAAAATTCTTATCTATCCATATGTAAACATGAAACAGGATTTCCTGTATGTATTTCCAAGTCCAGAGAGCATACTCTCGCATGAAGTCCCACAACAGCCACAAATAATGTCCACATTTAGACCAAGTTTCCGGCGACAGGTTGTATATCTGTAAATAGAATATAATTTGCTAACTATATGATTGATAATAGAGCTGGTGGGTTTTGAAATTTTCCCTTGGTTCGGTTTTGGACGAAAAAAATCGGTTTTTGGTTTCGGTTTTTGTAACACAGTACACATTTTCCATATCTTAAGTATTAAACTACGACAGGATAGTACTAAAACATGTTAAATAACAAACAAGTGAACTTGAAATGAAGTAAAACTGTATTGCAATTGTTTCCTGTAAATTTAATGAACAAAAAATTATATCTGCAATCTGCATACACCTTCATAAAACGTCATTCAAGTCCAAGGACATTGATATGGGAGTCGCGAGTGTGTGTTGAAGGGGAGGGAGGGGGGGTCTCAAATAGATAGACACAAAGATGCCGTTTGAGACGGAAACTTTATGATTCCACTGTCCTGTCAGATGTGCTTTTCATTTCCATTCACAGCACTGACGTGTTGCCTGACATGAAAATAAGTGAAACGGGTCAGAATTTGAGAAAGCAACTGCCCAATTTCAAGGAGAAGTTGTGAACTTTAGAATATGCCATTTACTTTCAGTAAAACAGATACCCATTTCAAAATCTAACTAACTTGACAAGTTGACATTTGTACCCAAAAGGAGCAAACTCTAAATCCCAGAATCATTCATTTACAAAGCACCGAAGAGGTTATGCAAATTACTGACATGGTCATCACCTGATCTGATTTCCATGCCCATTCTTCCGTCAGTTTGCATTGAATTATCATTGTCAGAAAGTCACTGAATTCTGAAAATTCCCATTACTTCGAAAAACAACCCAGCCACGTGCGTTTTGCATGTGTAAGTGTATTTTGGATTTTTACTTTCATTTTATTCAAATTTCCGATTGACACTTTGTATGACAGGTATGCGCAGCTAACGTTTTATTAATATTAATTTAACCCCTTTCCTGCAAAAAGGGGTTCCCCAACATCAACTAAGCTTTGAGCGAACTGATACTTTGCAGGTGTCACAGTCCGTTCTTTTTCAATAACAGTATTGTATTCTTCAGCGTGATGATTCTGTATGTGGTGACTTAGGTTGGAGGTATTTACGTACTGGGTGATGACTGACATAATTATTGCATAATTGGCATTTCTATCATGGTTTCTTCTTGATATGCCACCATGCATTTCAGCTGACATTTTATTGATTATACAAAACCTATGGCGTGCTAAATGTGAATATTCAAAAGTTAAGCAAAACCGAAAATATACGGTTTTTAATCTCTTTTTCGGTTTGGTTTTGGTTTCCACTAAAAAAAACGTTTCGCTTCAGTTAAACTGATCAGCTTTAATTGATAAGAGAAAGATGATACATATAAAGAAGCAAGAGGGGCAATGCAAAACGTGTGCCAATGTCCCGACCTGTCAAAAATTTTCTAAGTCGAAAGAGTGAAAAAGGGTCATAACTGTGGAAGAAACTCACGTTACACAGGTATCGTTCACCCATGATGCTCTATCACAACACCAAATATCATTCAAATCGGAGTAGCTGTGGCCGAGATACAAGAGAAAATGTTGGTACAGATGGCCGAACGGAAGACAAACAGATGGACGGAGGTCTCCACTAGATACTCTTTCGACTTTTCAAGTCGGGGGCATAATAACTTTAACTGCATCTTGAAAGTTAACCCTTAAAGGCCTATCTCCAATTCTGATCATATTTTACTACCTTACAACATGTGTATCAATATAGAGTCTGTGGGCAAATTTGCAAGGTACATTCTAAGTACATTGATAGTTGTTGTCTAGACATGTTTTGGCTGCCACTCCTGGTAATTCAAAGCATGCTGTTGTCAAAATGAACAGCCAATGGACATTTATAGTAAGTTGTATATTTTTCATACATAGCTTTGACCCAAACTCATGTTTGACAAGCATGCATGTGACTGGATGGGGTGACTATTTTGTGCATGTTCTGTAATGTATTAGCTGTTTGGACTGAATACAAACTTTAATTACATGGTACCATGTTAAAGTTATAATCACTGTCCTGGTTATTCTGTTTACTTCTCTGCTTTGATCTTTTCAAGTTTAAGCACACAAAGCACTGACAAAAACAATACATCCAAACTACCAAAACAATAATCCAAACTACCAAAATTTGATGAACATATAAACTTTAGTAACTGACAGAGTACTGGAAGCCAATATTCTGGCGTTTATTCTGAAATGCAGGTACAGTACAACCGGTCTTGAGAGGCCACGCTTTTTGCTGGCCAAAAGTGGTCTCTCAAACCAGGTGGTCTCTTGTGACTGATCCATTACAGAGTAACAAAGCCAAATGACACAAGGTCACAGTGGACTCTAAAGACAGATGGTCGGTCTCGACAGTGGTCTCTCAAAACAGGTTTTACTGTACCAAAACTTGAAGGCCTCATATTCTGTTTGTATACTTCATACTATCTTTTTTTACTACCTTACAACATGTGTATCAATAACACCTGTTTTAAGACAAGTACATTGGATTCCAGTTAAACAGAGAATTGATTTCAAAATATTGATCTTAGTATTCAAATGTATCCACAAACTGGCTCCAGTTTACCAGCAGGAGCTCCTCACTGTATATAAACCATCACGCAGTCTCAGATCTACAAACCAAATTCAACTAGTTGTACCTTTTAGCAGATCTAATTGTGTGTTCTCCATCGTGGGTTCCAGATTGTGGAATTCCCTATGAATTAGAGTCAGAATTTCAGAAACTCTCAATGTCTTCAAAAGAAATCTTAAAACTTTCCTATTCACTGAAGCATTCTCCTGAACCTCTGTAAGAGGCAACCAAAACAGATGTGACTCTTTATTTCAGAAAAGTGTATTTGTTTCTGTCAAGCGTTTTAGAGCACTATTTGTGGTTTTACGCTCAAGAAAATAAATTATTATTATTATCTTTGAAGTGAAATTATTTAGTGTGTAAGGATTTGGCTTGTTATAATTTATGGGAGAGTGCCTATAGGCACTCTCCCATCAACTGTAACAAGGCAAAGACATGTGAATAAATTTTGATATCCAAAAATAATTTAGCCCTCAACCAGTTGAGAATATGATGAACAAAACAAAATATCCAAGTGGCATACTACATGTACATACAGACTGGTAGTGGGCGGCACTTGCATTAACAGCATGACATTCTGATCTATCCTGATCCGGCAAACACAGACATGTGCAAACTAGAGAAACTTGTCTAACTTAGATCATCTCTCACTGGACTGTTGTGTCAGGAAATTTACAACACTGTTTGTTTACAGGCTTTTCATGTCAGTGTAAATGAACATGTATTTTATTTTAACACCTAAATTGGGTCCAACTGTTTCAGTTATGATAAGCTTGTCATTTCGAGTTTGGCTTTCTGGCTGATCATTAGTTTGACCTTTAGCACTTTCTTTTGCCAAGGAGATTAGCTAAGTCTGCAGCATTTACCTTGGCATTGCTGATGTTGAATTGCCAGGGTGAAATTCCAGGATGTGAATCCATGCCAAACATCAGTAGTGTGCTGCCTAGAATTTATTTTTATTTAATGCTCAGGCATCAATTCACGCTGAAAAATTAAGTCATATTCCCCTGTCGGTCGGCAAAACGAAATATCAAAATGATATTTAGAAATCGATATTTCATCGTAGGTTCGGATGACGAATCACATGTACTTTAAACGAGTCAGTACATCAGTAATGAATTCCAGAGTCCCAAATACAAACGAATTCGAATAATTGATAGTGACAGTGACTAAATCAATTCATTAAATCAGCGGTTTCAAAGTTTGACTTTCTCATTCACCTTCCAGCAAAAAGCCGAAATCACTTTCAAATTTCTTCAGTTCAACTTCACACGTCTTCAGTGCATTGAGTTCAAAAAAAATAAAATGACGTGTCTTGTTATTGAAAATAAGAAAGTGGTGTTTTTTGTTATTGTTCTATTTCTTCGAAACACATTGCGATTATTTCAATTCGCCAGCCTTGGTAAATCGTAAAGTTAGGGGAGAAATAAGACGGGACTACTTTTTGTGCGGATATTCACACATTCCAATGGTTGGAGTTTGGTTGTTGTAATTTTTGTATGGACGCCGGTTCGGCACATAAATTTTGCACCTTAATGGCAAATAAAGGCCACAAATTGGAGAGTTTGTAGTCGTAGAGCATTAAATAAAAAGAAAATTCACGAAAGTTAAAAAATTTATAGTAATTTATATATTTTTTATACTTACCAATGACCCAGACATAGCTGGTGCTAACTCTTAAAATATAGGGCCAAACACAAATTTTGCCCCCCAATCCCCAAAATTTGCATCTAAAACTAAAGAAAACATGTCCTGAGAGGCCCTCCACACTTCGCCCCTACTGCGCATGCGCAGTGTCAAGGACGTTCCGAAATTGGCGCCATTTATCATTCTAATAACCAGTGCCTGGTAAGCGCTATGTACTCAGCGGGGAGGCAAGAGTTCCCAACTCCTGGGAGGGCCATCCCCGTCTGGGTCATTGGTAAGTATAAAAAATATATAAATTACTATAAATTTTTTAACATTTTTATACTGTACCAATGACCCAGACATAGCTGAATAGTAAAAAGGCTGGAGGGCCAAGGACATAGAGCAAAATGGAATACGCTCAATAAAATAAAATAGAGTCATCCCCTGTAGGGAAAAGAAGTAATAGGCCTTACATGTATCTTTCTTATTTATGATAAATTAGAAAGATACAACACCTTCCAAAAATTGAGCTTCATACATCCATGTACTCTATTAATATCCAATAATCCTTATACTAATAATTTTTAAAGTAAGCCAATAATAAAGTAAGTCTAGAGAATAGAGACTCTTATACTCCTAAAAGTGTGTGAGAATTGCATAATCATGTCCGTTGACATATGCAATATTCAAAAGCTATACTTTAAAAACTAAGACTTGAATGAATTTTATAAACTAAAACTTCTCACTAAACAACCATCCCAATAACAGCTCAGAATTACTAACTCCGGAGGAGGTATCCCCTTGTTTTCATAGTAAAAACAGGTGACCCAAGGGAACACCCTCCCCCCCCCCCCCTTTTTCTTGCCCTGGGTCAAATAGCCCAGAGCGAAGAGGGCAGCCGAACGGAGACACTGCCGAAACAGACAGCCTACCTAGCTATAGTAGCAACTGTTAAGTGAATGACATTCTGAGCAGTAGATAATAGACCTAACAATAGAGGCCTCCAGAAATGGACTCGATATTTCTGAGATAAAATTCATGAATGGATGGCTGAGCGCAATGAGCCGCCTTCAAAAATCTATAATAGCAACACTATTAATGTAAGCCCAAGAAGTAGAAGAACTCTTACTTCATGAGCCGAAATCTTAAGCACAACTGCTAAGCCAATGATATACCATAAGCAGTACGCTAGTTAATAGAATCCATTAACAATAAAATGGAGCGTAACGTCCTTCTACTAGACATCAAAGACAGAAGAAGCTTACGCCCTTGTAATAAACAGATATCTGTTTATAATACATAAACTGTACCCGGAAAGAGTAAAGGCCTATGCCCATACGAAGACGGAAGGACCTTAAAATAATAGGTTCCGGATAATAGGAGCCTAACTCTTATGCAACAATCCAACCTAAATAGTAACGGAAGTATTGATTCCGAAACTATGAAAGTGAAAATCATCCATCGATAGTGCATGAAACTCACTGACTCTACAGTAAAAGAGAAACCAACAGAATTACTGTCTAAAAGGTCAAAATTTGAAAACTACTGTTTCCAGAGGCTCAAATGATTACTTAGCTAAATAAGAACCTGAAGTTAAAATCCGTATAGGAATTTAATCTAAAGATTCTAAGTCTAATTATCAAAAAGTTACTAACTGACTTAGATAAAGAGACAAAAGACTCAATTGTAAACTATCGTAGAGTGCATAGGTATGAGGTAACATAAACCTATAACCTAAATAACAACAGGCTGCAGTAGATCTTGTGAAACAAGTATACTAAAAAATAGCAATGAGTAGAATGGAGGGATCAACCATATGAACATAATGATCCCTACACCACGACGGAAGAGCCTCCACTTTAGTCGCATAGAATAGCGAAGAAGAGGATCTCCTATAGTAAGAAATCGCGTCCAAAGCTCGTCCAGTACAGTGCTTACAATGCAATACGGACCACACAACGGAATACATGAAGGTTGCGACCTTGCTGGTTGTGATAAAGATGACACGATTTACCCAGTGAAAAAAGATCCTCACATAGAGGAAGATTTCACGTTAAGATCCACAGTAGACAAGAGAGTAAATTACTCATGATCTCTGTGAAGATAGAGATGCTATCAACAGAAATGTATTGTGGTTGTTTATCTTAGCAATACCTGCTAAAACAACAGCGCCGGAGGATACGCGTATCCTATCATTCCGTCCTATAGATCAATAGAGCGTTAACAGTATTAGCTCAGAGATCTGGACAAGCCAACACATACGTCTGCAATTGATTAGCAAGCTGTGTCATAAATAAAACATTATTGGGCGCTCCCATAGATAGCAAATCTGATTGAATACTTGTTTGTTGAGAGTCCATTCTGACAGCAACAAGCGACCCGTAAGAGAACGGGAGTGCGATAAAACAATCAGACGACCCAGAATATGACGGACCAAAACTGAACTTGGTGTACTATAACCAACAGACGGATTCTTTCCATTAAATTGAATAACGGAAACGAAAGAGTGCCTCCCTGGTTCCGGAGATACGCCACTACTGTCGAATTAAAGGACAGGAATTTGGGCATGCGTTTCTGAATAATGTTCATGCAATGACATAAAGCAAGCCTAAAAAACATTATTCCGCGGAAGTTAAACTGATAGCTAAAAGACTGCGGAACCCAAAGACCCTGGCACTTCGAATCCGTAGGGATCAGTATATATCCCAATCTGTTTGACTGGCAACCGTCATAACAGCCACACTCGGGTCCGGCAACTGCGGCGGCACTCACTGAGTCAACCACCGAATGTTTGCCCCAGTCGGAATCTCTTGTAACACTAGATAGACAAGAGAATGTATAAATCAAGCAATTCATGGATTGCCGGAAAGTTGCCGTCGAAGAGAAGCTCCTCCGAGAACGAAGCGACTCTGAGAGAGTTCTTAACCTACTATCCACGCGTGGATGTAGCTAGGGCTGCATCACGTCTAACCAACTCCAATCAGCCACTGAAGGGCGGAGTTATACGTGAACAAACTACTGCCCTCAAAAGAAATTACATTGAGAATAATATCCCGTAAATCTTTTCTTGAAGACGTAATGATAACGCCTCAGTAAGGCGGATTACGTATAATAAAGCGTCTAAGTTAAGTCTACTATACATAATGTCGTTCCCAACATTGAAATTGGAAAAGACATAAACGGCGAAAAAGAATATATGCAGTCTTTAATCACACCGTCTAGACGCATATGAACTCTCGGTATGCCCTGCTCTGCCAAAATAAACTATATGTAAAAAAGATAAAATGGCAGAAATGAGCCACGCGGACAAGAAACTAAACTATCATGCTTAGTAGCAAGCTTGTATATATATATAAATATATAGCGTCGAAAAATAAAACACATGTTGTAATGACAATATTGGACTGCGTCGGTAAGTCAGGGACAAAGTCCCTGTACCGATCGAAAAATCCGAGTCCAATGACGCTATAAGTCTCTTATCCAAGATCGCAGCAATGAAGTCCGAAAAATAATCACTGGAAGAAATGCCAGAAGATATGAAAGGCATCTTTCGATACTACTAAAGGGAAAACTCGAAATCTTTCGAATCCCTTTCGCCATCCTGTCGGACCCTATAAAGCGTTCGGTCGTCCGTAGCTTGATGCAACCGCGGACCGCACCGACCCAGCGCCGTCGGATAATTCCTGATTCGACCGAGAAACCGTCAATTGCTGGGATGCTGCGAAACAACTGTGCTAACTCGGATAGCACGTCCGTCACTGAGGCCTGAGGAGAAGCGGTCTTACGATGCATTGCCGCAGGAAGCTCCGAGATCGTTACCCCGTGCATACTTCCAATATGCGAGCGAACGGAGTGTATAGGCCTCGTGTCCCTTGGCTACCGGATGGCACGACCTATTCGCTGTGGAATCACTGAATGCCGAAACTGATCGGATACTCGAGGTCACGTAGCCAATGAGCGGTCGTGTGCCCTGCTGTGAGGATGAGGAAGCATTAAAGACAGTCTCTCGGACTGTCAATATAACGGAGCGTCCCGAGCAACGGACATATGCTCCGAATGTAAAATATCTGAACCACAACATGCGGTCCCCTATGTTGTTGGCTTCCTCCGATCTGTCCTCAATCTGCCGTCACTGGGTGAGTACTAAAGTAATTAAAGTGCTCGCATCACCCAAATCTCCTTCCTAAACCGCAACGGACGAACCCGGCAGCCGAACCATTCGATGAATGTACGCTACACCGGGTGAGCTAGCGAATGTCACTCCGTAAGCGATAGACATATTCCATGAGCACTTATTGCCGCTAACTCTTCATTAACTATGACGACAGAGGCACACTTTTGAAAGACATCTCCATAACTCTTCAACAAGAAACCAGAAATGCTTGGATAGCAAGCATAAAATAATAATATATATAGCGTCGTTCAATAATTCGAAAGTTTGTGACATTATTGGACTATGTCGGAACTGAGGGACGATGTCCCTGAACCGAACCAAAAATTTCTAAGTCCACCAACGCTATCAGTTTCTTATCCGGCATCGCAGCATATGTTGTTCCGAAAGGGAAAGCTTGAAATCCACCGAATCCCTTTCGGTATCCCGTCGGACCGGAAGAAACTTTCGGACGTCCGTACCCGCTTCCGCGGAGCGTCCCGACCCAGCATCGTCGGATAAAATATATGCGACAGATACAGTTGATGCTGGGATGCTGCGATAAACTGTGCTAATAAGGAAAGCACGTCCGTTCCCGAGGCCTGTGCAGTAGCGGACTTACGATGCATTGCCGCTGGAAGCTCCGTGTACGTTGACTCCCGCATACTTCCTATGCGAACGTCCGGAGTCTGCAGGCCTCGAGTCCCCGGCTACCGACCCAGCACTGTCGGATAATTCTCGATCCGACACCGTTCCTGTCGGCTGCTGGGATGCTGCGATAAGCTGTGCTATGTGCACAAGAATGTCCGGCGTCGAGACCTGCGGAGGCGCAGTCTATCGCTGCTTCGCCGAGGGCAGCTCCGCATCAGATGGCTCCCGCATACTTTTCCTATGCGAACGTCCGGAGTCCATCGGTCTCGAATCCCTGGCTGCCGGATGGTGTGACCTGGTCGCCGAAGAATCCTTGATCGGCGAAGCTGGTAATATATCGGCGGTCACGCAGCCAAGGTGCGGTCGTGTGCGCTGACGAGAAGAGGAAGCCTTAGCAGTCTCAGCGGACTGCCTATACAACGGAGCGTCCCGAGCGACGGACGTATGCTCCGCTAACGACACATTTGTACCACAACGTCTGGGGCCAGATGTTGTTGAACGAGAGAGGGGCCTCTCTCGCTTGCCGTCCGGATGGACCGGAACGAGCTATGAACCGGACTAAAAGGCTTCCTCCGTTCTCCCTCCGATCCGCCGTCACTGGGTGTGCATTAAGTTAATTTTATAGTGCTCGCATCACCCCAAAATTCCTTCTAGACCGCAACGGACGAACCCGGCTGCCGAACCATTCGGTGAATGGGCGCTACACCGGGCGAGCTAGCGGACGTCAAAGGCCGTCGAACCTACTAGGGTCCTCTTAGGCAATTGGCGTATTACATGAGCACTTTTCCGCTAGCCCTTCATTAATTGTGACGACGGAGGCACACTGTTGGAAGACATCACAGATACATCACCCTAATCTTGATCGTCTGAAATAGAAATTGATAAAGTAGAGTGACCCTGCGGGGAAAGGACCGGAGTGTCCAAATCCCCAACAACATACCGTGACATACGCTTCCCATATTGTCATTGAAATCATACGATACAGAACCGGAGTTAATGCGAGTACACCGACCACATATAGAATGATAATAAGGTCAGAGGAAGACTTCCTCTTAAAACAATTGATCAATATCCTTTCAATGTGAAAAGAAACAAGTCCTGGTACTCGCACTAACCCCTGGCAATCAAAATACATAATAATAATATGATCCATTAATATAGAAAAAATAATTGAAATCAAAATATTTTGAAAAAATATTTTTTCAGAACAGCCCAAGTTTCTGAAAAGTAACGTTGAACCCCAATGGATCCCAAGCCTAAGTGTGGACAAAAATTTTAAAAATATTTTAAACAATTTATTCAACACTTACGAACAATAATAATGTATCTAGTTATGATTAAAATAACATAAAGATATTATTATTTAGAAATCCCCCCCTCACACAGAGGGCTGTTGTAAATGTAAACAATGAGTGTAAAAACACTAAAATAAGACTCCAGGCACCCAGGCCCGAAATCAGTTACCAAAAATACACCATCTGATGCAAAACAGAGACTTCCAGGGAAGAAACTGCAGAACATCAGATGGTAGATGCAGAACACAACGCCTAACCACCCGTAGGTGAAGACGTAAACATGGGGAAAGAACAGAATTCATTCTGTTATTCAGCTAAACTCCCAAGAAATTTTAGTAATAATAATTACAGAAATTATGCCAAAAGCATGGGAGAATAGCAAGGGGGAACTTAAAGGACAGGGAGAGAGGAAAAACACTTGAAAAAACAGTGTAACTAAATAATCAGAATGACAACAAAATGGCTGCTGCCTTGAAAATAGGTAACTTAACATAATTTCATTAAAAAATTTTAAGTTACAGCCCTGATAATATTCTGTCACACATTCTTTTCCTCTCCTCCTTTTCTATCCTCCTTAGAATCACCATTTCACTAATATTTATGTGTCTGGCATCATTAAAACTGAGATTTAAAAGCACAAAGATCAGTCAGATGTTAACTGATGAAGGGCCAAACTTAGAATGATAAATGGCGCCAATTTCGGAACGTCCTTGACACTGCGCATGCGCAGTAGGGGCGAAGTGTGGAGGGCCTCTCAGGACATGTTTTCTTTAGTTTTAGATGCAAATTTTGGGGATTGGGGGGCAAAATTTGTGTTTGGCCCTATATTTTAAGAGTTAGCACCAGCTATGTCTGGGTCATTGGTACAGTATAAAAATATTTGATGAATACCGAAAATATCTCGTTCGTGGCTACAAGAAATATGAGGATCTTCACGAGCGACGCAGTCGCTCGTGAAGATCCTCATATTTCTTTGTAGCCACTCACGAGATATTTTCGGTATTCATCAAATTTTCGTGAATATCCTCTATATATTTTATTTATTGGTGTTCAAGGTCACATATTTCTGCACAATGGCTAACCATGATGGTGACAGTTTTAAGGGTGTAGGAAGCCGGAGTACCCAGAGGGAACCACCGAGCAATGGCAAGCAACTGACAGCTCCCCAACATACCAACTCCACACAAGCAGGGTTAGCATTGGTTGAAGACAGGTGCACCATCGACGTGCAGTACGCCTTAGTACACAGTGTCACCGTGCCCCCACGTGGGCAATGGGGGTGAAGTGTCTTGCCCAAGGACACAACGCGGTTGCCGCAGGTGAGATTCGAACCGGGGACCTCTCGGCTTGCAGCCTGCACCTCTACCAACTGAGCCACCGTGCCCCCCGTGTTGCCTAGAAACAACTTCCTAGAAACAACTGAAACAACTTCCTACAAACAAATGAAAAACCAGAGGATGTAAACTGTCAAATGTTGCAAAAATGATACATACCACATCCTTTAGATATATCATCTTCACATATAACCACTGCCGCTGTCTCTTGGTTGTCTCAAGGGTTACTGCTGTGAATTCCGATACTTTAACTACTGCCACATCATAGTATGGTTTGACAGTGTTATATGCTGTAGTGTAATAGATAGGAACATTTTTCACTGTCCAACTGTAAAACAAAAAATCAAAGACCCATAATGAAACAGATAACTACAGTTACATGTAGAGACATTTTGCCGAAAGGCTTTAAATAACAGGGACACTCTCTCACAACACATTGTCTTAATTATTAATATGCAGGTGATAAATTGTGAAATTTAAGTCAATGTATCTTTTTTGACAAAGCTCAAGGAGCTTTGTTAACCCTTTACCCAATGTAACGGCCGAAACCGGCCAGGGCTATTCTCAAAAATTGCAAATTAATTTTCATTTTTTGTCTCAAAAACATGGGTTATGACCCCCTCATTGGAACAAGCTCATCAAGCTCGTTACAATTAGGGTTCATAACTTATATTTTTGAGACAAACAATGAAAAAATTTAGTTATTCAAGAATTTTTCTTGCAAGTGTCGTCTGATTTTCATGTTAGGTAAAGGGTTAAATAAGATAAAATGAGTAAAGACTTTTATATCATAAAAGAAAATGATATTGATGCCACATAAAAATATATATACAAAATTTCCTGGTGGACAATAAAGTCCTTATATAATTGACATAGAAACATGAAACTGTCACAGAATACTGTCCAACCTGGTGAGGGCATATAACAGTTGGCTGAAAGGAAAAACACTAAGTCTAAAGACCTCTATGTTCCAATAAGACTAAAATTCTCGCCCTCTAATAGGATAAGAGCTTGTGTATTTTTTTCTATGTTTAGGCCTCCAAGAGCATATGTTACCACCATCTGACGTCACCATGTGAATATTTGAGGTTGCCAGTTTTACAATTACCAATGGAGTGACTTGCAAACTGCTTCATTTTTCTAGAGTTTTCACACATGCAGCAGATTGTGTCTGTATGAAGTGATGTTTAACATGCTCCATGTCTTCTTTGAATATAAACTCCAAGCCACAAACCTCAGCCCCTTGTTTCAGTTGAACATAAACTCTGACTTAATAATGTTTGACAGGAAGAGTGATGGTATAAAGTGTCACTCTGCAGCCATTATGTTTATCATCCCACAAAATCTGTGTCATGGGACCAAGGAGAGGCATTATTAAGTTGAAGAACTTGCTCGTCAGTCTTAAATATTAAAGCATATACTAAGAGAATTTCTTTTACCCATATTACTTATATTTATTTATTGATGTTTAAGGTCACTTTCAGCATTTATGGCTATATTATGAAAAGTATCAACTCAAGTTTAGATAAATGTTTATGACTATGCTGCCCATTTGAGAGGACATACAACCCATGCATTGGTTACAGGCTTCTATTTTATCAAGCAAACATCAGTAAACAAGAACTGCCCACTTTCCAGCATTTCTATAAGGAAACCAAAATCCAATTCAGGTGAAGTTCTAGAATGTACAGCAAAGGTTCGGGTGTTGGAAAAATATATAAAATAAAATATATAAAGTCACCAAGAGTATTTCATAAACACATATCTTAAAGAGATGAAATACATTAAATATTTGAAGCAACAATCTTGGCACTACTGTTCACAATAGCCATCTCCAAAATCAATTTCATTTAATGCTTGATCATTTGTTGTAAACAATTTTTTTTTTTTTAAATTTCCACTCCTCAAGAAATACATTTTTGGCTTCTTTTTAATAAAAAGTCAACAAATGATATCTGTACTGATGCAGCTCGTATTCTGTATTCTCAGAGTGGTTTGATACTCAACCAACCAATGATTGGACATCCACTTAACCCTTTACCCAATGTAACGGCCAAAACCGGCCAGTGCTATTAACAAAAATTGCCAATTAATTTTCATTATTTTTTTTATTTTTTGTCTCAAAAACAAAGGTTATGACCCCTCTTTGGAACGAGCTCATTGAGCTCATTCCAATGAGGGGTCATAACCTATGTTTTTGAGACAAAAAATGAAAAAAATTAGTTATTCAAGAATTTTGTTTGGAAGTGTCGACTGCTTTTCATGTTAGGTAAAGGGTTAACATATACACTTACAGCACAGCCTATCACTAAATATACCATAAGACAAACATTACACCCTAAATAACTCCAGATTAATGACTCATTATTACCTGTTTGCAAAAGCAATCTGGCAGTAATGAGGCAACAATCTAGTGTAATAAAGATCTTATTATAACTCATTATTTCCAGATTGCAACAGTGATCTGGCAATAACGTGGCAGCAATCTAGTGTTATGAAGATAATATTCTTGCACTGTATAAGGTGCTGTCTCCGCACAAGAAAAAGCAACTAAGAAAACAGTTTCCCCCTAAATTACTTCCAAGTAATTTTATTTATCACTTCAATGCCTGAGCAGCACTCATTTACATCTTGCTGTACAATTGTTTAGCAAAGTTTTTGTTCCTTCATACTGTCACAATCGCAGAGCGTAAAAGTTGGCAAGAATCCAGAATCCAGAATCTGATTCTCGTAAAGATTCTCATGAAATGTTGGACATCACATAGTAATTTTATAGCAGGATTCTCATTTGGATTCTCGCAAAACTGGATAGAATTTAGGCTGTGGACTTTGGTAACATTATGGTAAATATATGGCATTATAAATGCATTAGTTGCTAAACCAGCTTTTACTATATTATAGGCTGTAATGGACTTACGATACCAATTGAAAATTGGGAACCCAACAAGCAAATTTGCAGTTCCAATAACCACCAGATAGGCTACCCGCTGGTCCATAAAATGTAAATTTGCTTGTTGGGTCAAGTTTCTATTGGTTCAGCAAGAAAGGGTATAGGCTGATGCCCACCTTCTGCAATGTCAAGTACCAAGTCAGCCTATGCATACTAGTAGCACTGTAAATTAGGATACAAATAGTTTATTTCCTTATCCAACATAGACAGAAAATTGCTATTAACCCTTTACCTAACATGAAAAGCAGACGACACTTGCAAAAAAAATTCTTGAATAACTAAATTTTTTCATTTTTTGTCTCAAAAACATAAGTTATGACCCCTAGTTGGAACGAGCTTGACGAGCTCATTCCAACGAGGGGTCATAACCTATGTTTTGGAGACAAAAAATGAAAATATTTTGAAAATTAATTGGAGATTTTTGAGAATAGCGCTGGCCGGTTTTGGCCGTTACGTTGGGTAAAGGGTTAACCCTTTACCCAATACTTGCATACAAAATTCCTGAATAACTAATGTTTTTTAATTTTTTGCATCAAAAACATAGTTTATGACCCCTCAATGGAACGCGTGCAATGGGCTCATGCCAATGAGGGGTCATAAGCTATATTTTTTAAGACAAAAAAAAAATGGAAAAAGTTAAAAACTGAATGGTGATTTTTGTGAAAAGTGCTGACCGGTTTTGGCCATTGGCCGTTACATTGGGTAGAGGTTTAATTAGACTGAAATTATCCCTAAGTTCTGCCAGGCATGCTTCCCATACATCTTTGGTTACCTGTATGCACTTTTGCTGTATGTACTGATTTTTCTCCACACATGGTCTACCACTGCCAGAATACCATAGTCATCTAAAAATCTCACTGTTCTTGAAGCTGAATGAAAAGAGAACAAACCAACAACCTGTTAATTTCTCAATGACAAGAAATTTTTAACCCAACAAACAAGAAAATTGCCATGGGATGGTCAATCCCCTGCCACCCACACTCATCAAAATATATGTGAAAGATTACAGACAATACAATTGTCATCAGAAAGCTAGATAAACTTTGAAATGATGCAATGAATGGTTTTCTCTACTCATAACTTGATGACACAAGAACAGATTTCATGGACATTGAGAAGAATAAAAACAAAGGAGAAAAACTTCATAAAAAGACAGCCAAGTGAGGTTTACTTCTAGATCCAACTGAATTTTTTCAATCAGAAAGCTATATATGAAATTTGAAAATGATTCAGCGAATGGTTTCTCTATAACTGATAACAAATTCAAATTTTGGACAGTTTGGAAACTGTGAACAAAGGGCAATAACTCGGGAAGAATAGGTCCACTGATGCTCATTTGCAAACCCACTTGAAATTTTGACACTTAGAATATTGACACTAATTCTATCATGAAGACATCCTATTACACAACTAGTTGGGGTCTGCAAATAACCTGTGAATGATCATTTAGATTATGCATGGGGTGGGGGTAGGTTGTTAAGTCAATTGTGAAATATGTGAACAAATTACATGTTATAACAAAACAATATACGGTAGAATCCTCTTAATTGAATATCCATTTTGCCAGTGAAAATTATTCAATTAATAGGAGTATACAATTAACAGGGATTTGGTCAGTTTCCTGTTTCAGGAGGGAAACTGAGCATTTATTCTATTATATCTAGTTTGACAGAGCTCATGGAGCTCTGTCAAACAAGATATAATAGAATAAATGCCTGTATTGGATGTAGTGAGGCCAAAAAGGTTGATAAATAAGGGGAATTTGGTGCGTGTCACAGTAATTTTTTCGACATATTACAAAAATTTACATACAATTAACAGGAGTTTACTCTACAACCCATATGCAATTAACAGATCAAATTTGTACTGAAGGTATGGTAAATGGTTTTGTGTTTGAAAATTATATTCAATTAACAGGGATATACAATTAAGAGATATCCAATTAAGTGGGCTCCACTGTAACAACAAAATAAAACAACATAAATTAAATTCCTAATCCAATATGTCTGGCCTGTCAGATCTAACAATCTCTTAGGACTAGCTCAGCGCATTGCATCCACATCTGAGTAGAATGGCATTCCATTTATGTCTTGATGGAATTTCCACCACACTAAATAGCAAAAACTAACGTGTGATCTCGCCAAAGCAAGATCACGCATTATTTTTACTATTTATTCTGGTCTGATGGAAATATGTGACCACTTCAAGAGAGGTTGGTTGTTTATTCTATTCTACATTGGCAATTATGCTGAATTACATTAACCACAGTTACAAAACTCTTGCCCCCCCCCCCCCCCCCCCCCTCCATCTGGTATGGGCTATGATCTTAGCACAATTAGAATAACAGTCAACCCTGCTGTGGATCTAATAACCTTGACGAGGTAAACAATAAATATCCACCCAAGTAGAATCATTAATCCCCCAAATGTTGTATAATGCTGACAACATCAACTTTGTTTCATTACAAATTTCAGTAATTACCAAATGATATTATATGGACAAGTCAGGGGTCGGGGATAAAATAACCACTACTGGTGAAAAATATTCTTACCTTTAAAAGATGGACTAGAGAAAATGTCATAAGCAATTATTGCACCAAAAACAGATATCAAAAGGAAAATCATTATCCCCCAGGGAAATTTGGTAACTTCCAGCTTTTCCAAGAGCTCCTACAAAAAGAAATTAGAAGAATGCATTCAGGCAATCATTGCTGTCTTCAATATATCATAAATAATTGAAGTACAAAAAGTATTTCTCACCTTTCACAACTAAAATTATTAAAATTTTACAGTCTTAAAAGTTAGTGCTAAGATCACACAAAATAGATCTTCTGTTTCTCAGGCCACTATTTGTAAAATTGCATGCGGACAAGAGTTTTTTTTATTTTATTTTTTATTTCTGTAATTATTTCTTTGCCACCAAAAGTTCATGTTCTTGGTTTATGTTTTAGGCCTCATAATCTACGGAATAGCATGGGTGGTGGTGTATTTCGTTCCTTGAGAGCAAGAAGGCTTTGCAATGCTAAATCATTGCAAAGCCTTTTTGCACTCATGGGAGAAATTTATGAATTTTTTTAACTTGGGTAAAATATCAGACATAAATCATTTAATTTTTATTTTTTTTAAGTTTACATTGGTTATAAAAAGAGAGCATGCAGCAGCCAAAGGGACCATGTGGGGGGCCTGAGAAAGAGATTTGTAATTTTTTTAGGCCTAATGAAAATAAATTTGCTTCAAAAATTGTCTGCCCATAATACATTCTAAAATTTATTTCTTGAAATTTATTGGAAAGAACCCGCAGACAAACAGTGTTTTGAAATTAATCCTCTCCACACTGGTGTCAAAATTTTAAATAACAAAATATTAAGCTAAATTTTTCCTCCAAAAACAATCGCCCTTGAGCTCACTCCAATGAGGGGTCATCAGCCAATTTTTTTAAACAAGAGGCCCCAAGGGACCTTAATCGCTCAACTGATAAAGTGGTTCAAAGAAGAAGATCCCATTCAGTTAGTCATGGTTCATCAACACTACAGAGGAATGAAGTCATGAAATTATTCATAACTCTAGTGTCCATGTCAGATGATTATAATCATAGGTCTTCCTGACTGCTACAAATTCTATCAGCTGTAGACCAGAACTGCCAAACTTCCAAGGGTTATTATGTCACTGCAGTTTGAAATGCAAATTTTATGGAAAAAAAACCACTTAGGAATGGATTTGAACAAACTTGGTTCCCCCCCCCCACCTCCCCACCCCCGAGGAGAGCCCAAATTTTAATACAGTGCCCGAATCTGATCTTCCAAGAGATGTTATATACCAAATATGAAAAGATTCTGATTGGTGGTTCTGGAGAAAAATAGTTTTGAAGAAAGTCCCTTATATTGCACTAAGTTAAAATTCCGGCTCTCACTGGGAGCCCAAATATTAACCCAGGGACTCGATTTGAACAAATTTGAATCTGACCCCACTAGAGATGTTGTATACCAAATATCAAAAGATTCCAATTGATGGTTCTGGAAGAGAAGATTTTTAAAGAAATTCCCTCATATTGCAATAAGTTAAACTTTGGGCTCCAATAGAGAGCTCAAATATTAATGCAGGAACTGAAGAAGATTTTTGAACAAATTTCCCCATATTGCACTAAGGTAAAATTCGGGCCCCCATACAGAGCCCAAATATTAGCCCAGGAACTCGGTTTGAACAAACTTGAATCTGACCCGCCTAGAGATGCTGTATACCAAATATGAAAGGATTCTGACTGGTGGATCTGAAGAAGATTTTTAAAGAAATTTCCTCATATTGTACCGAGTTAAAATTCGGGCCCCCACTGAAAGACCAAATATTAACTGCGAGACTTGATGCAAACAATCTTGCATCTCACCCTCATAACAATGATGTTTACCAAATATTAAAACATTCTGACCAGCAGTTCTCAAGAAGATTTTTTAAGCTTATTTCCCATATTACCCTATGTTAAGATTTGGGCTCCTGTATTTAGCCCAAATACAAACTGAGCGGTTTAAAATGAACACACTTGTATCTGACCACGCCCCCCCCCCCCCACCCCATGGATGCTGTATGCCAAATATCAGAAGATTCTGATCAATTGTTCTCAAGAATTTTTTTTTTTTTTTTTTAATATTTGCAAATATGCTGACTCAGCATTTTTTTTACACACCCCCCCCCCCCCCCCCCCTTACAGAATACACTAACAAAATCGATGACAATTTTTTATCATTTGAATCTACTAGTCCAAAGGGTGCGTCATACCAAAAACAGTTCTCTGTTCCATGTGGTTTGGGAAATATGGGTGTTTGATATTTTCAGTTCCAGGGGTTCCCACAGGGAACATGGAAATTTTTTTTAACATGAATCAAGTACTTATGACCCAATAATGCCACATACCGAATTTCGTTCAAATCAGACCATCGGTTCAGAAAAAAGAAATTTTGGGCAGGGCCCAAAATCTTGTCCCTCCAATTACGAAGGCAAATACTGCTTCGCGAACTTTGTTTCAACAAACTTGATTCTACACCTCAGAAGGAAGCTTCAAACCAAATATGAAGTCATTGTACCCACTGGTTTATGAGAAGAAGATTTTTCTAGAATTTTGGAGCTTTTCCCCCACTCCCACCCTATGGTGCGAGGCCACTTTATTGAACACACTTCAACTGACATATGGTAAGGACTGTGCATATCAAATTTGGTTCAAGTGTTTAGGAGAAGTTGATAATGTAAAGTTTACGACAGAGGGACGGACAGACAATGGACAGAAAGTGATCACTTGAGCTCCCCCTGACTTTCAGTCAGGTGAGCTAAAAATAAATGAAATGTTTCAGTTATTCCCCCATGGCTTGAAGCACAAACGCTTTTAAGCAACAACTGCCATTCTGTGCTAGGTAAAGAGTTAAAAAAAAACCAAAAAAACTGGTGTATGGAATAATCCTAAATTTATTAAACACTTCACAGGCCAAAAAAATTATAAATTTAAAGTAATTTGTATATTTTTATACTTACCAATGGCCCAGCCTAGACTAGCTGGTGCTAACTCAAAGTTATCAAGGGCCAAACACAAATTTTGAACCCGCCAATCCCCAAAATTTGCTTGCAAAACTGAAAATTCAAAGTCCTATCTGGCCCTCCATACATTTACTCTCTGCGCATGCGCAGACGTCAGGAAGTGACTGTAATTGGCGCCAACATCATTCTTTGTAGAAGAGAGTACTACATAAAAATTCAGCAGGGAGGTATGTGTGCCCACTCATGGGAGAGCCAACTCCATCTGGGCCATTGGTAAGTATAAAAATATACAAATTACTTTAAATTTATAATATTTTTACACTGTAAACCAATGGCCCAGACTAGCTGAATCATAAAAAGGTGGAGGGCCTAGGACTTCAGAATTAGTAGATCAACATAGTTCCAATCCTGTAATTCAAGGTGAAAGGAAATTCAAATTATTAGGAATTACATGTATGTCTCTCTAAACAGTAATAGAGAAGACATCATACAAAAAGGAGCCTAGTTCAAGTAATTCCGTATACTGAGCATGAAGACTATGCTAATTGGATGTAACAAGATCCCAATTTTTAAGGTTAGCCTGGATTAAGCCCCAAAAATTAGGATGGCATATATGAGAATGAGAGAATATCCCCCACAAACATATGCCATATACAATAAAACTACAGCTGTATGCAGGATATAATTATGGACAAAACAGCTTCCCTCATAGTTACACACCTATCAAGCCGGAGGAGAGGTAAAAAATCACCGCTCCCCCTCCCCCCCTTTCTTTTGAAGGAATCTTCAAAAAGAAAGAGGGGAGCGCTCTGGAATCAGTAAAAAGCGGTACCAAAAAGCAATATAAGTATTCGTCGAACAGGCACTCAGGTATTAATTATTATTAATAAATGGTGCTCAACGTCACTTCAGAGGCTAAGGCTATAGCGACGATCCCGGTAATTAATATCGCCCGCTATATAACATACACCGGACTCGGCATACGCAAATAGGTCGAAAACCAGAGATATAATATATAACATACACATGTCCAATAGAACCACAAGGAATGATCTCTGGAAAGTGACACACTTCCGAGGTAACCCACAGGTGACCCCATTCAGGCATAAAATAAATTCCAGTAACAACACTCCCCGATGTGCAGTATCCGACATCTATGACACTATAAACGTACAAATATATGAGAGTGTAAACAAGGTGTATTCGATTGAGTATAGACATTAATAGAAACCTGGATCTAGAAATGGAAGTAGGTATGATTTACAGGCTCAACCCGGACAGCCCCCGAAATAATTCATAATTTGTAAGGTCCATAACGTACAATAATGTGTCTGCCTAATAAATCATTATTATACACGTGATCATTGAAAACCTGCATGTAATCATCAGAATACCAGTTAACTGGCTATGCAGCCTCCGAGGTACCGAAAGACTAGCAATTTATTTATGATAAATTATGTGCTGGTATATGACATATAGACGAACAATCACAGGAAACCAATCAACTAAAAAGTGGATGTGCCCATGAGGTTGCCATAGAACACGACCCAACCGCCAATCAAGAAGTCATGAAGTCAGGAAATGCATGTATGTATTTAAACTCATACGAGGTTTCCGGGAAGAAAACTACGTCTTGCCCGGTAAGCGCCTCTAAACACATTGGCGTGGGGGGGAGGGGGAGGGGGGAAGAATTCGAAGTCATATCGAACCCTCCTCACCCGCATTAATTAATCGTTCTTGTGTTAGTCATAAAATAATATAGGAACCACAGTGGTTCCCTCACGTCTAACCGACTCCATTATGCCACTATGGGCGAAGAAGGGCGTGAAGAACAAAAACTTCCCCTGATAAAGAAGGTCCTCTCGTGGAGGAAGCTTCCGGGGAACATCCCATAACAGGCACTTGAGAAGACTGATCCAAGGTTTCTGTGACGACAGAGGTGCTACTAGTAGGATTCACAACGAGACTGTTTGATCTTAAAACATAATCTACTTAATCAACTGAATTGGAGGATACGCGTATACTATCATTTATCCCCATGAGATCGGCAGAGCGTCTACTGCATACGCTCAATGGTCTGGGCATGGCAACACAAATGAAGGTAACAGATTGTTCCGGTGCATCGCAAACAGATCTATCATGGGGCAATCCCTCTGGTAGCAAATCTGCCCAAATACTCGCTTGTTGAGCATCCACTCCAATTGCAACAGGCGACCTTTCCGAGAGAGCGAGTCTGCTAGTACGTTGAGACGACCCGGTATATGATGGATAGAAAGATGAACATGATGATTCATGACGTATAGGAAAATCCGCTCCGTTAGTTGGCATAATGGAAATTAATGGGTGCCGCCCTGGTTCTCGATGATCGCTACTACTGTCAAGTTGTCCGACCAAACTTGAACATGGACGTCCGTGATTATGTGAATCCAATGTTGTAGCACTAGCCATATTGACATCATCTCTTTGATGTTTATGTGTTTCTCCTGGAACCAAGGGTCCCAAAGACCCTGATGGTCATGCCCCAACATGTCTGAATTACATCCGTCATAATCGTGAAAGCCATATCTGTCAGTTGCAGTGGAACTCCCTGAGTTAACCACTGAATATCTGCCCAATTTGAACCCTTGTTTTACTAGGTTCGTTAAAACAATATCGGTTCAAGTGAAAGCGTCATCACACTCCAGTTCTGAGGAAAGAATATCTGAAGGGGATGTGCGCACAGTCGGCCCATCGGGATGAAATCCACAGCCGCACTGCACAGCTCCAACAGTCACATTAATTCCCTCACTATTAATGCATCTAAGTGTAGACAAAAGTGAGCATAACAACTGACTAACTTCGCTCTGTGTAACGGCAGATGAACCAGATTATTGTGAGTCTCAAAGCTCAATCTCAAGTGAATAGATGACTTGTACGGAGCTAGATCTGACTTTTTCTCATTTACGATGAAACAGAGACATCAGAGTAATAGAAGCAGGCTCTGAACATCGTTCAGAAGAATAATTCTGTTGCCTTATCCCTGTCGAAGGTCGTCCAAGTAAGCCGACGTTATGACAAATGAGCTCGTAAGTAAGACATTACCGAGTTCATTATTCGAGTGAAACGCCCAGGGGGCCAGATTCAGACCAAAGCATATTGTTCTGAACTGATACACCTTCCCTTGTATGGCGAACCGCAGGTACTTTTAGAATGCCGGATGTACCAGGACATGAAAGTACGGATCCTTAGATCTATGCTTGCCACATAGTCGATCACTCGAACGCTCGCTTTTACCGACTGAATGATTTCCATAAATACACTTTTGGAGCCATGATAAGCTTGTTATCCAGCTCAAGTCTATTACCAGTTGGAAAGAGCTGCCTGGCTTCGGTATGAGGAACAGGTGACGGTAAAAATCTTGAGAATCCTGATTCTCGATGACATGTATTGCTTCCTTTGATAAGAGAGCTTAAACCTCCGGTAGGAGAAACTCTCTTATGCAAGAATTTGATGGAAGATTTGTCCAATGCGGACAACATGTTAGTGGGGTTATTACTCGGAATGATAGCCGTAAGCCGCATGAGACTACACTTCTCACCCACTGATCTTCTGTGATTATTATCCAGTTTTTTAAGGATCTGGATAACCTTCCGCCAACTGGCCAGCAATAGAGGTCTAAACCATCACCTGTATGACCTGCGAGGCTTACAGGAGGAGGAACCACGTCCTCCCCATGAAAAACCTCATCTCATCGGCCTATGGGCGTCTGACCTATCGTCCCAATCAGATCTACGCCCCTTTCCCGAGTCGCTATACTGACGACCTCCAGAGTAATTATAAGAGGGTTTCTTGTACCCTCGTGAGGAGTTTCCTTTTGACAATTTTTGTCTGGAATGTCCACCTTACTCTTGTCTGCTGAAGTGGATCGTTGATACGCCGACTTCAAAAGCAGAGCACTAGACGCTTTGTTAGTAGCCTGTTCATAGACTAACGAAAGCTAGTCGTCGAAAATAAAATTCCGGAAACCGGAGCGACTCGGAGAGAGCTTTTCACCTTGTCATCGTATCAGTGATGACGATGCTAGGGCAGCATCACGTCTGATTGACTCCAGATTAGCCACTGTTAGGGCGGAGTTATACGTGGTATACATAATTGCCCTGGAAAGAACTCAAAGAGAGGTACAAACGTCCTCAAATTCCTTTCCCTTGAGACGTTGCGCCATAGCTCTTGTAAGGTGATCTGCGTAAGACATAATGTCCAAATTCGCTCTATTTGAAGAAATTGCCATCTCAATTGTGTCTGAGCGAATAGTAAATGATACAGGTAAGGATACCTCTAGATCCCCGGCCTGCTCATCCAAACGCAGAAGAACTCTAAATGAATGTGGTCCAAAAAACAGTATGTATACAGAAGATAAGAAACCGTCTTCTTCCTCGCACTCAAGAGGATAAATATGGCATCGTCTATATGGCCGAAGGCCTGCGACACCTGCATAAACTGAACCGGAAAAGAAAGAACTTCCTCCTTTGTCCGGATAAAGTCTGCGCCTAACAACGCCAGCAGTTTCTCTCTTGTCGTTGCAGCATTCTGATTCGGCGGAACAAAATCAGGGTAGTATTGATGGATGAAAGTCATCGCAACCATGTACTGTTCCGAAAGGGAAGGGTAATCCTCTTCCATATCCCTTTCACCATCCGAGAGAATCAGTTGCGAATCTCGGCCCATTGATTCTGCATGAACAGACGACTGGACCAACCCAGCACCATCCGACAGCTCAGATTCTGAGTCTGAGGGAGGCTGCAACTGCACTTGCTGGGAGGCTGCGATCAACTGCGCTATCTGCGACAGCAAGTCCATCATCGAGGCCTGAGGAACAGCGGTCTTACATTCCTTAGCCGCATGCTGCTCATGGGACAGTGTCTCGGAAACGGATCCTTTCTCCAAACGTCCTGATGATCGAGGCCTATTCTCCCTAGCTATCAGATGGTCCGACTTCACGGGCAAAGAGTGGTTCCTTCTTTGTGCAACAGGCTGGATATCCGAAGTCGGGTAGCTAGGATGCGGTTGTGTCTGCTTAAATAACGTAGCGGAGGAAGCCGTGACTGAAGCTGACCCCAGCTGCAGACAAGACGGAGCGTCCCGAGCGGCGGGCAGACATAGGCTCCGTCTCGTGCAAGTTTCCAACCAGAAAACTTCATTTTGGCCTTGTGAAACATAGTGGAGGAAGCCTTGACTGAAGCCGACCCCGGCTGCAGACTAAACAGAGGGTGGACATATGCTCCGGCTTGTGCAAGTTTCTCAAAACAACATCTGACCCCAGAAGTTGCAAGATTAGAAAAGGGGGGCCTCTCCCGCTCGCGGTCTATCAGACCTCACTGAGTACAAGAACTTGCTGACTTCTTCCTTATTTCCTCCCTATTTCCGTCATCGCTGGGTGAGCTATTTATATTATAGTGCTCGCTCTACCCAATCCACTTCTTAGACCGCAATGGACTTACCCGGCATCACGGCACCACGGACGGAGTACCGCTTCACCGGTTGAGCTAGCTGCTTGCAAGAGATTAAAACCTTTAACAAAAGGCCCTAACTCTTGCAATAATGAGCACTGCAGCTAGCTCTATATGCTCCACAGAGCGCGACAACGTTAGCACACTTGGATGGGTGTGAGAATATCATCACCATGTTCATGTTCCTCTGAAATAGAAACTGACAGAATGAATTAAAACGCAGTGAGAGGCTCTGATACTCAGGACCTCACCACCAACAACGTACCACTACACCCAACTCCAACATCAGTCATCCCAGTGCAACACAAGAACGACAAGAGTCCGCAGGAGTGTATCAACTAAAGTCGAGATCAGTCCTCCAAACTCCACAACAATATATAAATATAACAGAGATACATGAATTATAGCAATCATAATTAAACAAAACTTGTTGAAAAAACGGCCAAGTTCCCAAAGGGAACATTAAGAGCCCAAGGGCATCCCGATGATAGAGCCTAAGTGTGGAAAAAATTTAAAATTTTTGAGCTACACTACCGGAATAACAATCTATGTATCCTACAGTATACTACAGTAATAGAATATAAAAAAATCTCTAGAAATGAGGATGCTGACAATGTAAAAAATGTCAATGTAAACAAGTCAATGTAAACAAGACATCAGGCACACAAAAAGGCCCAAAGTCAGAACTAATTGAAATGCTATCAGAAGCAAAGCTAGATCTTCATACAAAGAAAAAACGATACATCGGATAGAATATGCAAGACTAAACAGCCCAACACCCCTAGGGTGAGGATGTAAACCTGGGTTATGAATAATATTCTGTAATAAATGTTAAACTCCCAAGAAATTTAATAAAAAATTTCAATAAAATATAGCCAAAAAGCTTAAGAGGTTAACAGGAAGGGTTCATGGAAGGATAGGGAAGTAATACTTAATAAACAGTGGAATAAACATTTTTAAAAATGATGACGTCAGGCATATGTCCCAAAATTGGGAAACATAAAATAAGTTTATAAATATTATAAAGTTACAGCCCTGAACGTCCAAAACCACCGTTGAACACTTCCTTCATCCAATAACAGCCTTGTATCCACCAATTCTTGCATTGATTTGTGTCTGGCATCCTTAAAATAGGAGATTTTAAAGCACAGATGTTATTTCATTGTTCAGGGTTCACACAGGTTTGGAAAAATTTTTTTCCACAGCTTTTCCATAACTTTTCCATAGCCCAGAATGAAAAATTCCATAGCCCAGGATTAGGCGGAATGTAATGTACTGACAGCTAACATAAACAATGAACATGGTGTGTTTGTAATAAGTATTACAGGCAACCCTTCAGCTTCTTGGTTTTCTACCCCAATGAATAACACTCAGCCAGTGGATCTCCGGGTTAAACCCAGAGATCCACTGGCTGAGTTTAATTCATTGGGGTAGCGATACCGCTCCACAGGTGATTTATTTGCAGATCGCTCACCATGTATTGTAATGGGTTTATGAATGTATGTTGAAAACCAATCTTACTCTTACCTTTTATTTATACATTCAGTCAGATGTTTCAAAATTCAGACCACTAAATTATTGTTTTGAAGTTTTTTTCAATTCATTTTCTGTCCATGCTTCACTGAAAACACATTTGCCAGGCATCTTTATTGTTCAGCAGTATTGTTATTCAAATATTTGGAAACATTTGATTCTGTGTTCTGGAACAGGTTAAACTGGTTTGGAATTGGTTGCACAACCCCCACAAATCGGCACCAGCATGATTCGTACCAACGTTTAAAAGACGAGTAAAACTACCAATTTTTTCCAATTATTTTTTGTAAACTGTTTGGATGATCTCCAGGGATAGACATTTCAGTGATTTTGAAGAGTTGCTTCAAGTAGAATAATGCAAATTTCCATAGCTTTTCCATAATCCACTTGAAAAACCCCCATTTTTCCATAACTTTCCAGGTCCTGGAAAAGTCAGTTTCGTTTTTCCATAACTTTCCAAGATTTTCCATAACCTGTACGAACCCTGATTGTTGATGACTTTAGGGCCAAACAAAGAATGATGTTGGCGCCAATTCCGGTCACTTCCTGATGTCTGTGCATGCGCTGAGAGTAAATGTATGGAGGGCTAGATAGGACTTTTAATTTTCGGTTTTGCAAGCAAATTTTGGGGATTGGGGGTTCAAAATTTGTGTTTGGCCCTTGATAACTTTGAGTTAGCATCAGCTAGTCTAGTCTGGGCCATTGGTTTACAGTGTAAAAATATTAGTCTAAACTTGACAAAGGATTAGATCTTAGCTTATCGTTTCATGTACAAATAATTCAGCCAACAATTCATCAAATAAAGCTAAAATTTTGTAAGCATAACAGATAGTCTAGTCTTCAAATATAAATCAAATTCAACATTAAAATAAATAAATGACATTACAAGAAATGGCTTTACACATTAGAAAAACAGGGTGTGTCAGGGATTTGGAGATTTGTCATCAAAGAAACTGAGTATTACACAACTTTTAATGACTAACAGAATTTAATTACTGCTTTGGTCGTCAGTCCATCATTTCAATTAGAAACTTTATGATTATCAAATAAAAATTAAAATTTCAGAAAGGGAGAAATTTACTTTCTTTTGCTGTCAAAAAATGCAGTTATGTTACAGACAGTTGGAAAAAGATGTGTCGGCCAGGTTGTGACACAATGGTATTTATCATATCAACCTTATGGAATAAACTCTAGGATAGTACTAGAATCTTCTCTGTCAATCAGTTCAGTCTAGCACTAAAGCACTAAAGATCAATGTACAATAGAATTCTGACCCTGTTTAATGAGTACCAACTTCACAAGTCGAAAATATCCAATTGATTTGAATACTGAGTTAATCAGATTTGGTAAATTCATAAAATTCCACTGATAAACTGGCTATTTAATCCATTATTTTTATTTGATGAGAGCTTTGTCAAACAAGATATAATGGATAAAATACTTACACATAATACTGAAATTTTGAGGCCCAAAACATTTGTTATTCATTTAAATTTTGCTGTCATCAGCAGTGTTCACATTGGCGGTTACCAATTGTAGCAAACACACTAAAAATTCATTTGGCACCAAAAATACAGCATTTGGCACCAAATTGTAGCTCCAAAAAAATACTGTTGGTAGGTCCCAAAGGCTTTGTGGTTTATTATTACAGTGAATCATTTTTCGATAAACTTAGTGTCTGCCAACACAGGCGAGATATAATTCAAGTCTGTCAAGTAATCTATAGGCAACAGCCATAAGCAAGGCTCTTTGATATTGGTTAGCTGATTTATCAGTTTAAGCATTTAATCGCATTCTTTTCAAAACATTTCTTTGTTACTAAATCATTTTCATCTTGCTTAATCTTTTTTATAATCCTTCAGGAAGATAATAAATTATTGGTATTAGTTTATTTGGTGTGAATAAAGTGAGGAAATAAAAATCATGAAATTATTTATTTATTTATTAGTTTTACTTATCTATATTTTTATTGTTTGTAGGATTTTTTTGCAACTAAAATACTTAAAATATTTAAAAGAGCCAGGTATTACTTAATTAAAATATCATACTCTGAGTGCAATAATGCATCATCTGCAATGCTTTAGACAGAGCCTTGTGGCACTTAACCCTTTACCCAACGAATCGCCCGCATCCGCCCGCGTAATATGCAAATTCAGCAGTTGAAAAAATATTATTTTTCAAAAAATTTCAACAAAACCATATCATGTGACCCCTCGTTGGAATGAGCTCATTGAGCTCATTCGAACGAGGGGTCACATGACATGGTTTTGTTGAAATTTTTTGAAAAATTTCAGAAAATTATATTTAAAATAATAAATTTTGATATCGTCTGCATTGGGTAAAGGGTTAAAGGATGATACATGGTTTGTTCTCATTACAATCCGATTCCATTTGGCACTCAAGTTAAAAAATTTATAGTAATTTATATATTTTTTATACTTACCAATGACCCAGACATAGCTGGTGCTAACTCTTAAAATTCTAGGGCCAAACACAAATTTTGCCCCCATTCCCCAAAATTTGCATCTAAAACCAAAAGAAATCATGTCCTGAAGGTCCTCCATACTTTGCCCTCACTGCGCATGCGCAGTGTCAAGGACGTCCCAAAATTGGCGCCAATCATCATTCTTACAAGCAGTGCCTGGTCAGCGCTGTGTACTCAGCGGGGAGGTATGAGTTCCCAACTCCTGGGAGGGCCATCCCCGTCTGGGTCATTGGTAAGTATAAAAAATATATAAATTACTATAAATTTTTTAACATTTTTATACTGTACCAATGACCCAGACATAGCTGAATAGTAAAAAGGCTGGGGGGCCTAGGACATAGAGGAAAATCCAATAAGCTCAACTATATAAATAGAGTCAACCCCTCGAGGAGAAAAGGAGTATTAGGCTTTACATGTATCTTTCTTATTTTATGATAAATTAGAAAGACACAACACCCTCCATAATTGAGCATAATAACATTCATGTTCTCCATTAACATCCAGTATAACCCCTTATACCAATTATTTTTAAAGTAAGCCAATAAATAAAGTTAGTCCAGAGAATTGAGACTCTTTATATTCTCTTAAAAGTGTCCGAGGATTGTATATTAACGCCCGTTTGACACGTGACATATACAAATGCTTCACACCGAGCTACACTTTAAAAATATGACATGAATGAATTTAAACATCAGCTTTACACTTTAAAACCATCCCGGTACCAACTCAGAATTACTGACGCCGGAGAAGGTATCCCATTGCTTTTCACTATAAAGCAGGTGTCCTAAGGGAACACCCTCCCCCCCCCCCCTTCCCCTTGCCCTGGGTCAAATAGCCCAGAGCGAAGAGGGCAGCAGGACAGAGTCACTGCCGGAACAGAAAGCCTGCATAACTATAGTTGCAACTCTTCAGTGGACGACATTCTGAGCAACAGATAACGGACCTAAACAATGCAGGTCTCCAGAAATGGACTCAATATTTCTGAGATAAAAATTTGTGAATGTGGATGGCTGAGACCAATATGCAGCCTTCATTAAATCTGTAATAGCAACACTATTTGCGTAAGCCCAAGATGTAGAAAGAGCTCTTACTTCGTGAGCCGAAATCTTAAGCACAGACTGCTGAGTTGAAGATAGATTATCATAAGCAGTACGGATAGTTAATTGAATCCATCTAGCAATAGAATGGATCGAAATGTCCTTTCTATTAGGCATCAGAGACAGAAAGAAGCGTTTTCGTCCCTTTCTGATAAACTGAGATCTTTGTTTATAAATACGTAAAGCTCTAACAGGACAGAGTAAAGGCCTACGCCCGTCTGAAGACGGAAGGGCCTTAATAACAATAGGTTCCAGATATTTATTAGGAGCCTGATTCTTAGCTAAAAATCAAACATTAGTAGTAAAGGTAATAGTGTTCCCGACACTACGATAGTGAGAATCGTCCACCGATAGTGCATGAAGCTCACTGACTCTTCTAGCAGAAGAGAAAGCTAAGAGAAATGCTGCCTTATAAGACAAGAATTTGAAATCTACTGTCCCAAGAGGCTCAAATGGCTTTTCTTTCAGTTTAAGAAGAACCCAAGCTAAATTCCATTTAGGAATTAATCTAAGAGTTCTGGGTCTATTTATCAAGAAGTTTCTAACTAATTTAGATAAAGAGACATTAGATCCAATATGTAAACTACCATGGTGTGCATAGGTATCAGATAACATAGACCTATAACCTTTAATAGTAACAGGCTGCAGTTTGATCTCGTCAAACAAGTATACTAGAAAGTTTGCAATGTCTGGTATGGAGGGATCAAAAATATCAACAGAATGATCCCTACACCAACGACGAAAGACCTTCCACTTAGCCGCATAGTTTAGCGAAGAGGAGGTCCTCCTACAGTTAGAAATCGTGTCCACTGCTCGTCCTGTAAAATGCTTGCCATGCACGAAGGACCGCACAACGGAAATACGTGAAGGTTGAGACCTTGCGGGTTGTGATGAAGTTGACGCGACTTCCCCTGCGAAAGAAGATCCTCTCGTGGAGGAAGTTTTCTAAGTAGATTTATCCACGGTCTCTGTGGAGACAGAGATGCTACCAACAGAATTTTGCATTGAGATTGTTTTATCTTTAGCAATATTTGCTGAATTAACGGCGCTGGAGGATACGCATATCCTATCATTCCGTCCCACGAGATCGATAGAGCGTCTACTGCATATGCTCGTGGATCCGGACATGGTGACACATACGTCTGCAACTGATTGTTGAGTTGTGTCGCAAATAAGTCTATCATTGGCCGTTCCCATTGGTAGCAAATCTGATTGAATACCTGTTTGTTGAGAGTCCACTCTGACGGCAACAAGTGACCCTTCCGTGAAAGGGAGTCTGCTAATACATTCAGACGACCCGGAATGTGACGGACCGAAAGTAGAACTTGGTGTTCTAGAACAAACAGAAGGATTCTTTCCGTTAAATTGAATAACGGAACGGAATGAGTGCCTCCCTGGTTCCGGATATACGCCACTACTGTCGTATTGTCGGACAGGATGTGGACATGTGCTTTCTGAATAATGTTCATCCAATGACGTAATGCAAGCCAAATTGACATCATTTCCTTGATGTTTATGTGCTTGCTTAGAAACTGCGGATCCCAAAGACCCTGGCACTTCGAATCCGTTGGGATCAATGTTGCACCCCAACCTGTTTGACTGGCATCCGTCATAATCGTAAAACCCGGATCCGGCAACTGCAGTGGAACTCCCTGAGTCAACCACTGAATGTTTGCCCAAGTCTGAATCTCTTGTTTCACTTGATTTGACAAGAGAACGTCTATATCGAGCGAATGAATCTTTACACTCCAATTCTGAGTCAAGAAAATTTGGAGAGGACGAGTGCGCAACCGCCCCATCAGAATGAGATCCGCAGCGGCTCCGCACAGACCTATCAGTCTCATGAACTCCCTCACTGTGACTTTGTCTGAGTGACGACAATAGCGAGCGTAACAACTGATTAATTTCGCTCTGGTTAACGGCAGACGAACGAGATTGTTGTGCATCTCGAAGCTCATTCCCAGATGAGTGAATGACTTGGACGGCACCAGATCCGACTTCTCCTCGTTTATAATAAAACCGAGACGTCGGAGTAATAGAAGCAGATTCTGCACATCGTTCTGAAGCGTTAACTCGTTGCCATACCTCAGAAGAATGTCGTCCAGGTAGGCCGACGTTACCGCAGACGAATGAGCTCGGAAATGTATCATTACCGAGTTCATTATTTGAGTGAAAGCCCAGGGTGCTAGGTTCAAACCGAAGCACATCGCCCGGAATTGATATACAATTCCTAGGACTGCGAAGCATAGATACTGTCTGAATGTCGGATGTACCATGACGTGAAAGTACACGTCTTTGAGATCTATGCTTGTAGCATAGTCGTTCACCCGAATACTCGCTCTGACCGATCGAATCGTCTCCATATAGAACTTCGGAGCGACGATCAGCTTGTTTATCCAGCTCAGATCTATGACTGGATGGAACGAGCAGTCTGGTTTCGGAACCAGAAACAGATGGCTGTAGAAACCCGGGGATTCCTGGTCTTCTACGACCTCTACCGCGTTCTTCATCAGAAGAGACTGTACTTCCGATAAAAGAGCATCTCTTTTCTGCGGATTTGACGGAAGCTGAGTCCATTTTGGACTTCGAGTTATGGAGGCTTTCGTTTGAAGGATATTCTTAGTCCTTCCGAAATTACCCCTCGGACCCAGGGGTCGTCCGTAATCGACGCCCACTCGTTTGTAAAACTCGATAATCTTCCGCCCACCGGAACACGATAGAGGTTCAAACCATCACCTCCTGGACCTGCGAGGCCTGCGGAAAGAGAAACTACGTCCTCCACGACCCGCACCTCATCCCGTCGACCTCAGGACATCAGACCGGTTGTCTCGGCCCGAAAAACGTCCCGTACGCGAGTCGCTGCCTTGACGGTCTCTAGAATAAAACCTAGAGGACGTATAAGAACCTCTATAGGAACTTCTCTTGGGCGTACTTGTCCCAGAAGTGCCTGTCTTACTCTTATCTGCTGTATCCGACTTTTTGGAAGCGGATTTAAAAAGCAGAGACTCCGAAGCTTTCTTGGTTATCTTATCATAGATTGGTGAAAGCTTGCCGTCAAAGAGAAGCTCTCCGGAGACCGAAGCGACTCTGAGGGAGTTCTTCACCTTACTATCCACGCGCGTGGATGTAGCTAGGGCTGCGTCACGTCTAACCAACTCCAGGTTAGCCACTAAAAGGGCGGAGTTATACGTAGAATAAGCTACTGCCCTTGAAAGAAGTCTTAATGAGGATTGTATATCCTGGAATTCTTTCCCTTGAAGACGCAATGATAACGCCTTAGTAAGGTGGTCAGCGTATGATAAAGCATCTAAGCTAGCTCTATTAGACATTATTGTCGTTTCCAACGTCGCGGTTGGAATAGACATAGACGACGGTAAAGACAATTCCAAGTCTTCCGCCTCGTCTAGACGCAAAGGAACTCTCGGTATGCCCTGTCCTGCCGTTTCGAATTTATTCCTTGAATTGATGAAAGGCAGATTGAGAGCATTAGCGGACAAGAAACCAGCCTTGCCTGTTTTGGTAGCAAGCTTATAGAAAGCTTCGTTCAATAATTTGAATGTTCTTGTGACATTATTGGACTGTGTCAGAAACTCAGGGACGATGTCTCTGAACCGATCAAAGAATTCTGTGTCCAATGATGCTATCAGTCTCTTATCCGGCATCGCAGCAGTCTGGCCCGACGGAACAACTTGTGGAAGGTAATGCCGGATGAAATCTATGGCGGCTTTATGTTGTTCCGAAAGGGATAGCTCCAAATCCTCGGAATCCCTTTCGCCATCCTGTCGGACCACATGATGTTCTCGGTCGTCCGTACCCGATGCTTCGGCGGAGCGTACCGACCCAGCGTCGTCGGATAATTCTTGATCGTTTGCTGGGATGCTGCGATAATTTGTGCTATTTGGGATAGCACATCCGTCACTGAGGCCTGTGTAGTAGCGGTCTTACGCTTCTTAGCCGCTGGAAGCTCCGTGTACACTGACTCCTGCATACTTCTCTTATGCGAATGTCCGGAGTCTACAGGCCTCTTGTCCCTGGCTACCGGATGGCGTGACCTGGTCGCCGTGGAATCCCTGATTGGCGAAGCTGGCTGGATATCCGTGGTCACGTAGCCAAGGTGCGGTCGTGTGCGCTGCTGAGAGGATGAGGAAGCCTTTTGAACAGTCTCTCTGGACTGTCTATATAACGGAGCGTCCCGAGCAGCAGACGTATGCTCCGAATGCGAAATATTTTGTACCACAATATCTGGTCCCAGATGTTGTTGTACGAGAGAGGGGCCTCTCTCGCTCGAAGCCCGGATGGACCTGGACAAGCTAGGAACCGGACTACTAGGCTTCCTCCGTTCTCTCCTCTGATCCGCCGTCACTGGGTGTGCACCTTGTATATTTATAGTGCTCGCATCACCCAAATCTCCTTCCTGGACCGCAACGGACGAACCCGGCTGCCGAACCATTCGATGAATGGACGCTACACCGGGCGAGCTAGCGGACGTCAACGCCATCGATCCTACTAGGGACCTCTTAGGCAATTGACGTATCTCCATGAGCACTTTTGCCGCTAGCTCTTCATTTAATTGTGATGACGGAGGCACACTTTTGGACGACATCACGGAAACATCACCCTGTTCTTGTTCCTCTGAAATAGAGATTGATAAACTAGAGTGACCCTGCGGAGAAAGGACCGGCATGGCCCTTTCCCCGCTAACAACATACCGTGACACACGTTTCCAATGTTTGTCATCCCAATATACACATACTGAACAGGAGTTAGTGCGAGTATACTGACTACAATTAATACAATGATCATGAAAGTCAGAGGAAGATTTCCTCTTATTACAATTTGAACAATATCTTTTCATTGTGAAAAGAATACAAAAAGTCCTAGTACTCGCACGAACCCCTGAAAACAAAGATACATAATAACATGATCCATTAATATAGAAAAAATAATTGAAATCAAAAAAAAAATTTTGAAAAATATTTTTTCAGCAAAGCCCAAGTTTCTGAAAAGTAACATTGAGCCCCAATGGATCCCAAGCCTAAGTGTGGACAAAAATTTTAAAAATATTTTAAAAAAATTAATGCAACACTTACGAATAATAATAATGTATCTTGTAATGATTAAACTACTACAAAGACAAAAAATCCCCCTCCACAGAGACTGTTGCCAATGTAAACAAGAAGTGTATAAACACCAGAAACATGACTCCAGGCACTGATAATCCTGGCCCGAAATCAGTTACCAATAATACACTATCTGATGCAAAACAGAGACTTCCAGGGAAGAAACTGCAGAACACCAGATGGTAGATGCAGAACACTACGCCTAAACACCCATGGGTGAGAACGTAAACATGGGGAAAAGAACAGAATTCATTCTGTTACCCAGCTAAATCTCCCAAGAAATTTTAGTAATAATATTACTCAAAAATATGCCAAAAGCATGGGAGAATAGCAAGGGGGTACTTAAAGGAAAAGGAGAGAGGAAACACTGAACAAGCAGTGAAACTTAATAGCAAGAATGACAACAGGCCCATGCCTCGAAAATAGGCAACTTAACATAATTTCAATAAAAAATTTTAAGTTACAGCCCTGAATATTTTCTGTCACTCATTTTTCCTCTTCTCCTTCTATATCCACTTTAGATCCACCATTTCTCCAATATTTATGTGTCTGGCATCATTTAAACTGAGATTTACAAGCACAAATATCAGTCAGATGTGAACTGATGAAGGGCCAAAGAATGATAATTGGCGCCAATTTCGGGACGTCCTTGACACTGCGCATGCGCAGTGAGGGCAAAGTATGGAGGACCTTCAGGACATGATTTCTTTTGGTTTTAGATGCAAATTTTGGGGATTGGGGGGCAAAATTTGTGTTTGGCCCTAGAATTTTAAGAGTTAGCACCAGCTATGTCTGGGTCATTGGTACAGTATAAAAATATCTTTCATTTGACACCAAAAAATTTCATTTGGCATCAAAAAAATACAACTTGGCACCCAAAAAGTTTGGGTCAGCGTGAGCACTGGTCATCAATACAAATTTTCATTTGTGTAACAGGTACTTACACTATATCCCAAACACATTTATTGACTGTTAATTCAAATATGTACACAAGATATAGTGAATGGTTTGATGTTTGATAATAATAAACAATTAACATGGTTATTCTATCAAGCAGTATAGGATAGGGTAGGACCCTTTATCATACTAATTGTAATCAAAAGATAACATACCTTACAGACATTTGAACAGTCAGCTAAACCTTCCATACTTGAAGTTTTTCCTGGTGGTGCAAGCTCATCATTTGTAACAGAGAAGGACCTCAGTGTTTCTTTTACAAGTTTTTTATCCATTGTTTTGGAGAGTGATGTCCAGTTCTCCAACATATATTTCAGCAGAACACTGAAAAGAATATGATTTTTTCAACCTCTAAATTTCAAAACAGTTTGATGTGGTCAGTCAGTTGATTTACCACAAAGCTTGTATCAAGATTTATAACCAACACCAATTGTGAAACAATGAATTTCACTTCGGGATGTTTTTATCTTACTACAGCACTTACTAACTTACCCTATTTTCTCATTTAAATAATGACCTATTCTTTGATGATTCTTTACAGTCACTTTCAGCACCTATGGTATACTGTGGAACCCTGTTAATTGAATAGCCACTTTGCCAATGAAAATTATTCAATTTATTTATTTACTTATTTACTGATGTTTAAGGTCACATACTTATGCACAATGGCTAATCATGACCGTGACAGTTTTACGGGTGGAGGAAGCTGGAGTACCCCGAGAGAACCACCGATCATCGACAAGCAACTGTCAGCTCCTCAACATTCTAATTCTGTTCAAGGTCCGCTCAAGCAGGGTTACAGAGGTTGAAGACATGTGCACCATCGACGTGCAGTATGCCTTAGTACACGGCATCATCGTGCCCTCATGTAGGCAACCGGGATAAAGTGCCATGCCCAAGGACACAACGCGGGTCGTCCCGGACGGGGATCGAACTCGGGACCTCTAGCATAGAAGTCTAACAGTCTACCACTGAGCCACCGCGCGCCCAATTATTCAATTAATAGGGGTATTCAATTAACAGGGATTGTGTCACTTTCCTGCATTTTAGAGAAAAACTTGGCATTTATTCTATTATATCTTGTTTGACAGAGCTTCATGAGCTCTGTCAAACAAGATATAATAGATTAAATGCCTGTAGTGGATGTACTGAGGCCAAATAGGTCTATAAACAAAGAAAAACTGGGGAGAGTCAGAGTAATTTTTTGACAGGTTACAAGATTTTTTATTCAATTAACAGGAATTTACTCTATAACCTATATTCAATTAACAGGTCAAATTTGTCTGGAGGTATGGTAAATGGTTTTGTGTTGGGAAACTATATTCAATTAATAGGGTTATTCAGTTAAAAGATATCCAATTAAGTGGGCTCCAGCAAGTATAAAGTCAAATCTAGACATGAAATTTATAATTACCCTGCTGACACTTTAATTGGAAGAGTGCTAAATTATTTTTGGTCATCAAAATTTGACATGTCTTTGCCTTGTTAACATTTATGAGAGAGTGCCAATAGGCACTTTCCCATAAACTGTAACAAGGCAAATTCTTAAAGACTAAATAATTTCACTTCAAAGATAATATGAAGTACATCCACTGAATAAGACGTCTTTATGTTATGGTATGTGCACCTCAGATTAAAGCAGAAATATGGGCTTCCAACACCCTATCAGTTAAAAGACTCACACCCCCGGCATTAGCTATCAAGTCTAATAACACAAGTAAACTAAAACTTGTCTACCACACCAATAATCACTGCTCATCTTCTCTGGGTTTCAATGGGGAGAAATACATGCTGATGCCTCTCTCTAACAGGAGCCATGCACTTTTCAGAAGGAAAATTCATGGACTTCCTTCAACGCTAATTGAAGAAAAAAAAAAAAAACAGGAATCAAAACTTTTCTTAGCCTCTCACATTAACATTGAGTACATGCAGGGAATTTTATACATCTATCCACGAGTCATCAGATGCATTTCCTGCGTTTGCTATTTTCAAAGCATCTCGAGGCCCTTACATAAATTCAAAACCTTTTGAGGGTCTTCAATTTTTTTTTTTTTTCAAATTAAAAACTTTTCAAGATTTTCACGAGAATGCAGGAACCATGCCTGTTGGCACAACTAATCAGCTGCACTGAACCATCTCCTAGGGCTCTGATGAGGACAGACATACACTCATGCCTTAAATCCTACAATGGCAATCAACACTTAAACTTCAACTGGGTGAAAAAAAAAATTTACAGATAAATTCACCTGGAATCCTTTGAAACTCATTTTAAAGCAAAGTTAAAAAATTTATAGTAATTTCTATATTTTTTATACTTACCAATGACCCAGACATAGCTGGTGCTAACTCTTAAAATATAGGGCCAAACACAAATTTTGCCCCCCAATCCCCAAAATTTGCATCTAAAACCAAAGAAAACATGTCCTGAAAGGCCCTCCACACTTCACCTCTACTGCGCATGCGCAGTGTCAAGGACGTTCCGAAATTGGCGCCATTAATCATTCTAATAACCAGTGCCTGGTAAGCGCTATGTACTCAGCGGGGAGGCAAGAGTTCCCAACTCCTGGGAGGGCCATCCCCGTCTGGGTCATTGGTAAGTATAAAAAATATAGAAATTACTATAAATTTTTTAACATTTTTATACTGTACTAATGACCCAGACATAGCTGAATAGTAAAAAGGCTGGAGGGCCAAGGACATAGAGCAAAATGGAATACGCTCAATAATATAAAATAGAGTCATCCCCTGTAGGGAAAAAGAAGTAATAGGCCTTACATGTATCTTTCTTATTTATGATAAATTAGAAAGATACAACACCTTCCAAAATTGAGCTTCCTACATCCATGTACTCTATTAATATCCAATATAATCCTTATACTAATAATTTTTAAAGTAAGCCAATAAATAAAGTAAGTGTAGAGAATAGAGACTCTTATACTCCTTAAAAGTGTCTGAGGATTGCATAATCATGTCCATTGACATATGCAATATTCAAAAGCTATACTTTAAAAACTAAGACTTGAATGAATTTTTAAAACATAAACTTCTCACTAAACAACCATCCCAATAACAGCTCAGAATTACTAACTCCGGAGGCGGTATCCCCTTGTTTTCATAGTAAAACAGGTGACCCAAGGGAACACCCTCCCCCCCCCCCCCCCCCCTTTTTCTTGCCCTGGGTCAAATAGTCCAGAGCGAAGAGGGCAGCAGAACGGAGACACTGCCGAAACAGACAGCCTACCTAGCTATAGTAGCAACTGTTAAGTGAATGACATTCTGAGCAGTAGATAATAGACCTAACAATAGAGGCCTCCAGAAATGGACTCGATATTTCTGAGATAAAAATTCATGAATGTGGATGGCTGAGCGCAATGAGCAGCCTTCAAAAATCTATAATAGTGACACTATTAATGTAAGCCCAAGATGTAGAAGAACTCTTACTTCATGAGCCGAAATCTTAAGCACAACTGCTAAGTCAATGATATACCATAAGCAGTACCGATAGTTAATAGAATTCATTAACAATAGAATGGAGCGTAACGTCCTTCTACTAGGCATCAAAGACAGAAGAAGCTTACGCCCATAGTAATAAACAGATATCTGTTTATAAATACATAAACTCTACCCGGAAAGAGTAAAGGCCTATGCCCGTACGAAGACGGAAGGACCTTAATAACAATAGGTTCCGGATATTAGGAGCCTAACTCTTATGCAAAAATCCAACCTAAATAGTAACGGAATAGTGATTCCGAAACTACGAAAGTGAAAATCATCCATCGATAGTGCATGAAACTCACTGACTCTACAGTAAAAGAGAAACCAACAGAATTACTGTCTAAAAGGTCAGAATTTGAAAACTACTGTTTCCAGAGGCTCAAATGATTACTTAGCTAAATAAGAACCGAAGTTAAAATCCATATAGGAATTTAATCTAAAGATTCTAAGTCTATATATCAAAAAGTTACTAACTGACTTAGATAAAGAGACAAAAGACTCAATTGTAAACTATCGTAGAGTGCATAGGTATGAGGTAACATAAACCTATAACCTAAATAATAACAGGCTGCAGTAGATCTTATGAAACAAGTATACTAAAAAATAGCAATGAGTAGTATGGAGGGATCAGGAATATGAACATAATGATCCCCACACCACGACGGAAGAGCCTCCACTTTAGTCGCATAGAATAGCGAAGAAGAGGATCTCCTATAGTAAGAAATCGCGTCCAAAGCTCGTCCAGTACAGTGCTTACAATGCAATACGGACCACACAACGGAATACATGAAGGTTGCGACCTTGCTGGTTGTGATAAAGATGACACGATTTACCCAGTGAAAAAAGATCCTCACATAGAGGAAGATTTCACGTTAAGACCCACAGTAGACAAGAGAGTAAATTACTCATGATCTCTGTGAAGATAGAGATGCTATCAACAGAAATGTATTGTGGTTGTTTATCTTAGCAATACCTGCTAAAACAACAGCGCCGGAGGATACGCGTATCCTATCATTCCGTCCTATAGATCAATAGAGCGTTAACACTATTAGCTCAGAGATCTGGACAAGCCAACACATACGTCTGCAATTGATTAGCAAGCTGTGTCATAAATAAATCATCATTGGGCGCTCCCATAGAAAGCAAATCTGATTGAATACTTGTTTGTTGAGAGTCCATTCTGACAGCAACAAGCGAGCCGTAAGAGAACGGGAGTCCGATAAAACAATCAGACGACCCGGAATATGACGGACCAAAACTGAACTTGGTGTACTATAACCAACAGACGGATTCTTTCCATTAAATTGAATAACGGAAACGAAAGAGTGCCTCCCTGGTTCCGGAGATACGCCACTACTGTCGAATTAAAGGACAGGAATTTGGGCATGCGTTTCTGAATAATGTTCATGCAATGACATAAAGCAAGCCTAAAAAACATTATTCCGCGGAAGTTAAACTGATTGCTAAAAGACTGCGGAACCCAAAGACCCTGGCACTTCGAATCCGTAGGGATCAGTATATATCCCAATCTGTTTGACTGGCAACCGTCATAACAGCCACACTCGGGTCCGGCAACTGCGGCGGCACTCTCTGAGTCAACCACCGAATGTTTGCCCTAGTCTGAATCTCTTGTAACACTAGATAGACAAGAGAACATATAAATCGAGCAATTCATGGATTGCCGGAAAGTTGCCGTCGAAGAGAAGCTCCTCCGAGAACGAAGCGACTCTGAGAGAGTTCTTAACCTTACTATCCACGCGTGTGGATGTAGCCAGGGATGCGTCACGTCTAACCAACTCCAATCAGCCACTGAAGGGCGGAGTTATACGTGAACAAACTACTGCCCTCAAAAGAAATTACATTGAGAATAATATCCCGTAAATCTTTTCTTGAAGACGTAATGATAACGCCTCAGTAAGGCGGATTACGTATAATAAAGCGTCTAAGTTAAGTCTACTATACATAATGTCGTTCCCAACATTGAAATTGGAAAAGACATAAACGGCGAAAAAGAATATATGCAGTCTTTAATCACACCGTCTAGACGCATATGAACTCTCGGTATGCCCTGCTCTGCCAAAATAAACTATTTGTAAAAATGATAAAATGGCAGAAATGAGCAACGCGGACAAGAAACTAAACTATCATGCTTAGCAGCAGGCTTGTATATATATATATATATATAGCGTCGAAAAATAAAACACATGTTGTAATGACAATATTGGACTGCGTCGGTAAGTCAGGGACAATGTCCCTGTACCGATCAAAAAAACCGAGTCCAATGACGCTATAAGTCTCTTATCCAAGATCGCAGCAATGAAGTCCGAAATAATAATCACAGGAAGATAATGCCAGAAGATATGAAAGGCATCTTCCGATACTACTAAAGGGAAAACTCGAAATCTTTCGAATCCCTTTCGCCATCCTGTCGGACCCTATAAAGCGTTCGGTCGTCCGTAGCTGATGCAACCGCGGACCGCACCGACCCAGCGCCGTCGGATAATTCCTGATTCGACCGAGAAACTGTCAATTGCTGGGATGCTGCGAAATAACTGTGCTAACTCGGATAGCACGTCCGTCACTGAGGCCTGAGGAGAAGCGGTCTTACGATGCATTGCCGCTGGAAGCTCCGTGATCGTTACCCCGTGCATACTTCCAATATGCGAGCAAACGGAGTGTATAGGCCTCGTGTCCCTTGGCTACCGGATGGCGCGACCTATTCGCCGTGGAATCACTGAATGCCGAAACTGATCGGATACTCGAGGTCATGTAGCCAATGTGCGGTCGTGTGCCCTGCTGTGAGGATGAGGAAGCATTAAAGACAGTCTCTCGGACTGTCAATATAACGGAGCGTCCCGAGCAACGGACATATGCTCCGAATGTAAAATATCTGAACCACAACATGCGGTCCCCTATGTTGTTGGGCGAGAGAGGAACCTCTCTCGCTCACAGCCCGGACGGACCTGGACAAGCCAGGAACCGGACTAACAGGCTTCCTCCGATCTGTCCTCAATCTGCCGTCACTGGGTGAGTACTAAAGTAATTAAAGTGCTCGCATCACCCAAATCTCCTTCCTAGACCGCAACGGACGAACCCGGCAGCCGAACCATTCGATGAATGTACGCTACACCGGGTGAGCTAGCGAATGTCACTCCGTAAGCGATAGACATATTCCATGAGCACTTATTGCCGCTAACTCTTCATTAACTATGACGACAGAGGCACACTTTTGAAAGACATCTCCATAACTCTTCGAACAAGAAACCAGAAATGCTTGGATAGCAAGCATAAAATAATAATATATATAGCGTCGTTCAATAATTCGAAAGTTTGTGTGACATTATTGGACTATGTCGGACTGAGGGACGATGTCCCTGAACCGAACCAAAAATTTCTAAGTCCACCGACGCTATCAGTTTCTTATCCGGCATCGCAGCATATGTTGTTCCGAAAGGGAAAGCTTGAAATCCTCCGAATCCCTTTCGGTATCCCGTCGGACCGGATGAAACTTTCGGACGTCCGTACCCGCTTCCGCGGAGCGTCCCGACCCAGCATCGTCGGATAAAATATATGCGACAGATTCAGTTGATGCTGGGATGCTGCGATAAACTGTGCTATTAAGGAAAGCACGTCCGTTCCCGAGGCCTGTGCAGTAGCGGACTTACGATGCATTGCCGCCGGAAGCTCCGTGTACGTTGACTCCCGCACACTTCCTATGCGAACGTCCGGAGTCTGCAGGCCTCGTGTCCCCGGCAACTGACCCAGCGCCGTCGGATAATTCTCGATCCGACACCGTTTCTGTCGGCTGCTGGGATGCTGCGATAAGCTGTGCTATGTGCACAAGAATGTCCGGCGTCGAGACCTGCAGAGGCGCAGTCTATCGCTGCTTCGCCGAAGGCAGCTCCGCATCAGATGGCTCCCGCATACTTTTCCTATGCGAACGTCCGGAGTCCATCGGTCTCGAATCCCTGGCTGCCGGATGGTGTGACCTGGTCGCCGAAGAATCCTTGATCGGCGAAGCTGGTAATATATCGGTGGTCACGCAGCCAAGGTGCGGTCGTGTGCGCTGACGAGAAGAGGAAGCCTTAGCAGTCTCAGCGGACTGCCTATACAACGGAGCGTCCCGAGCGACGGACGTATGCTCCGCTAGCGACACATTTTGTACCACAACATCTGGGGCCAGATGTTGTTGAACGAGAGAGGGGCCTCTCTCGCTTGCCGTCCGGATGGACCGGAACGAGCTATGAACCGGACTAAAAGGCTTCCTCCGTTCTCCCTCCGATCCGCCGTCACTGGGTGTGCATTAAGTTAATTTTATAGTGCTCGCATCACCCCAAAATTCCTTCTAGACCGCAACGGACGAACCCGGCTGCCGAACCATTCGGTGAATGGACGCTACACCGGGCGAGCTAGCGGACGTCAAAGGCCGTCGAACCTACTAGGGTCCTCTTAGGCAATTGGCGTATTACATGAGCACTTTTCCGCTAGCCCTTCATTAATTGTGACGACGGAGGCACACTGTTGGAAGACATCACAGATACATCACCCTAATCTTGATCGTCTGAAATAGAAATTGATAAAGTAGAGTGACCCTGCGGGGAAAGGACCGGAGTGTCCAAATCCCCAACAACATACCGTGACATACGCTTCCCATATTGTCATCGAAATCATACGATACAGAACAGGAGTTAATGCGAGTACACTGACCACATATAGAATGATAATAAAGTCAGAGGAAGACTTCCTCTTAAAACAATTGATCAATATCCTTTCAATGTGAAAAGAAAACAAGTCCTGGTACTCGCACTAACCCCTGGCAATCAAAATACATAATAATAATATGATCCATTAATATAGAAAAAATAATTGAAATCAAAATATTTTGAAAAAATATTTTTTCAGAACAGCCCAAGTTTCTGAAAAGTAACGTTGAGCCCCAATGGATCCCAAGCCTAAGTGTGGACAAAAATTTTAAAAATATTTTAAACAATTTATTCAACACTTACGAACAATAATAATGTATCTAGTTATGATTAAAATAACATAAAGATATTATTATTTAGAAATCCCCCCCTCACACAGAGGGCTGTTGTAAATGTAAACAATGAGTGTAAAAACACTAAAATAAGACTCCAGGCACCCAGGCCCGAAATCAGTTACCAAAAATACACTATCTGATGCAAAACAGAGACTTCCAGGAAAGAAACTGCAGAACATCAGATGGTAGATGCAGAACACAATGCCTAACCACCCGTAGGTGAAGACGTAAACATGGGGAAAGAACAGAATTCATTCTGTTATTCAGCTAAAACTCCCAAGAAATTTTAGTAATAATAATTACAGAAACTATGCCAAAAGCATGGGAGAATAGCAAGGGGGAACTTAAAGGACAGGGAGAGAGGAAAACACTTGAAAAAACAGTGTAACTAAATAATCAGAATGACAACAAAATGGCTGCTGCCTTGAAAATAGGTAACTTAACATAATTTCATTAAAAAAATTTAAGTTACAGCCCTGATAATATTCTGTCACACATTCTTTTCCTCTCCTCCTTCTCTATCCTCCTTAGAATCACCATTTCACTAATATTTATGTGTCTGGCATCATTTAAACTGAGATTTAAAAGCACAAAGATCAGTCAGATGTTAACTGATGAAGGGCCAAACTTAGAATGATAAATGGCGCCAATTTCGGAACGTCCTTGACACTGCGCATGCGCAGTAGGGGCGAAGTGTGGAGGGCCTTTCAGGACATGTTTTCTTTAGTTTTAGATGCAAATTTTGGGGATTGGGGGGCAAAATTTGTGTTTGGCCCTATATTTTAAGAGTTAGCACCAGCTATGTCTGGGTCATTGGTACAGTATAAAAATATATTTTTTCAGAACAGCCCAAGTTTCTGAAAAGTAACGTTGAGCCCCAATGGATCCCAAGCCTAAGTGTGGACAAAAATTTTAAAAATATTTTAAACAATTTATTCAACACTTACGAACAATAATAATGTATCTAGTTATGATTAAAATAACATCAAGATATTAATTTCCAGAAATCCCCCCCTCACACAGAGGGCTGTTGTAAATGTAAACAATGAATGTAAAAACACTAAAATAAGACTCCAGGCACCCAGGCCCGGAATCAGTTACCAAAAATACACTATCTGATGCAAAACAGAGACTTCCAGGGAAGAAACTGCAGAACATCAGATGGAAGATGCAGAACACAACGCCTAACCACCCGTAGGTGAAGACGTAAACATGGGGAAAAGAACAGAATTCATTCTGTTATTCAGCTAAAACTCCCAAGAAAATTTAGTAATAATAATTACAAAAACTATGCCAAAAGCATGGGAGAATAGCAAGGGGGGACTTAAAGGACAGGGAGAGAGGAAAACACTAAAAAATCAGTGTAACTAAATAATCAGAATGACAACAAAATGGCTGCTGCCTCGAAAATAGGTAACTTAACATAATTTCATTAAAAAATTTTAAGTTACAGCCCTGATAATATTCTGTCACACATTTTTCCTCTCCTCCTTCTCTATCCTCCTTAGAATCACCATTTCACTAATATTTATGTGTCTGGCATCATTTAAACTGAGATTTACAAGCACAAAGATCAGTCAGATGTTAACTGATGAAGGGCCAAACTTAGAATGATTAATGGCGCCAATTTCGGAACGTCCTTGACACTGCGCATGCACAGTAGAGGTGAAGTGTGGAGGGCCTTTCAGGACATGTTTTCTTTGGTTTTAGATGCAAATTTTGGGGATTGGGGGGCAAAATTTGTGTTTGGCCCTATATTTTAAGAGTTAGCACCAGCTATGTCTGGGTCATTGGTACAGTATAAAAATACATGTTTTTTTCACCCAATGAAAGCCATACCCATCACCATCACTAGGGTCTTATGTGGCCTGGTGCGCCCCATCTGAACAAACTTTAATAATCTTATCTATTCACATATACACCTGATTAAATTTGACCACAATCAGCCCTGTCACTCGTAGACAGAATTCATTTAAACAAAAGGGTTACTAAATGCTTCGTAGGGTTTTATGTTAAATTTTGTGCCCCCGAAATCAAAAGAGCATAATGCCTTGAACTAACTTTAATCTAGGAGTCAAAGATTACCAAATATCAAATGATTCTGCAGGGTGGATCTGAAGAAGATCTTAGAATAAGAAAATTGGGGCTTCCATATGAAGGCAAAATATCAATCCAGGGATTTGATTGGAACAAACTTGTATATCTGAACCCTGCCTAAGGATGTTGTATACTATATATGAAAACATTTTGACTTGGGGGTCTGAAAAAGATAATTGAAGAATTTTTCCCATACTGCACAGTTATAATGTGGGCTCCCACAGGGATTTGATTTGAACAAACTTGAATCTGTCACCCCAAAGGACATTGTATATCAAAAGATTTTGATAGGTGGTTCTGGAGAGGCTTTTTGTACTTTTTGAAAACAAATTCTCGGTGTTAATCGAGTTATGCCCCTTGTGGTGCCCCTTGAGGACAAGGCATTTTTATTTGAACTTAAACTGATGTATGATAAGGAACATGCAAGTGAGCTAAAAAAAAAAAAAAAAAAGAGAACGGAAAGCCCAAACTACTGGCACTACTATAGAATGAATGTAACAATACAATATATATTCACCTTGTATGTGGAAGGTGTTTGACATACATTTGACACCATACTCCAAAGCACTGCTTATCAGTAGTCAAACATTCTTTCAAACATTTCAACAACTGAAAAAAAATAATACATGAAATAACTGAAATAATCATACTTGCATATATAAAACAATATTATATCATTATCAAAGTTAACCTGTTTTAATACGGGGGGTGTCAGGAAGACAGCCAATCTGGCTATGATGTCTCCCTACAATGTACCATTCCAATCTGTACAAAAAAAATGTATTGTTTTAATTTATTCTTGTAAATTGGTATATTGTTAAATAAATATTCTATTCTATTCTATTCTACAATGATAATTCTTAAATTATTGACACTGTTGCACTTTCACAAAAACCTGAACTGATTATTTCAACCACGATAAAATTGTGAACCACAATTTCATAGCTGCAATATTGTAATGTTTATTTATTCATTTATTGATGTTTAAGGTCACATATTTATGCACAATGGCTAATCATGACCGTGACAGTTTTACGGGTGGAGGAAGCCGGAGTACCCGGAGAGAACCACCGAGCAGCTGCCAGCTCCCCAACATCTTAACTCCGCACTGCAGCACAGGCAGGGTTAGATTGGTTGAAGACATGCGTACCATCGACGTGCAATACGCCTTAGTACACGGCGTCATCGCGCCCCCAATGTGGGCAATGGAGATGAAGTGTCTTGCCCAAGGACACAACGCGGTTGCCGCAGGTGGGATTCGAACCGAGGACCTCTCGGCTTGCAGCCTGCACCTCTACCTACTGAGCCACCGCGCTGCCCTTGTAATGTTTAGTTTTAGCAATATCGTTCAGCATGGGATAGAGTAGAAAGTGCATACACTTGAGTACTGTTTCTCTTACCTCATTTTTCATGTTCTGGTTACATTTTGGAGTACACCGGGACAAATAGCTGGGGAAAAAATTTCTCAAAGATGTTGCAGTATTATCACCATATGCGATAGTCTAGAAATACAAATTAAAACAAAGATATTTAGTATATACATCTTTATTACATTCACCCCAATCTGAATAGCAAACAGTACTTGCTAACAAAAAAAACTTTTTGAACAACTAAAACTTTTAATTTTTGGTCTAAACAATTTAGCTTATGACACCACATTGTAACAAGCTCAATGAGCTTGTTCCAATGAGGGATAATAACTATGTTTCTGAGACAAATGCAAAAATATAATAAAATCTGAATGGCAATTTTTGTGTATAGCATTGGCCAGTTTTGCAGTTACGTTAGTTAACCCTTTACCCAATGCAGACAATTTCAAAATTTATTATTTTAAATATTATTTTTTAATTTTTTTCAAAAAATTTCAAAAAACCATATCATGTGACCCCTCTTTGGAACGAGCTCAATGAGCTCGTTCCAAAGAGGGGTCACATGATATGGTTTTGTTGAAATTTTTCGAAAAATAATATTTTTTCAGCTGCTGAATTTGCATATTATGCAGGCAGATGCAGTTGATTTGCTGGGTAAAGGGTTAAGGATTAAAGCTACAAAATATACCGTCTGCATTTGTAAGGATAACAGACAAGATATAGGAAGCAGAGTCCTACAGAAAGTTGTCGCAGGGCCAGTTTGATTAATCCTTTAGCTAATGTAATGGCCATATCTAGTCAAAACTATTCACAAGAATTCACATTTTATAATAATTTTCAATTTTTACTCCCAAAACATACCTAGTAGGTGAAAAAAATTTAACTTTTTAACTGGTCAAGGATTTGTTTGTTAGTGTCATCTCTAGTCAAAGGTGGATAAAGGATTAAGCAATGATATAGCCGAAAAGCAACTTCACTTTATCAGAAATATTTGGTGAAAAAAGTATTGTTTCATTACAGTGTACTTCTGAGTAACTTTAAATATTATTTGCCTCTGAATATGAAGAAGAGCCAAAGAATACAAAATTACCTAATGTTGGTACAGTGGACTCATGTTTAACACTGATATCCTCAGATTAATTTTTAATTAGTAACTACTGCATATACATGTACAGAGCTGCAGATGACTTAACAGTTTTTCTACATCATTTCTATAACAATGATGTAAAAGGGCTGCCAAAAAAAATGCATTCTACCAGTCGAGTTCTCAAGAAAGAATACAATTAGGACAATTTGTTCAGAGCAATATAAAAGGGGCACATTGTGGCTCTATAAAGATCAAAGGGTTAATAGAAAAGCCATTCAGTCAAAAGTATTCAATTAACAGAGGTTTTATTCTTTTGCTGTATTCTAGTGATAAACTGAGAATTTATTTTATTATACCCTAAACGATAGATTATTGAAAAAATTGCGAGAAATCATATCCCCCACTGTGAAGATATAGGAAATTTCACTTTTACGGAATCAGTCAAAATGGCGGCTTTCAAAGCATCACTTCAAGGTGAATACGAATCAAATTATCACTGGAAATGATCAATTTATTCTAAAAACGTATAATGAAAAGAAAATATAGTGTTTTTGAGTGGATACCGATCATTTCCAGCAATAATTCAACATGTATTCACCTTCAATTGATGCATGAAACCCGTCAGCTGAATCAGATGGCAAGCCGCTACCTGTTCCGAATATCAATAAAATCACTTCCGCGTATCAATGTGCTGTTTACTTTAATGCATCAATTCAAGGTTGAAACAAGTGGAACTGGAGGGAACTGTTTTAGTGAACTAAAACACATGTCTCCCTTTCGAATAGTTCCATGCTTCCTGCTTACGACTAACAAAGATCAAACTAAAGTCAAATGTCAAGATCATGGAAGTTCAAGATAGAATGTGAACATCAGCCTGGCTGTTGCATTCATATGCCAAATATCATAAACCTCCTAGCTAAACAATTCAATAATTTGACCTTGATGTCAAAGATCAAGGTCACAACAGTACATGATACAATGTTGTCTTGTGTTGATACACTCACATGCCAAATATCATAAGCCTAGGTCAAAAGATAAAAAAAAATCAATAATTTGACCTTGAGGTCAAAGGTCAAGGTCATATGTGGGTCGAGGCAAAAGTCATATGTGGGTCATGATGGTACATCATCTCATGGTGATACACCCACATGCAGAATATCATAAGCCTAGGTCAAAAGATAAAAAAAAAATCAATAATTTGACCTTGAGGTCAAAGGTCAAGGACATATGTGGGTCATGATAGTACGTGACACATTGTCACATGGTGATACACCCACATGCCAAATATCATAAGCCTAGGTCAAAAGATAAAAAGATTAAAAAAATCAATAATTTGACCTTGAGGTCAAAGGTCAAGGCCATATGTGGGTGAAGGTCAAAGGTCAATGTCATATGTGAGTCAAGATGGTACATCGTCTCATGGTGATACACCCACATGCCAAATATCATAAGCTTAGGTCAAAAGATTAAAAATATCAATAATTTGACCTTGAGGTCAAAGGTCAAGGTCATATGTGGGTCATGATAGTACGTGACACATCGTCTCATGGTGATACTCCCACATGCCAAATATCATAAGCCTAGGTCAAAAGATAAAAAGAAATCAATAATTTGACCTTGAGGTCAAAGGTCAAGGTCATATGTGGGTCGAGGTCAAAGGTCAATGTCATATGTGGGTCATGATGGTACACTGTTGCTTGGTGATACACCCACATGCCAAATATCCTAAGACTAGGTCAAAAGAATAAAAAAAAATAATTTCACCTTGAGGTCAAAGGTCAAGGTCATATGTAAGTCATGATAGTATGCGACACATCGTCTCATGGTGATACATCAACATGCCTAATATCATAAGCCAAGGTGAAAAGGTAAATAAGTTCGTGTCTGGACAAACTTACTTGCCAAAAAATCAGTAATTTGACCTCAAGGTCAAAGGTCAATGTCATATGTGGGTCATGATGGTACGCGACACATCGCCTCATGGTGATACACCCACATGCCAAATATCATAAGCCGAGGTGAAAAGATAAATAAGTTCTGGCCCGAAATAGCAGAAAAAAATTACTAATCTGACCTTGAGGTCAAAGGTCAAGGCCATATGTGAGTCATGATGGTACGCAGCACATCGTCTCATGGTGATACATCCACATGCCAAATATCATAAGCCGAGGTGAAAAGGTAAATAAGTTCTGGCCCGGACAAGCTTATTTGCCAAAAAATAAGTAATTTGACCTTGAAGTCAAAGGTCAAGATCATATGTGGGTCATGATGGTACGCGACACATCGTCTCATGGTGAAACACCCACATGTTAAATATCATAAGCCTAGGTCAAAAGATAAAAAAGTTTTGACCCGGGACACAGTTGTATGAGAAGAAGAACAAAAACAACGACAACAACGAGAAGGAGAAGAATTCAGGGTAAAACAATATGTCTCCCTTCATTGAAGGGGAGACATAATTATCGATAGGAATGATCAAATTCTTTTAAAAAGCGTGTAATAAAAAGAAAATTTAGCGTCTTTGAGTGAAGCGCTTGAGGAAAATAAACATTTGTCTCTGTCACTCAAGAAATAATTTTCGGTATCCACTCAAAAACACTAGATATCCTCAATCTATTACCATCTCATTTGACAAGAGCTTATGGAAGACTGTCAAATAAGATGCAATAAATCAGATGCTAATTTTAGAAGCACTGAGGACAGATAGGTCTATAAACATGGGGAATTTCAGTGGTTGTCATGTTATTCTTTGGTAGATAAGGTTTTTTTATTGAATTAGTAGGAGAGAACTCCATAACCAATAGCAATTAATAGATTAAATTTGTACTGAATGAATAGCAAACGGTTTGGTCGTAAAGTTAAAAACAACTAAAAGGATTATTTAATTAAGAACTATTTAATCAAGTGGGCTCTACTATACTAGAACTTTTCATTAGAGTCCAGATAGCGAGTTCAAGCACTGAGATGGATAATGCCAAAACAGGATGAATGAGGAAAGAAGGTGACAGAGAAAGACAAGTGTATTGGAATCCACCAACTAAAACATACGGCCCTTCTATACCACCTTTTGGTGCATCAAATCAAAAGTTAGGCAGGAAGTATATGACAACCAAACACAGGAAAAAGCTTATGAATACAACTTAACCTTAAATCCAAGAATTTTCTGATGTACAACACGAAGGTTTGGTGCATTGTTCAGTTTACACTGGGAAATCCAAGAAGCAAATCTGCAGTTTATGGTTGTCAAGTTCACTTGGTGGTCTATTCAGGAATGCGGAAAGCTTTGTTTGGTGGGGTTGAAGGCTGGACTATTAAATTTTTGACAGAAACTGAGTATAAAGCATTGCTTTTTTACTATCAGCTATTTGATGGTCTTGCACCCTCATCTAGAAGGCACCCTCTTAACCCTTTCCCCAACGAGCTCGTTCCAATGAGGGGTCACATGATAATGTTTTGTTGAAATGTTTGGAAATATATATTTTTTTTAACTACTTAATTTGTAAATTATGTGAGTGGATGCAGCCGATTTATTAGGTAAAGGGTTAAATAAAAAGTTGTTTGAAGAATATATGATGTCCAAGAACCATAAAACCCTTAACTCTATGTGATAATTAGCAATTATTTTAAACAAAAATGGATTCCTGCAAGGAGAATATTGACCCAAACTTCCGTTCATATCAGTGGGGAGCAACTGTCCTTCAATCCAACCAGTATTTAAGCCACTGAATCCAATAACTACAAATCTGTTTGTTTACTCTCAGAGGTTTTTTGAGGGACTTCCATTAGGATATGGCTAGACAACCATAAATTGGATAGCTATCAAATCACTTGGTGTGGATTGTGTAAAAGCATAAAAAGGTTGATCTAAGACTAACAAGATATCTGATTACAATACAGTGGAACCCTGTTAATTGAATAGCCATCTTGCCAATGGAAATTATTCAATTAACTGGTGTATTCAATTAACAGGGATTGTGTCACTTTCCTGTATTCTAGAGATAAACTTAGCATTTATTCTATTATATCTTGTTTGACAGAGCTCCATGAGCTCTGTCAAACAAGATATAATAGGTTAAATGCCTATACTGAATGTACTGAGGCCAAATAGGTCTATAAACAAAGGAAAACTGGGGAGAGTCAGAGTAATTCTCGACAGGTTACAAGATATTTTATTCAATTAACAGGAGTTTACTCTATAACCTATATTCAATTAACAGGTCAAATTTGTACTGCAGGTATGGTAAATGGTTTTGTGTTGGGAAATTACATTCAATTAACAGGGTTATTCAGTTAAGAGATATCCAATTAAGTGGGCTCCACTGTACTTCAGAGTTAAAGGTTAAAACAGACCTGATCGTCTAGATTGCATAGGGGTTATGTCATTTGTAAACTGCACGAATGCAGGCCAGGTTAGGATAAATCAACACAGCATAAATTAACTTCCTAATCTTGCAGGTTTTTGCCACTCAGATAGGAGTCTTTCAAAGCAAACTGGACTCAAAGGTTGTGAATTGCATTCACATATGACTAGAGTGGCATGCCACTTACATCTTAACAGAATTTATGTTGAAATAAACAGGAACAACTAATGCACAATCTCGCTAAATTGAGATTGCATGTTAGTTCTTGCTCTTCATTTTGGCAGAAATTCTTTCAAGACATGACAATATGACTTGCATAGCAAAAACAGAGGAAGCGGAAAAGCATTACAAGACTTTCTTCCTATAGTTTAAGACCATGTTATATAGTGTAACCCACTAACAGGTTACGATTTAAGTCCTTTATTTTCTGGCCTGTTAACCCTTTACCCAACGCAGACCATATCAAAATTTATTATTTTAAATATCATTTTTTCAAATTTTTCACCAAATTTCAACAAAACCATATCATGTGACCCCTCGTTGGGACGAGCTCGACGAGCTCGTTCCAACGAGGGGTCACATGATATGGTTTTGTTGAAATTTGGTGAAAAATAAAAAAATTTCAACTGCTGAATTTGCATATTACGTGGGCGGATGCGGACGATTCGTTGGGTAAAGGGTTGATAGGTAAGTCATTCAATTTCATTCACATTCTATTTTTTTTATGTGCAGTTATTTGCTGATAGTATCACTCATTACATACCTTGAGTTTAGGATAGAGTTCTTGTAATTTCTTTCTCAGATCGCCATGTATATTCATCACATTACTATAAATCGTATCCATAAAGTGGAAGTATTCACGGACAGAAATCTCACCAGATGCCTTGTGGAGAATATCTTTGTGTTTACTGCAAAAAAGATATTTATACAGTTCACTTTTAAAACCCTGGACCATTTTCCAAACATTTTTTTATACCACCAACACAGTTGAGCCCTGTTAACTAAATAGCCGCTTTGCCAGTTAAAATTATTCAATTAACAGGAGTCTTCAATTAACAAGAGATTTGGTCACTTTCTTATGTCCTTGATATTTATTCAGTTATTGGTGTTAAAGGTCAAATATTTCTTCACAATAGCTAATCATGACTGCAACATGATATACATTGTCAGCAAATAACGTGGATATTACAATGATCAGAATTTTGTTGATTTGCTTTCAGGTATATCACATATTTGAAAAATTATAAATTTAAAGTAGTTTGTATATTTTTATATTTACCAATGGCCAAGACTAGCTGGTGCTTAACTCAAAATTATTAAGGGCCAAACACAAATTTTTTAATGCCCTCCCCCCTCCCCCCAATCCCCCAAATTTGCTTTCAAAACCAAAAAAGTCCTATCTGGCCCTCCATACATTTACTCTCCGCACATGCGCAGACATCACGAAGTGACCGAAATTGGCGCCAATATCATTCTTTGTAGAAGAGAGTACTACATAATAATTCAGTGGGGAGGTATGAGTGCCCACTCATGGGAGGGCCATTTCCGTCTGGACCATTGATAAGTATAAAAATATACAAATTACTTTAAATTAATAACATTTTTACACTATAAACCCTTGGCCCAGACTAGATGAATCGTAAAATGGCGGAGGACCTAGGACTTCAGAATTAGTAGATTAACATAGTTCCAATCCTGTAATCTAAGGTGAAAGGAAATTAAAATTATTAGGAATTACATGTATGTCAATCTTTCCAGTGATAGAGAAGACATATCATAAAAAGGAGCCCAGTTCAAGTAATTCCTTATACTTAGCATGAAGCCTATGCTAATTAGATGTAACAAGTTCCCAATTTTTAAGGCTAGCCCGGACTAAGCCCCCAAAATTAGGATGGTGTATTTGAGAATGAAAGAATATTCCCCCCAAACATACGCCATATACAATAAAACTCCAGCTGTATGCAGGATATAATTACAGACAAAACAGCTTCACTCATAGTTACATTCTTATCAAACCGGAGGAGAGGTAGAAAATCACCCCCCCCCCCCCCTTTTCTTTTGAAAGAATCTTCAAAAAGAAAGAGGGGGGGGGGGGGTGCTCTGGAATCAGTAAAAGCGGTACTAAAAAACAACATAAATATTCGTCGAACAGGCACTCAGGTATTAATTATCATTAATAAATGGTGCTTAATGCCACTTCAGAAGCTAAGGATATAGCGACGATCCCAGTAATTAATATCGCCCACTATATAACATATACCGGAGTCGCCATTTGCAAATAGTTGGAAAACCGGTGATATAATATATAACATACACATGTCCAATAGAATCACAATGAAGATCTCTGGAGAGTAAACACACTTCCCAGGCAACCCACAGGTGTACAATAAATTCTAGTAACAACACTCCTGGACGTGTACTATCCGATATCTATGAATCTATAAACGTGCGAATATACGAGAGTGAAAGACAAGGTGTATTCGATTGGGTACCAACATTAATAGAAACCTGGATCTAGAAATGGACCAGGTATGATTAACAGGCTCAACATGGACCGCCTCCGAAATAATTCATAATTTCTAAGATCCATAACATACAATAATGTATCTGCCTAATAATTCATCATTATGTGCGTGAGCATTGTAATCCCGCATGTAATCATCTGAAGCCAGTTAACTATTAAGCCAGTTAACCAGTAATGGGCAGAGAAGGATGTGAAGAACAAAAACTTCCCCTGATAAAGAAGGTCCTTTCATGGAGGAAGCTTCTGGGGAACGTCCCATAACAGACACCTGAGAAGACTGATTCAAGGTTTCTGTGATGACACAGGTTCTACTAGTAGGATTCACAATGAGACTGTTTGATCTTAAACATAATCTACTGAATCAACTGAATTGGAGGATATGCATATCCTATCATTCATCTCCATGAGATCGACAAAACGTCTACTGTGTACGCTCAATGGTCTGGGCATGGCGACACGAACTACGGTAACTGATTGTTCCGGTGCGTCGCAAACATATCTATCATGGGCGATCCCTCTGACAGCAAATCTGCCCAAATACTAGCTTGTTCAGCGTCCACTCCAATTGCAACAGGCGACCTTTCCAAGAGAGCGAGTCTGCTAGTATGTTCAGACGACCCGGTATATGACGGATAGAAAGTTGAACATGATGATTCATGACATATAGGAAAATCTTCTCTGTAAGTTGGCATAACGGAAATGAAAGGAGACCGCCCTGGTTCACTATGTACGCTACTACTGTCGGGTTGTTAGACCAAATTTGAACATGGACGTCCATTATTATGTGAATCCAATGTTGTAGTGCTAGCCGTATTAACATCATCTCTTTGATGTTTAAGTGTTTCTCCTGGAACCAAGGGTCCCAAAGACCCCGACTCTTCAAGTCTGCAGGACTGTCTGACTCACATCCGTCATAATCGTGAAAGCCAGATCCAGCTGTTGTAGTGGAACTCCCGGAGTTAACCACTCAATATCTGCCCAAATCTGAACTCTTGTTTTACTAGGTTCGTTAAAACAATACTGCTTCAAGCAAAAGCGTCTTCACACTCCAGTTCTGAGTAAAGAATATCTGGAGGGGATGTAGCGCAGGTGGCTCATCGGAATGAGATCCACAGCCACTCCGCACAGCTCCAAGAGTCACATGAATTCCCTCACTATTAATGCATCTGAGTGTAGACAAAAGCGAGCATAACAACTGACTAATTTGCTCTGGGTAACAGCAGACGAACCAGATTGTTGTGAGTCTCAAAGCTCATTCCCAAGTGAATGGACGACTTATACGGAGCTAGATCCGACTATTTCTCGTTTACGATGAAACTGAGACGTCGGAGTAATAGAAGCAGACTCTGAACATCATTCTGAAGAATAATTCTGTTGCCGTATCCCTGTAGTAGGTCGTCCAAGTAAGCCAACGTTACCGCAGATGAATGAGCTTGTAAGTATGACATTACCGAGTTCATTATTCGAATGAAACCCCAGGAGGCCAGGTTCAGACCAAATCATATTGCTCTGAACTGATACACCTTCCCTTGTACTGCGAACCGCAGGTACTTTTAGAATGCCAGATGTACCAGGACATGAAAGTACGCATCCTTAAATCTATGCTAGCCACATAGTCGATCACTCGAACGCTCACTTTTACTGATCGAATGGTCTCTATAAATAAATTTTGGGAGCCATGATAAGCTTGTTATCCAGCTCAAGTCTATTACCGGTCGAAACGAGCCACCTGGCTTCGGTACGAGGAATAGGTGACTGTAAATATCTTGAGAATCCTGATTCTCGACGACCTGTATTGCTTCCTTTGATAAGAGAGCTTATACCTCCGGTAGGAGAAACTCTCTTATGCAAGAAATAATGGAAGATTTGTCCAGAGCAGACATCTTGTTAGTGGGATTTTTGCTCGGAATGATAGCCGTAAGCCGTCCGAGACTACACTTCTCACCCACTGATCTTCCGTGATTGTTATCCAGTGTTTTGCGGAGCTTGATAACTTTCCACCAACTGGCTAGCAATAGAGGTCTAAACCATCACCTGTATGACTTGCAAGGCTTACAGGAGGAGGAACCGGGTCCTCCCCGCAAAAAAACCTTGTCTCGTCGGCCTAGGGGCATCTGACTTATAGTCCCGATCAGACCTACTGAGTTTGCTGAGTTGCTATACTGACGACCTCCAGAGTAATTATAAGAGGGTTTCTTGTACCCTCGTGAGGAGTTTCCTTTTGACGATTTTTGTCTGGAACGCCCACCTTTACTCTTGTCTGCTGAAGCGGGTCGTTGATACGCCGACTTCAACAGCAGAGCACTAGACACTTTCTTAGTAGTCTGTTCATAGACTAATGAAAGCTAGTCGTCGAAAATAAAATGTCCGGAAACCGGAGCTTTTCACCTTTTCATCTTATCAGTGATTGATGACGCAAGGGCAACATCACGTCTGATTAATTCCAGATTAGCCACTGATAGGGCGGAATTATACCTGGTATACATAACTGCCCTGGAAAGAAATCTAAGAGAGGTACAAATGTCCTCAAATTCCTTTCCCTTGAGACGTTGCGCCATAGCTCTAGTGATCTGCGTAAGACATAACGTCCAAATTCGCTCTACTGAAGAAATTGCCGCTTCAATTGTGTCTGAGCGAATAGTGAATGATACAGGTAAAGATACCTCTAGATCCGCGGCCTGCTCATCCAAACGCAGAAGAACTCTCTGAACATCTTTCCCGTTTTTAAATGAACGTGGTCCAAACAATGGTATGTATACGGAAGATGAAGATAAGAAACCGCCTTCTTCCTCGCACTCAAGAGGATAAATACGGCGACGTCTATATGGCCAAAGGCCTGCGACACCTGCATAAACTGAACCAGAAAAGAAAGGACTTCCTTCTTTGTCCGGATAAAGTCTGCGTCCAATGACGCCGGCACTTTCTCTCTTGTCATCGCAGCATTCTGATTCGGCGGAACAAAATCAGGGTATTATTGATGGATGAAAGCCATCGCAACTATGTACTGTTCCGAAAGGGAAGGGTAATCTTCCTTTTCCCTTTCATCATCCGAGAGAATCAGTTGCAAATCTCGGTTCATTGTATCTGCGTGAACAGACGACTGGACTGACCCAGCACCATCCGACAACTCAGATTCTGAGTCTGAGGAAGGCTGCATTTGCACTTGCTGGGATGCTGTGATCAGCTGCACAATCTGCGACAGCAAGTCCGTCATCGAGGCCTGAGGACGAGCAATTTTCCGTTCCTTAGCCGCATATTGCTCCTGATGGTGTGTCGAAAACGGATCCTTTCTCCAAACATCCCGATGATCGAGGCCTCGTCTCCCTAGCTACCAGATGGTCCAACTTCACGGATGAAGAGTGGTTCCTTCTTCATGCAACTGGCTGGATATCCGAAATCGTGTAGCTAGGATGCGGTGGTGTGCTTAAATAACGTAGCGGAGGAAGCCATGACTGAAGCCGACCCTGGCTGCAGACTAGACGGAGCGTCCCAAGCGGCGGGGCGGACATAAGCTCCGTCTTGTGCAAGTTTCCAACCAGAAAAGAGTGGAGAAAGCCTTGACTGAAGCCAGATCCAAAGCGTCCCGAGTGGAGGGTGGATATATGCTCCGGCTTGTGCAAAGTTTCTCAAAACAACATCTGACCCCAGACGTTGCTAGATTAGAGAGGGGGGGCCTCTCCTGCTCGCGATCTATCAGACCTCGCCGAGTACAAGAACTTGCTGACTTCCTCTCTATTTCCATCGTCATTGGGTGAGCTATTTATATTATATTGCTGCTCTACCCACATCCACTTCCTATGACCGCAATGGACTTACCAGGCGTCACGGCACTCACCGGTTAAGCTAGCTGCTTGCAAGAGATTAAAACCCTTAACAAAAGGCCCTAACTCTTGCAATAATGAACACTGCAGCTAGCTCTATATGCTCCATGGAGCGCGACCACGGTAGCACACTTGGATGGGTGTCAGAATATCATCACCATGTTCATGTTCCTCTGAAATAGAAACTGACAGAAAGAATTAAAACGCGGTGAAAGGCCTGATCCTCAGAACCTCACTGCCAACAACGTACCACGACACCCGACTCCAACATCAGTCATCCCAGTGAACACAAGAATGACAAGTGTCCGCAGGAGTGTATCAACTGAAGTCGATATCAGTCCTCCAAACTCCACAACAATATATATATATAACTGAGATACATGAATAATAGCAATCATAATTAAATTCTAAATATTTTTTGTAAACAAAAAATTTTGAAAAAATGCTTAAGTTCCCAAAGGGAACATTAAGAGCCCAAGGGCATCCCGACAGAGCCTAAGTGTGGACAAAATTCAAATTTGTTGAGCTTCACTACCGGAATAATAATCCATGTATCCTACAGTATACTACAGTAACAGAATATAAAAAACTACCTATATATGAGGACACTGACAATGTAAACAACATCAATGTAAACAAGTCACCACGCACATAAAAAGGCCCAAAGTCAGAACCAATTGAAATGTTATTAGATGCAAAGCTAGATCTTCATACGAAGAATACATGATACATCGGATAGAAGATGCAAGACTAAACAACCTAACACTCCTAGGGTGGGGACGTAACCCTGGGGAAAAAACAGAATAATATTCTGTAATATATGGTAAACTCCCAAGAAATTTAATAAAAATTTCAATAAAAAATTATAAATTCATAGTAATTTGTATATTTTTCATACTTACCTATGGCCCAGACATAGCTGGTGCTAACTCCAAAATATTGAGGGCCAAACACAAATTTTGCCCCCCAATCCCCAAAACCGAAAATTAGAAGTCCTATCTGGTCCTCCATACATTTACACTCTGCGCATGTGCAGATGCCAGGAAGTGACCGGAATTGGCGCCAACCTCATTCTTTGTAAAAGAGAGTATTACATAATGATTCAGTGGGGAGGTATGAGTGTCCACTGATGGGAGGGCCATCCCCTTCTGGGCCATAGGTAAGTATGAAAAATATACAAATTACTATGAATTTATAATATTTTTTCACTGTACCTATGGTCCAGACATAGCTGAATCGTAAAAAGGTGGAGGGCCTAGGACTTCTGAAATAGTTCCAATCCTGCAATCTATGATGAAAGGAAATTAGAATAATTAGGAATTACATGTATGTCTCTCAAAACAGAAATAGAGGAGACATATTCTAAATAAGGAGCCCAATTAAGTAATTCCTTATTGTAAGCATGAGGATAATGCTCTCCAACATGTACTATCCAATATCTACGAGCATAAAAACACGTGCTAATTGAGTACAAACATAATAGAAACCTGGATCTAGAAATGTAAGTAGGTATGATTAACAGGCTCCGACACGTACCGCCCCCCAAATAGATTACGATTTCAAGGTCCACAAAATACATTAAAGCGTTAGCCTAATAATATAATGTGCGAGAGCATTTATATTTAGCATGTAATCATCTGAATACCAGTTAACTGGTTATGCAGCCTGCTAGGTACTCAAGAATAGCGATTTAATTGTGATGATTTCTAAATAAGCGCTTGTATAAAACAAATCAACAAATAATAACAGGACACTAATCCAACTAAAAAGCGGATGTGCCCATGAGGTCGCCATAGAACACAACCCAAATGCATAGTATGTATGTATTAAATTATATGAGGCTTGCGGGAAGAAAACTACGTCTTGCCCGATAATTACCTCTAAATACATAGGCAGTGTGTAGAGGGTGGGTTAGGGGGAATTCGAAGTCATATCGAAATCTCCTCACCCGCATTATTTAAACTTTTCTGTGTCAGTTATCAAAAAAATATAGGAATCGCGATGGTTCCCTCACATCTAACCGACTCCATTATGGCACTATGGGCAGAGAAGGACGTGAAGAATAAAACTTCCCCTGAAAGAAGACCCTCTCATGGAGGAAGCTTCTGGGGAGTGTCCCATAACAGACACTTGAGAATACTGATCCAATGTTTCTGTGACAACAGAGGTGCTACTAGTAGGATTCACAATGAGATTGTTTAAACTTAAACGTAATCTACTGAATCAAATGAATTGGAGGATACGCGTATCCTATCATTTATCCCCATGAATTCTGCAGAGCGTCTATTGCATGCACTCAATGATCTAGGCATGGCAATACAAATGACGGTAACTAATTGGTCTGGTGTGTCGCAAACTGAACTATCATGGGGTGATCCCACTGGTAGAAAAACTGTCCGAATAATCGCATGTTGAGCGTCCAATACAAATGAAACAGGCGACCTTTCTGAGGAGCGAGTCTGCTAGTACTTTCAGATGACCTGGTATATGACAGACAGAGAGATGAACATGAAAATTCTTCTCCGTTAGTTATCATAACAGAAACAAATGGGTGCCACCCTGGTTCCTGATGTATGCTACCACTATCGAGTTGTCCAACAATATCTGAACAAGCGTGTCCGCATTGATGTAACGCTAACAATATTGACATCATTCTTTGATGTTTATGTGTTTCTCCAGGAACCAAGAGTCCCAAGACCTCTGCATTTCGAGTCTGTCGAACTCAGGGTCGTGCCCCAAACTATTGACTATTACCCGGCATAATCGTGAAAGCCGGATCTGGCAGATGCAGCAGACCTATTTGAGTTAATCACTGAATATCTGCCCCAATATGGACCTTTTGTTTACTAGATCCGTTAAAACAATACTGGTCCTGAGCAAATGCATTTTCACACTCCAGTTCTGGGTAAAGAATAACTGGTGGGGACATGTGCGTAAGCGACCCATCTAAACAAGATGTGTAGCTGCTCTGCACAACCCCATCAGTCGCATAAAATTTCTCCCTGTTAATGCGTCTGATAGTAGACAAAAGCGAGCATAACAACTGACTAATTTCGTTCTGGATAATGGCAGTCGAGCCAGATTGTTGTGAGACATTACCGAGTTCATTATTCGAGTGACAGCCCAGGGCGCTATCTTCAGACCAAAGAACATCACTCGGAACTGAAAAACTATCCATTGGACGATGAACCGTAGGTACTTTCTGAATGCCGGATGTACCAGGACATGAAAAAATGGATCCTTAGATCTATGTTTGTAGCATAGTCGATCACTTGAATGCTCGCTTTTACCGACTAAATGATAACCATAAATAAACTATAAGAGCATTGATAAACTTGTTATCCAGCTCCAGTCTATTATCGGTCAGAATGAGCTCTATGGCTTCGGTACGAGTAACCGGTGGCTATAGAATCCTAGAGAATCTTGATTCTCAATGACCTCTCTTACTTTCATTGTCAAAAGAACCTTTACCCTCAATAGGAGAGACTCTTATGCAAGGATTTGACGGAAGCACTGTCCATAACAAACAATAAGTTAGTTGTGGTTCTCTCGGAAAGATAGCCGTAGGCCATCCGAGACCACACTTCTTGCCTACTGGTCTTCCATAATAGTTATCCTGTTTGATGCGAATCTAGATAACCATCCTTCAACTGCTAAGCAATAGAGGTCCTAACCCTCACCTGTAGTACCTGCGAGGCCTACAGGAGAAACTACGTCTTCTTCACGAAAAGCCTCTAGCCAATGGCTTAGGGGCGTCTGACTGGTAGCCTCGATCAGACTTAAGCCCCCCTATCCGAGTCGATGTATTGACGATCCCTAGAGTAATTATAGGAGGGTTACCTATACCCTCGCGAGGAGTCCTTTTTAGATGACTTTCTGTCTTGGATGTCCTCCCTTACTCCTTTCTGCTATTGCAGGTCGATTAGATACCGACTTGAGGAGCAGAGTATTGATGCTTTCTTTGTAGCTTGGTCATAAACCAATGAAAGCTTATCGTCAAAAACTTAGTGTCCGGAAACCGGAACGACCCGAAGAGAGTTTTTCACCTTGTCATCTATTAACTGTTAAGAGTGCTAAATTTTTTTCCACCATCAAAATTTGTTCACGTGTCTTTGTCTTGTTACAATTTATAGAAGAGTGCCTGTGGGCACTCTCCCATAAATTGTAACAAGATAAATCCTAACAGACTAACTAATATCACTTCAATAATATGAAGTACAGCCACTGAATATGACGCCTTCAAGTCGCAGGATCTGCACTTGAGAATAAAGCCCAAATATGGGCTTCCAGCACTCTGCCAGTTCAGGATGACGATGCAAGGGCTCTGTCATGTCTGATTAACTCCAAATTAGCAACTGTTAAGACAGATTTATACATGATAAATATAATAGCCCTGGAAAGGACTCTAAATGAGGTCCGAACGTCCTCAAATTCCTTTCCGTAGACGTTGCGTCACAGTTCTTAAAGGTGATCTGCGTAAGACAGTGAGTCTAAATTCGCTCTGAATGAAGAAATGCCGTCTCAATTGTGTCTGAGTGAATAGTGAATGACGAAGGTAAGGCCAAAACTAGGTCCATAGCCTGCTCATTCAAACACAGAGGAACTCTCAATACATCTTCCCCGTTTTCCGTTAATCGGTAAAATTACGGAAAATGATGACAAGAAACCGCCTTACTTCTTTCCACTGGAAAGTTGAATATGGAGGTCAAAGGTCTGCAACACCTGTCTATACTTAACCGGAAAAGACATTTCCTCCTCTTTATCCGGATGAAGTCAGCATCCAACAACGCTAGCGGTTTCTTGCAAGTAGTCGCAGCATTCTGATTTGCTGGAACAAATTCAGGGTAGTGTTGATGGATTAAATCCATCACAACCATACGTTGTTCCGAAAGGGAAGGGTAATCCCCCTCCATATCCCTTTTATCATTCGTCTAAATCAGTTGAAAATCATGGTCAGCGGCATCTGAAAGTGCAGATAACTGGACCGACCCAGCACCATCCGACAGCTCAGGTTCTGAGACTACCGTCGGCTGCTTCTGCACTTGCTGGGATGCTGCGTTGAGCAATCTGCGACAGCAAATCCGTTACAGAGGCCTGAGGAGCAGCGGTCTTCTATTCTGGCCGCCGGCTGCTCCTGGGACAGTGTGTCCGAGACGGCTCTTTTCTCCAGACGTCCCGATATATGAGGCCTCATCTCTTAGCTACTGAATTGTGCTACTTTCGAGCGGTCGCAGCATTCTGATTCTCAGGAACAAACTCAGGGAAGTATTGATGCATTAGATCCATCGCCACCATGTCTTGTTCCGAAAGGGAAGGGTAATTCTCCTCCACATCCCTTTCACCATCCGACTGAATCAGATTATATTCACGGTCATCAGCATCTGAACGCGCAGATGACTGGGCCGACCCAGCACCATCCGACAGCTCAGGTTCTGAGACTGCCGTCGGATGCTTCTGCACTTGCTGCGATGAGCTGCGCAATCTGCGACAGCAAGACCATTACGAGGCCTGAGGAGCAGCGGTCTTCTGTTGCTTGGCCGCCGGCTGCTCCTGGGACAGTGTGTCCGAGATGGCTCTTTTCTGCGGACGTCCCGATGAGGCCTCGTCTCCTTGGCTACTATATGGTGTGACTTCTCTGACGAAGAGTGAACCTTCTCGGCGATGCAGGCTGGATATCAGAAGTCACGTAGCCAAGGTGCGGTCGGGTGTGCTTGGTAGACGCTGAGGAAGAAGCCGTAACTATAGCCGACCCCGGCTGTGAACTGAATGGAACGTCCCGGATGGGAGGCGTGGACGTATGCTCCGACTGACGCAAGTTCCAAACCACAACATCTGTCCCCAGATGTTGTTATGAAAAAGAGAGGGGGCTCTCTCGCTCGCAGTCCATTAGACCTCGCTGAGCTTCCTGCTGAACTTGCCAGCTTCTTCCTCTCCGTCGTCACAGGGTGAGCCTGTTATTATTTTATAGTGCTCGCTCTACCCTTTCTACTCTCGACTGCAGAGGACACACCCGGCATCACGGTACCCTTGGACGGTGTAACTGCTTCACCGGTCGAGCTACCTGGTGACAGGGAGCTGGAACCACGCTGTGGTTTATTGCCCTGTCTAATATTCATGAGCACTTTAGCCACTAGCTCTAATTGACTATCTAAATACGACAACAGAAGCACACTCTCTGATGGTGTCACGTAAACATCACCATGTTCTTGTTCCTATGTAAACAGAAACTAAAAAACTAGAGCGACTTTTTGGCGAGAGCACCGGCGGCGGCCTCTCACCGTGAGAGGACTGGCAGTGGCCCCTCGCCAACAACGTACCATGACATCCGTCTCCAACTTTTGTCATCCCCTGCGACACATGTTGAGCAAGAATTAGTGTGAGTACATCGACTACAAGCAATGTATCTTACAACAGACCTACCATACACATAAATAGGAAACTACATATATAAAATTTCAATAAAACAAGCCAAAAAGCTTGGGAATTTAACTGGGGAGGGGGGTTGAAGGGGGGGGGTAGGGAAGGAATACTTGACAAACAGTGGAAAAGTCATTATCAACAATGATGACATCAGGCCCATGTCCCGAAATTGGGGAACATGAACTAATTTTTATAAATATTATAAAAGTTAAAAAATTTATAGTAATTTATATATTTTTTATACTTACCAATGACCCAGACTTAGCTGGTGCTAACTCTAACAAAACCAGGGCCAAACACAAATTTTGCCCCCCAATCCCCAAAATTTGCATCCAAAACAAAAAGAAATCATGTCCTAAAGGACCTCCATACTACGCCTCTACTGCGCATGCGCAGTGACGCAGACGTCCCGAAATTGGCGCCAAATATCATTCTTACTGGCAGTGCCTGGTCAGCGCTATGTACTCAGCGGGGAGGCAAGAGTTCCCAACTCCAGGGAGGGCCATCCCCGTCTGGGTCATTGGTAAGTATAAAAAATATATAAATTACTATAAATTTTTTAACATTTTTATACTGTACCAATGACCCAGACTTAGCTGAATAGTAAACAGGCTGGAGGGCCTAGGACATAGAGGAAAATCCAATAAACTCAACTATATAGTAAAGAGGTAACCCCTTAAGGAGAAAAGGAGTATTAGGCTTTACATGTATCTTTCTTATTTAATATTAAATTAGAAAGATACACTACCCTTAATAATTGAGCACAATAACATTCATGTTCTCTATTAACATCCAGTATATCCCATATACTAATTATTTTTAAAGTAAGCCAATAAATAAAGTAGTCCAGAGAATTGAGACTCTTTATAGTCATTTAAAAGTGTCCGAGTATTGTATATCAAAGCCCGTTTGACACTTGACATATACAAATGCTTCACACCGAGCTACACTTTAAAAATAAGACATGAATGAATTTAACATTAATATTACACTTTAAAACCATCCCGGAAGCGACTCAGAAATACTGACTTGGAGGAGGCATTCCCTTGCTTTTCACTATAAAGCAGGTGACCTAAGGGAACACCCGCACCCCCGCCCCCTTCCCCTTGCCCTGGGTCAAATAGCCCAGAGCGAAGAGGGCAGCCGGATGGAGTCACTGCCGGAACAGAAAGCCTGCATAACTATAGTTGCAACTGTTTAGTGGACGACATTCTGAGCAACAGATAACGGACCTAAACAATGCAGGTCTCCAGAAATGGACTCAATATTTCTGAGATAAAAATTCGTAAATGTGGATGGCTGAGACCAATAAGCAGCCTTCATTAAATCTGTAATAGCAACACTATTAGCATAAGCCCAGGAAGTAGAAAGAGCTCTTACTCCATGAGCGGAAATCTTAAGCACAGACTGCTGAGAAGAAGATAAACTCTCATAAGCAGTACGGATAGTTAATTGAATCCATCTAGCAATAGAATGGACCGAAATGTCCTTTCTATTAGGCATCAAAGACAGAAAGAAACGTTTCCGTCCCTTTCTGATAAACCGAGATCTCTGTTTATAGATACGTAACGCTCTAACAGGACAGAGTAAAGGCCTACGCCCGTCTGAAGACGGAAGAGCCTTAATAACAATAGGTTCCGGATATTTATTAGGAGCCTGATTCTTAGCTAAAAAACCCACATTAGTAGTGAAGGTGATAGTGTTCCCGACACTACGATAGTGAGAATCATCCACCGACAGTGCATGAAGCTCACTGACTCTTCTAGCAGAAGAGAAAGCTAAGAGAAAAGCTGTCTTATAAGATAAGAATTTGAAATCTACTGTCCCAAGAGGTTCAAATGGCTTTTCCTTCAATTTAAGAAGAACCCAAGCTAAATTCCACTTAGGAATTAATCTAAGAGTTCTGGGTCTATTTATCGAAAAGTTTCTAACCAACTTAGATAAAGAGACATTAGATCCAATTTGTAAACTATCATGATGTGCATAGGTATCAGATAACATAGACCTATAACCCTTTATAGTAACAGGCTGCAGTTTGATTTCGTCAAACAAGTACACTAGAAAGTTTGCAATGTCTGGTATAGAGGGATCGAATATATCTACAGAATGATCCCTACACCAACGACGAAAAACCTTCCACTTAGCCGCATAGTTTAGCGAAGAGGAGGTCCTCCTACAGTTAGAAATCGCGTCCACTGCTCGTCCTGTAAAGTGCTTGCCATGCAAGAAGGACCGCACAACGGAAAAACGTGAAGGTTGAGACCTTGCGGGTTGTGATGGAGTTGGCGCGATTTCCCCTGCGAAAGAAGATCCTCCCGTGGAGGAAGCTTTCGCGGTAGGTCCCACAACAGACACCTGAGTAGATTTATCCACGGTATCTGTGGCGACAGAGATGCTACCAACAGAATCTTGCATTGAGATTGTTTTATCTTTAGCAATACTTGTTGAATTAACGGCGCTGGAGGATACGCATATCCTATCATTCCATCCCAAGGGATCGACGCGTCTACTGCAAATGCTCTTGGATCCGGACATGGAGACACATACGTCTGCAACTGATTGTTGAGATGTGTCGCAAATAAGTCTATCATTGGCCGTTCCCATTGGTAGCAAATCTGATTGAATACTTGTTTGTTGAGAGTCCATTCCGACGGCAACAAGCGACCCTTTCGTGAAAGGGAGTCTGCTAGCACATTCAGACGACCCGGTATGTGACGGACCGAAAGAAGAACGTGATGTTCTAGCGCAAACAGAAGGATTCTTTCCGTTAGATTGAACAACGGAACTGAATGAGTGCCTCCCTGATTCCGTATATACGCCACTACTGTCGTATTGTCGGATAGGATTTGGACATGAGCATTGTGAATAATGTCCATCCAGTGACGTAACGCAAGCCAAATTGACATCATTTCCTTGATGTTTATGTGCTTGCACAGGAATTGCGGATCCCAAAGACCCTGGCATCTCGAATCCGTTGGGATTAATGATGCACCCCAACCTGTTTGACTGGCATCCATCATAATGGTAAAACTCGGATCCGGCAACTGCAGCGGAACTCCCTGAGTTAACCACTGAATGTTTGCCCAAGTCTCAATCTCTTGTTTCACTTGATCTGACAAGAGAACGTCTACGTCGAGCGAATGAATTTTCACACTCCAATTCTGAGTCAAGAAAATTTGAAGAGGATGTGTGCGTAACCGCCCCATCGGAATGAGATCCGCAGCGGCTCCGCACAGACCTATCAGTCTCATAAATTCTCTCGCTGTGACTTTGTCTGCGTGCAGACAATAGCGAGCGTAACAACTGACTAATTTCGCTCTGGTTAACGGCAGACGAACGAGATTGTTGTGCGTCTCGAAGCTCATTCCCAGATGAGTGAATGACTTGGACGGCACCAGATCCGACTTCTCCTCGTTTACTATAAAACCGAGACGTCGGAGCAATAGAAGAAGATTCTGAACATCGTTCTGAAGCGTTAACTCGTTGCCGTACCTCTGAAGAATGTCGTCCAGGTAGGCCGACGTTACCGCAGACGAATGAGCTCGGAAATAGATCATTACCGAGTTCATTACCCGAGTGAAAGCCCAGGGTGCTAGATTCAATCCGAAGCACATCGCCCAGAATTGATACACCACTCCTAGGTCTGCGAAGCGTAGGTAATTTCGGAATGTCGGATGTACCATGACGTGAAAGTACGCATCTTTGAGATCTATGCTTGTTGCATAATCGTTCACCCGAATACTCGCTCTGACCGACCGAATCGTCTCCATATAAAATTTCGGAGCGACGATCAGCTTGTTTATCCAGCTCAAATCTATGACTGGACGGAACGAGCCGTCTGGTTTCGGAACCAGAAACAGATAGCTGTAGAATCCCGGAGTTTCCTGGTTTTCTACGACCTCTACCGCGTTCTTCATTAAAAGAGACTGCACCTCTGATAGCAGAGCGTCTCTTTTCTGCGGATTTGACGGAAGATGAGTCCACTTTGGACTTTGAGTTAATGGAGGCTTTCGTTTGAAGGATATCTTTAGACCTTCCGAAGTCACTCCTCTCACCCAAGGGTCGTCCGTAATCGACGCCCATTCTTGTGAAAAGCTCGACAACCTTCCGCCAACCGGTACGCAATAGAGGTTTAAGCCATCACCTCCTGGACCTGCGAGGCCTGCGGTAGGAGAAACCACGTCCTCCACGACCTGCACCTCGCCCCGTCGACCTCGGGGCATCCGACCGATTGTCCCGGCCCGAAGGACGTCCCAAACGAGAGTCGCTACCCTGACGGTCTCTCGAATAAGACCAAGAGGACGCACCGGAACCTCTATAGGAACCTCTCTTGGGCGCATTATACCCAGAAGTGCCTGTCTTATTCTTGTCTGCTGTATCCGACTTCTTAGAAGCAGATTTAAACAACAGAGAATCCGAAGCTTTCTTTGTAATTTTATCATAAATAGCAGAAAGCTTGCCGTCAAAGAGAAGTTCTCCGGAGACCAAAGCGACTCTAAGAGAGTTCTTCACCTTAGTATCCACGAGTGTGGATGTAGCTAGGGCTGCGTCACATCTAACCAACTCCAGATTTGCCACTGAAAGGGCGGAGTTACACGTGGAATAAGCTACTGCCCTTGAAAGAAGTCTTAAAGAGGATTGTATATCCTGAAACTCTTTCCCTTAAAGGCGCAGTGATAACGCCTTAGTAAGGTGATCTGCGTAAGATAAGGCATCTAAATTGGCTCTGTTAGACGCAATAGCTGTTTCCAACACCGCGGTTGGAATAGAAGCCGACGACGGTAATGATAGCTCTAAGTCTTCCGCCTCGTCGTCCATACGCAGAGGAACTCTCGGGATACCCTGTCCTGCCGTATCGAATTTATTCCTTGCATTAATGAAAGGCAGGTTGAGAGTATTAGCGGACAAGAAACCTGCTTTCCCCGTCTTGGAAGCAAGTTTAAATATAGCGTCGTTCAATAATTCAAATGTTCTTGCAACATTATTGGACTGCGACGGAAACTCGGGAGCGATGTCCCTGAACCGCTCAAAAAATTCAGAGTCCAATGACGCTATAATCCTCTTGTCCGGAACCGCAGCAGTCTGGCCCGACGGAACAACTTGAAGGAGAAAGTGCCGGATGAAGTCCACGGCAGCTTTATGTTGTTCCGAAAGGGATAGCTCCAAATCATCCGTATCCCTTTCACCATCCGGTCGGACCTCATGATGTTCCCGGTCGTCCGCCCCCGATGCTTCGGCGGAGCGTACCGACCCAGCGCCGTCGGATAATTCTCGATCCGACACCGTTTCTGTCGGCTGCTGGGATGCTGCGATAAGCTGTGCTATCTGCACAAGAATGTCCGCCGTCGAGACCTGCGGAGGCGCAGTCTTTCGCTGCTTCGCCGAGGGCAGCTCCGCATCAGATGGCTCCCGCATACTTTTCCCATGCGAACGTCCGGAGTCCATCGGTCTCGAATCCCTGGCTGCCGGATGGTGTGACCTGGTCGCCGAAGAATCCTTCATCGGCGAAGCTGGTAATATATCGGCGGTCACGCAGCCAAGGTGCGGTCGTGTGCGCTGACGAGAAGAGGAAGCCTTAACAGTCTCCGCGGACTGCTTATACAACGGAGCGTCCTGAGCGACGGACGTATGCTCCGCTTGCGACACATTTTGTACCACAACATCTGGTCCCAGATGTTGTTGTACGAGAGAGGGGCCTCTCTCGCTCGCGGCCCAGCTGGACCTGGACGAGCTAGGAACCGGACTCAAAGGCTTCCTCCATTCTCGCTTACTATCCGCCGTCACTGGGTGTGCATCTATTATGTTTATAGTGCTCGCATCACCCAAAATTTCCTCCTGGACCGCATCGGACGAACCCGGCTGCCGAACCATTCGGTGAATGGACGCTACACCGGGCGAGCTAGCGGACGACATTTGTCTAATCTCCATGAGCACTTTTGCCGCTAGCTCTGAATTCATTTGTGACGACGGACGCACACTTGTAGAAGATAACATGGAAACATCACCCTGTTCTTGTTCCTCTGAAATAGAAACTGAGAGAGTAGAGCGACCTTGCGGAGAAAGAGCCGGCATAGCCCTTTCTCCAGAAACAACATATCGTGACACACGTTTCCAATGTTTCTCATCCCAATATTCACATATAGGACAGGGATTAATGCGAGAACACTGACTACAATTAATACAATGATCATGAAAGTCAGAGGAAGATTTCTTCCTATTACAATTTGAACAATGTCCCTGTTTCATTGTGAAAGGACAACAACAAGTCCTAGTTACTCGCACAAACCCCTGACACAAAGATACATAATAACATGATCCATTAATAAATGAAAAAACAATTGCAAATCAAAATAATTTTGAAAAAATATTTTTCCAGCGAAGCCCAAGTTGCTGAAAAGTAACGTTGAGCCCCGATGGATCCGATGGCAAAGTGTGGTCAAAAATTTTAAATTTATATTAAATAATTAATGAGACACTTACGGATAATATAAATGTATCTTATAGTGAGATAAACTACAGCAAAGGCAAACAGCCCCCCTCAAAAAAGGCTGTTGCCAATGTAAACAAACAGTGTAAAACACCAGAAAACATGACTCCAGGCACTGAAAAAACTGGCCCGGAATCAGTCATCAAAATTACACTCTATCTGATGCAAAACAGAGACTCCCAGGGGAGAATCTGCAGAACATCAGATGGAAGATGCAGAACACAACGTTATACACCCATGGGTGAAAACGTAACTATGGGGAAAATAACAGAAAACATTCTATAACCAAGCAACTCTCCCAGGAAATTTTAGAAATGAACTTTCTCAAAAATATGCCAAAAGCATGGGAGAATTGCAAGGGGGGACTTTAGAAGGCTAGGGGAGAGGAAACACTGAATAAGCAGTGCAACATTTAGCAAAAATGACAACAAGAGGCCCATGCCTCGAAAATAGGCAACTTAACATAATTTCATCAAAAAGTTTTAAGTACAGCCCTGATTATTTTTTGTCACTTCTTTTTCCTCTCCTCCTTCTATCCTCCTTAGAATCACATTTTCTCCAAAAATTACGTGTCTGGCATCCTTTAAACTGAGATTTACAAGCACAAAGATCAGTGAGATGTTGACTGATGAAGGGCCAAACAGAGAATGATATTTGGCGCCAATTTCGGAACGTCTGCGTCACTGCGCATGCGCAGTAGAGGCGTAGTATGGAGGTCCTTTAGGACATGATTTCTTTTTGTTTTGGATGCAAATTTTGGGGATTGGGGGGCAAAATTTGTGTTTGGCCCTGGTTTTGTTAGAGTTAGCACCAGCTAAGTCTGGGTCATTGGTACAGTATAAAAATTTACAGCCCTGAACATTTCAAACCACCGTTTCTTCCTTCCTTCATCCAGTTGTGTCCTTGGATCCACCAAATTAACCATTGATTTGTGTCTGGCATCATTATAAACTGAGATTTAAAATCACAGAAGTCAGTTTGTTGTTATCTGACAGGGCCAAACAAAGAAATGAGGTTGGTGCCAATTCTGGTCACTTCCTGGCGTCTGCGCATGCGCAGAGAGTAAATGTATGGAGGACCAGATAGGACTTCTAATTTTCGGTTTTGCATACAAATTTGGGGGATTGGGGCGCAAAATTTGTGTTTGGCCCTCGATATTTTGGAATTAGCACCAGCTGTGTCTGGGCCATAGGTACAGTGAAAAAATATAGCCAAAAAGCTTAATTAAGAGTTTAGCAGGAAGTGTTCATGGAAGGATAGGAAGGAATACTTAACAAACAGTGGAATAATCATTATCAAAAATGATGACATCAGGCATATGTCCCGAAATTGGGAAACATAAAATAATTTTATAAATATTATAAAGTTACAGCCCTGAAAGTCCAAACTACTGTTGAACACTTCCTTCATCCAATAACAGCCTTGTATCTGCCAATTCTTGCATTGATTTGTGTCTGGCATCCTCAAAAAAGGAGATTTAAAAGCACAGATGTCATTTCATTGTTGATGACTTTAGGGTCAAACAAAGAATGATGTTTGCAACAATTCCGGTCACTTCCTGATGTTTGCGCATATGCGGAGAGTAAATGTATGGAGGGACAGATAGGACTTTTAATTTTTGGTTTTGCAAGCAAATTTTGGGGATTGGTGGGTTCAAAATTTGTGTTTGGCCCTTAATAACTTTGAGTTAAGCACCAGCTAGTCTGGGCCATTGGTTTTACAATAAAAATACAAGATGTAAAGAATTATTATTTTTTTTTAGAAACGTGATGGTGTACTTCTGATTTGGAGTACAGTAGAACCTGTCTTGAGAGACCGCCCTTTGGGCCACACAAAAGTGGTCTCTCAAAACAGGTGGTCTCTCAAGACAGGTGGTCTCTCATAACAGGTTTCAGGTTTTCTCAAGTCAGTGAATAACCAACCACAAAATTCAGAAATGGAGAAGAATAGATTTTTGTAATTACTTTGTAGTTGTTCTTTTTTATGAAGTTTTTGTAACAAATTGAAATGGACTGTTATAAAAATTATAAAAAGTTAAAAAATTTATCGTAATTTCTATATTTTTTATACTTACCAATGACCCAGACATAGCTGGTGCTAACTCTTAAAATATAGGGCCAAACACAAATTTTGCCCCCCAATCCCCAAAATTTGCATCTAAAACCAAAGAAAACATGTCCTGAATGGCCCTCCACACTTCACCTCTACTGCGCATGCGCAGTGTCAAGGACGTTCCGAAATTGGCGCCATTAATCATTCTAATAACCAGTGCCTGGTAAGCGCTATGTACTCAGCGGGGAGGCAAGAGTTCCCAACTCCTGGGAGGGCCATCCCCGTCTGGGTCATTGGTAAGTATAAAAAATATAGAAATTACTATAAATTTTTTAACATTTTTATACTGTACCAATGACCCAGACATAGCTGAACAGTAAAAAGGCTGGAGGGCCAAGGACATAGAGCAAGATGGAATACGCTCAATAATATAAAATAGAGTCATCCCCTCTAGGGAAAAAGAAGTAATAGGCCTTACATGTATCTTTCTTATTTATGAAAAATTAGAAAGATACAACACCTTCCAAAATTGAGCATCATACATCCATGTACTCTATTAATATCCAATATAATCCTTATACTAATAATTTTTAAAGTAAGCCAATAAATAAAGTAAGTCTAGAGAATAGAGACTCTTATACTTCTTAAAAGTGTCTGAGGATTGCATAATCATGTCCGTTGACACGTGCTATATTCAAAAGCTATACTTTAAAAACTAAGACTTGAATGAATTTTTAAAACATAAACTTCTCACTAAACAACCATCCCAATAACAGCTCAGAATTACTAACTCCGGAGGAGGTATCCCCTTGTTTTCATAGTAAAACAGGTGACCCAAGGGAACACCCTCCCCCCCCCCCCCTTTTCTTGCCCTGGGTCAAATAGCCCAGAGAGAAGATGGCAGCAGAACGGAGTCACTGCCGAAACAGACAGCCTACCTAGCTATAGTAGCGACTGTTAAGTGAATGACATTCTGAGCAGTAGATAATAGACCTAACAATAGAGGCCTCCAGAAATGGACTGAATATTTCTGAGATAAAAAATTCATGAATGTGGATGGCTGAGCGCAATGAGCAGCCTTCAAAAATCTATAATAGCGACACTATTAATGTAAGCCCAAGATGTAGAAGAACTCTTACTTCATGAGCCGAAATCTCAAACACAACTGCTGAGTCAAGATATACCATCAGCAGTATCGATAGTTAATTGAATCCATTAGCAATAGAATGGAGCGTAACGTCCTTCTAATAGGCATCAAAGACAGAAGAAGTTTACGCCCATAGTAATAAACAGATATCTGTTTATAAATACATAAACTCTAACCGGACAGAGTAAAGGCCTATGCCCGTACGAAGACGGAAGGACCTTAATAACAATAGGTTCCGGATATTAGGAGCCTACCTCTTATGCAAAAATCCAACCTAAATAGTAAAGGAAGTAGTGATTCCGAAACTACGAAAGTGAAAATCATCCATCGATAGTGCATGAAACTCAAGGACTCTTCAGTAAAAGAGAAGCCAACAGAATTACTGTCTAAAAGGTCAGAATTTGAAAACTACTGTTTCCAGAGGCTCAAATGATTACTTAGCTAAATAAGAACCAAAGTTAAATTCCGCATAGGAATTTAATCTAAAGATTCTAAGTCTAATTATCAAAAAGTTACTAACTGACTTAGACAAAGAGACATAAGACTCAATTGTAAACTATCATAGAGTGCATAGGTATGAGGTAACATAAACCTATAACCTTAATAATAACAGGCTGCAGTAGATCTTGTCAAACAAGTATACTAAAAAGTTGCAATGAGTAGTATGGAGGGATCAACAATATGAACATAGTGATCCCTACACCAACGACGGAAGAGCCTCCACTTTAGCCGCATAGAATAGCGAAGAAGAGGATCTCCTATAGTAAGAAATCGCGTCCAAAGCTCGTCCAGTACAATGCTACAATGCAATACGGACCACACAACGGAATACGTGAAGGTTGCGACCTTGCGGGTTGTGATAAAGATGACACGATTTACCCAGCGAAAAAAGATCCTCTCATTGAGGAAGATTTCGCGTTAAGTCCCACAGTAGACATCAGAGTAAATTACCCACGGTCTCTGTGAAGACAGAGATGCTATCAACAGAAATGTATTGTGGTCGTTTATCTTAGCAATACCTGCTGAAACAACAGAGCCGGAGGATACGCATATCCTATCATTCCGTCCTATTAGATCAATAGAGCGTTAACAACATTAGCTCAGAGATCCGGACAAGCCAACACATACGTCTGCAATTGATTAGCAAGCTGTGTCGTAAATAAATTATCATTGGGCGCTCCCATAGATAGCAAATCTGATTGAATACTTGTTTGTTGAGAGTCCATTCTGACGGCAACAAGCGACCCCTAAGTGAACGGGAGTCCGATAAAACAATCAGACGACCCGGAATATGACGGACCGAAACAGAACTTGGTGTACTATAACCAACAGACGGATTCTTTCCATTAAATTGAATAACGGAAACGAATGAGTGCCTCCCTGGTTCCGGAGATACGCCACTACTGTCGAATTAACGGACAGGATTTGGACATGCGTTTCAGAATAATGTTCATCCAATGACATAAAGCAAGCCTAAAAAACATTATTCTGTGGAAGATAATTGCTTGCTTAGAGACTGCGGAACCCAAAGACCCTGGCACTTCGAATCCGTTGGGATCAATATTATATCCCAATCTGTTTGACTGGCAACCGTCATAACTATAACACTCGGATCTGGCAACTGCAGTGGCACTCTCTGAGTCAACCACCGAATGTTTGCCCCAGTCTGAATCTCTTGTAACACTAGATAGACAAGAGAACGTGTAAATCGAGCAATTCATGGATTGCTGAAAAGTTGCCATCGAAGAGAGGCTTCTCCGAGAACGAAGCAACTCTGAGAGAGTTCTTCACCTTACTATCCACGCGTGTGGATGTAGCTAGGGCTGCGTCACGTCTAACCAACTCCAATCAGCCACTGAAGGGCGGAGTTATACGTGAACAAACTAATGCCCTCAAAAGAAATCACATTGAGAATAATATCTCGTAATTCTTTTCTTGAAGACGTAATGATAACGCCTCAGTAAGGTAGATTACGTATGATAAAGCATCTAAGTTAAGTCTACTAGACATCATTGTCGTTTCCAACATTGTGGTTGGAAAAGACATAGACGGCGAAAAAGAATATTTCCAGTCTTTAACCACGCCGTCTAGACGCATATGAACTCTCGGTATGCCCTGCTCTGCCAAAATAAATTATTCGTATAAATGATAAAAAGGCAGAAATGAGCATTGCGGACAAGAAACTAAACTATCATGCTTGGTAGCAGGCTTATATGCATATATAGCGTCGATAAATAATACACATGTTCTAATGACATTATTGGACTGTGTCGGTAAGTCAGGGACAATGTCCCTGAACCGATCCAAAATTTTGTGTCCAATGACGCTATAAGTCTCTTATCCAACATCGCAGCAATGTAGTCCGAAATAACAATCACTGGAAGATAATGCCAGAAGATATGAATGGCAGCTTCCGATGCTACAAAAGGGAAAACTCGAAATCTTCCGAATCCCTTTCGCCATCCTGTCGGACCCTATAAAGCGTTCGGTCGTCCGTACCTGATGCAACCGTGGACCGTACCGACCCAGCGCCGTCAGATAATTCCTGATTCGACTAAGAAACTGTCGATTGCTGGGATGCTGTGAAAAAACTGTGCTAACTCGGATAGCACGTCCGTCACTGAGGCCTGTGGAGAAGCGGTCCTACAATGCATTGCCGCTAGAAGCTCCGTGATCGTTACCCCGTGCATACTACTAATATGCGAGCGAACGGAGTGTATAGGCCTCGTGTCCCTTGGCTACCGGATGGCGTGACCTATTCGCCGTGGAATCACTGAATGACGAAACTGATCGGATACTCGAGGTCACGTAGCCAATGTGCAGTCGTGTGCTCTGCTGTGAGGATGAGGAAGCATTATCGACAGTCTCTCGGACTGTCAATATAACGGAGCGTCCCGACCGACAGATATATGCTCCGAATGTAAAATATCTGAACCACAACATGCGGTCCCCAATGTTGTTGGACGAGAGAGGGACCTCTCTCGCTCACAGCCCGGACGGACCTGGACAAGCCAGGAACCGGACTAACAGGCTTCCTCCGATCTGTCCTCAATCCGCCGTCACTGGGTGAGTACTAAAGTAATTATAGTGCTCGCATCACCCAAATCTCCTTCCTAGACCGCAACGGACGAACCCGGCAGCCGAACCATTCGATGAATGTACGCTACACCGGGTGAGCTAGCGAATGTCACTCTGTCGATCCTACAAGGGACCTCTTAGGCGATAGACATATTCCATGAGCACTTATTGCCGCTAGCACTTCATTAACTATGACGACAGAGGCACACTTTTGAAAGACATCTTCGTAACTTTGCGAACAAGAAACCAGAAATGCTTGGTAATAGCAAGCATATAATAATAATATACATAGCGTCGTTCAATAATTCGAAAGTTTGTGTGACATTATTGGACTATGCCGGAACTGAGGGACGATGTCCCTGAACCGAACCAAAAATTTCTAAGTCCACCGACGCTATCAGTTTCTTATCCGGCATCGCAGCATTCTGGTCCGACGAAGAAGCTGTAGAAGATCAAGTCAGATGACATACACAACAGCATATGATGTTCCGAAAGGGAAAACTCAAAATCCTCCGAATCCCTTTCGGTATCCCGTCGGACCGGATGAAATTTTCGGACGTCCGTACCCGCTTCCGCGGAGCGTCCCGACCCAGCATCGTCGGATAAAAAATATGCGACAGATTCAGTTGATGCTGGGATGCTGCGATAAGCTGTGCTATTTAGGAAAGCATGTCCGTTCCCGAGGCCTGTGCAGTAGCGGTCTTACGATGCATTGCCGCCGGAAGCTCCGTGTACGTTGACTCCTGCACACTTTCCTATGCAAACGTCCGGAGTCTGCAGGCCTCGTGTCCCTGGCTACCGGATGGTGTGACCTGGTCGCCGATGATTCTCTGACTGGCGAAGCTGACTGGATATCCGAGGTCACGTAGCCAAGAGCGGTCGTGTGCGCTACCATGAGAATGAGGAAGCCTTATTGACAGTCTACTCCGGACTGCCTATATGTCGGAGCGTCCCGAGCGTCGGACGTATGCTCCGAATGCGAAACATTTTGTACCACAACATCTGGGGCCAGATGTTGTTGTACGAGAGAGGGGCCTCTCTCGCTCGCCGTCCGGATGGACCAGAACGAGCTATGAACCGGACTAAAAGGCTTCCTCCGTTCTCCCTCTAATCCGCCGTCACTGGGTGTGCATTTGGTTGATTTATAGTGCTCGCATCACCCCAAAACTCCTTCTAGACCGCAACGGACGAACCCGGCTGCCAAACCATTCGATGAATGGACGCTACACCGGGCGAGCTAGCGGACGTCAAAGGCCGTCGAACCTACTAGGGTCCTCTTAGGCAATTGGCGTATTACATGAGCACTTTTCGGCTAGCCCTTCATTAATTGTGACGACGGAGGCACACTGTTGGAAGACATCACAGATACATCACCCTAATCTTGATCGTCTGAAATAGAAATTGATAAAGTAGAGTGACCCTGCGGGGAAAGGACCGGAGTGTCCAATTCCCCACTAACATACCGTGACATACGCTTCCCATGTTGTCATCGAAATCATACGATACAGAACAGGAGTTAATGCGAGTACACTGACCACATATAGAATGATTATAAAAGTCAGAGGAAGACTTCCTCTTATTAAAATTGATCAAAATCCTTTCAATGTGAAAAGAAAACAAAGTCCTGGTACTCGCACCAACCCCTGTTAATCAAAATACATAATAATAATATGATCCATTAATATAGAAAAAATAATTGAAATCAAAAATATTTTGAAAAAATATTTTTTCAGAACAGCCCAAGTTTCTGAAAAGTAACGTTGAGCCCCAATGGATCCCAAGCCTAAGTGTGGACAAAAATTTTAAAAATATTTTAAACAATTTATTCAACACTTACGAACAATAATAATGTATCTAGTTATGATTAAAATAACATCAAGATATTATTTTCAAGAAATCCCCCCCTCACACAGAGGGCTGTTGTAAATGTAAACAATGAGTGTAAAAACACTAAAATAAGACTCCAGGCACCCAGGCCCGGAATCAGTTACCAAAAATACACTATCTGATGCAAAACAGAGACTTCCAGGGAAGAAACTGCAGAACATCAGATGGTAGATGCAGAACACAACGCCTAACCACCCGTAGGTGAAGACGTAAACATGGGGAAAAGAACAGAATTCATTCTGTTATTCAGCTAAAACTCCCAAGAATTTTTAGTAATAATAATTACAGAAACTATGCCAAAAGCATGGGAGAATAGCAAGAGGGGACTTAAAGGAAAGGGAGAGAGGAAAACACTGAAAAATCAGTGTAACTAAATAACCAGAATGACAACAAAATGGCTGCTGCCTCGAAAATAGGTAACTTAACATAATTTCATTAAAAAATTTTAAGTTACAGCCCTGATAACATTCTGTCACACATTTTTCCTCTCCTCCTTCTCTATCCTCCATAGAATCACCATTTCACTAATATTTATGTGTCTGGCATCATTTAAACTGAGATTTACAAGCACAAAGATCAGTCAGATGTTAACTGATGAAGGGCCAAACTTAGAATGATTAATGGCGCCAATTTCGGAACGTCCTTGACACTGCGCATGCGCAGTAGAGGTGAAGTGTGGAGGGCCATTCAGGACATGTTTTCTTTGGTTTTAGATGCAAATTTTGGGGATTTGGGGGCAAAATTTGTGTTTGGCCCTATATTTTAAGAGTTAGCACCAGCTATGTCTGGGTCATTGGTACAGTATAAAAATATAAATTAGTGTTGAAAATCTTCATTGAAGATTTTCAACACTAATTTATTTTTATAATTTTTATAACAGTCCATTTTAATTTGTTACAAAAAGATTTTCAACACAAATTTATTTTTATTCCTATCTGTCACATTTCAGGTATGTATGAAATTGTTTATTCAGCAATAATCCTAATCTTTTCACAGGGGTCTTATAAGTACATCTCAATCTTTAATGAGTTAGCAATTGAAACCCAATTAAGAGCTTTTAATACTTTTAATTATGTTAGTATAACCACAATGGATTTTCCAATTCCAGAACAGGTAAAAAGCTTTTGTCATGGTTTCAGTCTTCAAAGGGGTGATCTCTCAAGACAAGTCCATTATGGCATAAAAATACAAGTTGGTACCAGGTCACAGTGGTCTCTCAAGACAGGTGGTCTCTCAAGACAGGTGGTCTCCCATAGCAGGTCCATTATAGAGTAAAAGCAATCGGTGCCTGGCAGATGTGGTCTCTCAAGACAGGTGGTCTCTCAAGACAGTGGTCTCTCAAGACAGGTTTTACTGTATACAGCTCCTTTTATCTAAATTAAGTTCTACAGATATGCAATAGGTTGATGCAACATCCATGTCCAGATTGCACAACAATTAGGTCTATTTGAAGTCTACTTTACTCCTTTCTTATGCTACTGTATCTGGAAATAAGGAAGAAATTTGAAAGCTCAAGAGGTTTTTGCATTATCACAGTATTCTCACCTGAGCAGTAGTTGTAAGTAGTCAACTGCATAGGTAGCAAGTGATCTTGAACACAGCAGTGGCTGCATTATGTTTATCCACACTGAAAAAAAGACAAAAACAAATTCATTATTAAAAATATGTAAATAACAGTTAACTCTTAGAAGCCAGGGAATCAGAATGAATTTATTGAACATGACATACCGCGAAAAACTTACAGTAAAGCAGGTGCTTCTAGTCAAATGTCGTCTGCCTATTCAGGCAGACAACACTTGACTAGAAGCACCTGCTCAGAGTTTAATTCTCCCCAGCCAAAGACAGACGAACCGTCACAGCCAGATTACCTGCCGAATTACATCACAAGTAAGAAAACTCGACTCCCGGCTTCTAAGAGTTAAATTACTTATCTTTTAGTTTACTAACATCAGACATTTGATAGATTCGATTGATTCTTGTTTATAACTTGTTTACAATTTGTTTTTAGAGATGGGCGGTACTGGAATTTTGAGTTTGGTATTGGTATTGTTAGGGGGTATACCTTGGTATCGGTTCGGTATTCGGTAATGTTATGATGTTATAAATTCCCACCAGCCCACAGTAATGTAAAGTTATAAATTCTCACCAGCCCAGAGACTCTATATGTCCATGGACATTGGGCTGATTTCTAATTAAGTCTTGGCTGCCTGTTAAGGCTGTCAAGACTCGCCTAGAAACCAGTGCCTAGGTAATTTGTTTATTGTCAGTAGAACCTAGGTAATTTGTTTATTGTCAGTAGAACCTGCTGATGATGGCAGGTTAACCCTTTACCCAACGCAGACGATATCAAAATTTATTAATTAAAGTATCATGTCTTAGCTTTTTTCGAAAAATTTCAACAAAACCATATTATGCAACCCCCTCATTGGAACGAGTTCAACAAGCTCGTTCCAACGAGGGGTCACATGATATTGTTTTTTTGAAAGTTTTCCAAAAATAATATTTTTTCAGCTGCTGAATCTGCATATTACATGGGCGGATTCGGGCGATTCGTTGGGTAAAGGGTTAAAGACACCTCTTCTGAGGCAATTAAAGTCAGAAATAGGCATTTATGGGTTGAACAGAAACATACCTCTCAGACCACTTCTTACATCCTTTATTCCAACCTGGCCTAATGCCCATAAAATTGAAAGACCCAAGTTTGGTCGATTCTGATGAGCTTTCAATAATTCTGCATGCTACAAAAAAAAAAAAAAAAATAATAATCAGAATTGTTGAGTGGCAAATTATCTAAACTTTGATATCTATTTTGTGCTATAAGCAAAAATATATATTCATTTATCAAAGAAAGTAGATCTTTGATGATTGCATGAAGGTTAACTAACTCTTTACCTAACATAACTGAAGAATCAGCCAATTAATTAATTACCAATTAAATTTATTACTGCTTCAGTTTTTGCCTCAGAAACATAGCCTATTGAGCTCATTCTAATGAAGGATCATAAGAAATGTTTTTGAGGTGAAAAATTAAAACTTTTAGTCATTGAAGAATTCTTTTTATTATTATTTGGGTTGGTTAAAGGGTTAACACAATAATTCCTTGAAGAGAGAACACTGAATAATCAAACACCGAGCCAATTAGAATATCTTTTGTATATATTTGAATTTTTAACAGAGTTGTATTGTGACCATCCAACCATTTTTCTGGGACAGTGGAACCCACTTAATTGGATATCTCTTAATTGTATATCCTCGTTAATTGAATATAATTTTCCAACACAAAACCATTTACCATACCTCCAGTATAAATTTGACCTGTTAACCCCCTCCACACTGATGTCAGAGTATCAAAATTTCAAACAGCAAATTGTTTCCTTAATGTAACTTAAAATTGAACCATTTCAGTATTATTTGACAGAACTCAACGAACTCTGTCAGACAGGATTGAATTGGTTAAATTCCCTGTTGCATTATGGGAAAAATGTCAACTTTAAATTTTATTATTTTGACATCAGTGTGCAGGGGGGTTAATTGAACATAGCTTATTGAGTAAACTCCTGTTAATTGAATAAAAAATCTTGTAACATGTCGAGAAATTACCCTATCTCTCCCCAGTTTGCCTTTGGTTATAGACCTATTTGTCTTTGGTACATCCAATACAGGCATTTAATCTATTATATCTTGTTTGAAAGAGCTCATTATCTCTAGTATAGATGAAAGTGACACAATCCCTGTTAAATGAATACTCCTGTTAATTGATTAATTTCACTGGCAAAGTAGCTATTCAATTAACAGAGTTCCATGGTATTGTTCATCAAAGTATTGGGGAATTTGTGGGTGGCTACTTTCTTTCACCCCAGAGTATTCTCTCAGTGTTAGCATTTAAGCCTTTACCTGATGTAATTGCTAAATTTGACCAGGCTATTCATAAAAATAGGCATTACATATTTATTATTTCTTTTCAAATTCTGCCTCCAAAACATAGCTTTATAGGCTCATTCCAATGAGTGGTTAAAAGCTATCTTTCAGAGTGAAAAATGAAAATTTCTATTCATGAATTCTTTTTTTGAAAGAGTCGAATCTTGTCTTATTAGATAAAAGGTAAATCTGTTATATCTTGCTCAATAGAGTTCTATCAGCATTGAATATTTGTTTATTTTTTTTAAATTAACCAAATTAATGTTTATGAGTGAAAGATACAGCTAGCCAAAAGTTAAAAAATTTATAGTAATTTATATATTTTTTATACTTACCAATGACCCAGACATAGCTGGTGCTAACTCTTAAAAGTTAAAAAATTTATAGTAATTTATATATTTTTTATACTTACCAATGACCCAGACTTAGCTGCTGGTGCTAACTCTAAAAAAACCAGGGCCAAACACAAATTTTGCCCCCCAATCCCCAAAATTTGCATCCAAAACAAAAAGAAATCATGTCCTAAAGGACCTCCATACTACGCCTTTACTGCGCATGCGCAGTGACGCAGTCGTCCCAAAATTGGCGCCAATTATCATTCTTACTGGCAGTGCCTGGTCAGCGCTATGTACTCAGCAGGGAGGCAAGAGTTCCCAACTCCAGGGAGGGCCATCCCCGTCTGGGTCATTGGTAAGTATAAAAAATATATAAATTACTATAAATTTTTTAACATTTTTATACTGTACCAATGACCCAGACTTAGCTGAATAGTAAACAGGCTGGAGGGCCTAGGACATAGAGGAAAATCCAATAAGCTCAACTATATAGTAAAGAGGTAAACCCTTAAGGAGAAAAGGAGTATTAGGCTTTACATGTATCTTTCTTATTTAATATTAAATTAGAAAGATACACTACCCTTAATAATTGAGCACAATAACATTCATGTTCTCTATTAACATCCAGTATAACCCTTATACTAATTATTTTTAAAGCAAGCCAATAAATAAAGTAGTCCAGAGAATTGAGACTCTTTATAATCATTTAAAAGTGTCCGAGTATTGTATATTAAAGCCCGTTTGACACTTGACATATACAAATGCTTCACACCGAGCTACACTTTAAAAATAAGACATGAATGAATTTAAACATTAATATTACACTTTAAAACCATCCCGGAAGCGACTCAGAAATACTGACTCATTAATATTACACTTTAAAACCATCCCGGAAGCGACTCAGAAATACTGACTTGGAGGAGGCATTCCCTTGCTTTTCACTATAAAGCAGGTGACCTAAGGGAACACCCGCCCCCCCCCCCTTCCCCTTGCCCTGGGTCAAATAGCCCAGAGCGAAGAGGGCAGCCGGACGGAGTCACTGCCGGAACAGAAAGCCTGCATAACTATAGTTGCAACTGTTTAGTGGACGACATTCTGAGCAACAGATAAAGGACCTAAACAATGCAGGTCTCCAGAAATGGACTCAATATTTCTGAGATAAAAATTCGTAAATGTGGATGGCTGAGACCAATAAGCAGCCTTCATTAAATCTGTAATAGCAACACTATTAGCATAAGCCCAGGAAGTAGAAAGAGCTCTTACTTCATGAGCAGAAATCTTAAGCACAGACTGCTGAGAAGAAGATAAATCTTCATAAGCAGTACGGATAGTTAACTGAATCCATCTAGCAATAGAATGGACTGAAATGTCCTTTCTATTAGGCATCAAAGACAGAAAGAAACGTTTCCGTCCCTTTCTGATAAACTGAGATCTCTGTTTATAGATACATAGTGCTCTAACAGGACAGAGTAAAGGCCTAAGCCCGTCTGAAGACGGAAGAGCCTTAATAACAATAGGTTCCGGATATTTATTAGGAGCCTGATTCTTAGCTAAAAAACCCACATTAGTAGTGAAGGTGATAGTGTTCCCAACACTACGATAATGAGAATCATCCACCGATAGTGCATGAAGCTCACTGACTCTTCTGGCAGAAGAGAAAGCTAAGAGAAAAGCTGTCTTATAAGATAAGAATTTGAAATCTACTGTCCCAAGAGGTTCAAATGGCTTTTCCTTCAATTTAAGGAGAACCCAAGCTAAATTCCACTTAGGAATTAATCTAAGAGTTCTGGGTCTATTTATCGAAAAGTTTCTAACCAACTTCGATAAAGAGACATTACATCCAATTTGTAAACTATCATGATGTGCATAGGTATCAGATAACATAGATCTATAACCCTTTATAGTAACAGGCTGCAGTTTGATTTCGTCAAACAAGTATACTAGAAAGTTCGCAATGTCTGGTATAGAGGGATCAAATATATCTACAGAATGATCCCTACACCAACGACGAAAAACCTTCCACTTAGCCGCATAGTTTAGCGAAGAGGAGGTCCTCCTACAGTTAGAAATCGCGTCCACTGCTCGTCCTGTAAAGTGCTTGCCATGCAAGAAGGACCGCACAACGGAAAAACGTGAAGGTTGAGACCTCGCGGGTTGTGATGGAGTTGGCGCAATTTCCCCTGCGAAAGAAGATCCTCTCGTGGAGGAAGCTTCCGCGGTAGGTCCCACAACAGACACCTGAGTAGATTTATCCACGGTCTCTGTGGCGACAGAGATGCTACCAACAGAATCTTGCATTGAGATTGTTTTATCTTTAGCAATACTTGTTGAATTAACAGCGCTGGAGGATACGCATATCCTATCATTCCGTCCCAAGGGATCGACAGAGCGTCTACTGCAAATGCTCTTGGATCCGGACACGGAGACACATACGTCTGCAACTGATTGTTGAGATGTGTCGCAAATAAGTCTATCATTGGCCGTTCCCATTGGTAGCAAATCTGATTGAATACTTGTTTGTTGAGAGTCCACTCCGACGGCAACAAGCGACCCTTTCGTGAAAGGGAGTCTGCTAGCACATTCAGACGACCCGGTATGTGACGGACCGAAAGAAGAACGTGATGTTCTAACGCAAACAGAAGGATTCTTTCCGTTAGATTGAACAACGGAACTGAATGAGTGCCTCCCTGATTCCGTATATACGCCACTACTGTCGTATTGTCGGATAGGATTTGGACATGAGCATCGTGAATAATGTCCATCCAGTGACGTAACGCAAGCCAAATTGACATCATTTCCTTGATGTTTATGTGCTTGCACAGGAATTGCGGATCCCAAAGACCCTGGCATCTCGAATCCGTTGGGATTAATGATGCACCCCAACCTGTTTGACTGGCATCCGTCATAACGGTAAAACTCGGATCCGGCAATTGCAGCGGAACTCCTTGAGTTAACCACTGAATGTTTGCCCAAGTCTGAATCTCTTGTTTCACTTGATCTGACAAGAGAACGTCTACATCGACCAAATGAATTTTCACACTCCAATTCTGAGTCAGGAAAATTTGAAGAGGACGTGTGCGTAGCCGCCCCATCGGAATGAGATCCGCGGCGGCTCCGCACAGACCTATCAATCTCATAAATTCTCTCGCCGTGACTTTGTCTGCGTGCAGACAATAGCGAGCGTAACAACTGACTAATTTCGCTCTGGTTAACGGCAGACGAACGAGATTGTTGTGCGTCTCGAAGCTCATTCCCAGATGAGTGAATGACTTGGACGGCACCAGATCCGACTTCTCCTCGTTTACTATAAAACCGAGACGTCGGAGCAATAGAAGAAGATTCTGAACAAGGTTCTGAAGCGTTAACTCGTTGCCGTACCTCTGAAGAATGTCGTCCAGGTAGGCCGACGTTACCGCAGACGAATGAGCTTGGAAGTAGATCATTACCGAGTTCATTACCCGAGTGAAAGCCCAGGGTGCTAGATTCAATCCGAAGCACATCGCCCGGAATTGATACACCACTCCCAGGACTGCAAAGCGTAGATACTTTCGGAATGTCGGATGTACCATGACGTGAAAGTACGCATCTTTGAGATCTATGCTCGTTGCATAATCGTTCACCCGAATACTCGCTCTGACCGATCGAATCATCTCCATATAAAACTTCGGAGCGACGATCAGCTTGTTTATCCAGCTCAAATCTATGACTGGACGGAACGAGCCGTCTGGTTTCGGAACCAGAAACAGATGGCTGTAGAATCCCAGAGATTCCTGGTTTTCTACGACCTCTACCGCATTCTTCATTAAAAGAGACTGCACCTCTGATAACAGAGTGTCTCTTTTCTGTGGATTTGACGGAAGATGAGTCCACTTTGGACTTCGAGTTAATGGAGGCTTTCGTTTGAAGGATATCTTTAGACCTTCCGAAGTCACTCCTCTCACCCAAGGGTCGTCCATAATCGACGCCCACTCTTGTGAAAAACTCGACAACCTTCCACCAACCGGAACGCGATAGAGGTTTAAGCCATCACCTCCTGGACCTGCGAGGCCTGCGGTAGGAGAAACCACGTCTTCCACGACCCGCACCTCGCCTCGTCGACCTCGGGGCGTCCGACCGATTGTCCCGGCCTGAAGGACGTCCCGAACGAGAGTCGCTATCCTGACGGTCTCTCGAATAAGACCAAGAGGACGCACCGGAACCTCTATAGGAACCTCTCTTGGGCGCATTAGACCCAGAAGTGCCTGTCTTATTCGTGTCTGCTGTATCCGACTTTTTAGGAGCCGATCTGAACAACAGAGAATCATTAGCTTTCTTTTTAATTTTATCATAAATAGCGGAAAGCTTGCCGTCAAAGAGAAGTTCTCCTGAGACCGAAGCGACTCTAAGAGAGTTCTTCACCTTAGAATCCACTAGTGTGGATGTAGCTAGGGCTGCGTCACGTCTAACCAACTCCAGATTTGCCACTGAAAGGGCGGAGTTACACGTGGAATAAGCTACTGCCCTTGAAAGAAGTCTTAAAGAGGATTGTATATCCTGAAACTCTTCCCCTTGAAGGCGCAGTGATAACGCCTTAGTAAGGTGATCTGCGTAAGATAAGGCATCTAAATTGGCTCTGTTAGACGCAATAGCTGTTTCCAACACCGCGGTTGGAATAGAAGCTGACGACGGTAATGATAGCTCTAAGTCTTCCGACTCGTCGTCCATACGCAGAGGAACTCTCGGTATACCCGGTCCTGCCGTATCGAATTTATTCCTTGCATTAATGAAAGGCAGGTTGAGAGTATTAGCGGACAAGAAACCTGCTTTCCCCGTCCTGGAAGCAAGTTTAAATATAGCGTTGTTCAATAATTCAAATGTTCTAGCAACATTATTGGACTGCGACGGAAACTCGGGAGCGATGTCCCTGAACCGCTCAAAAAATTCAGAGTCCAATGACGCTATTAAACTCTTGTCCGGAAGCGCAGCAGTCTGGCCCGACGGAACAACTTGAGGGAGAAAGTGCCGGATGAAGTCCACGGCAGCTTTATGTTGTTCCGAAAGGGATAGCTCCAAGTCATCCGTATCCCTTTCACCATCCGGTCGGACCTCACGATGTTCCCGGTCGTCTGCCCCCGATGCTTCGGCGGAGCGTACCGACCCAGCGCCGTCGGATAATTCTCGATCCGACACCGTTTCTGTCGGCTGCTGGGATGCTGCGATAAGCTGTGCTATCTGCACAAGAATGTCCGGCGTCGAGACCTGCGGAGACGCAGTCTTTCGCTGCTTCGCCGAGGGCAGTTCCGCATCAGATGGCTCCCGCATACTTTTCCTATGCGAACGTCCGGAGTCCATCGGTCTCGAATCCCTGGCTGCCGGATGGTGTGACCTGGTCACCGAAGAATCCTTCATCGGCGAAGCTGGTAATATATCGGCGGTCACGCAGCCAAGGTGCGGTCGTGTGCGCTGACGAGAAGAGGAAGCCTTAACAGTCTCTGCGGACTGCTTATACAACGGAGCGTCCCGAGCGACGGACGTATGCTCCGCTAAAGACACATTTTGTACCACAACATCTGGTCCCAGATGTTGTTGTACGAGAGAGGGACCTCTCTCGCTCGCGGCCCGGCTGGACCTGGACGAGCTAGGAACCGGACTAAAAGGCTTCCTCCGTTCTCGCTTACTATCCGCCGTCACTGGGTGTGCATCTATTATGTTTATAGTGCTCGCACCACCCAAAATTTCCTCTTGGACCGCATCGGACGAACCCGGCTGCCGAACCATTCGGTGAATGGACGCTACACCGGGCGAGCTAGCGGACGACATTTGTCTACTCTCCATGAGCACTTTTGCCGCTAGCTCTGAATTCATTTGTGACGACGGACACACACTTGAAGAAGATAACATGGAAACATCACCCTGTTCTGGTTCCTCTGAAATAGAAACTGAGAGAGTAGAGTGACCTTGTGGAGAAAGAGCCGGCATCGCTCTTTCTCCAGAAACAACATATCGTGACACACGTTTCCAATGTTTCTCATCCCAATGTTCACATATAGGACAGGGATTAATGCGAGAACACTGACTACAATTAATACAATGATCATGAAAGTCAGAGGAAGATTTCTTCCTATTACAATTTGAACAACGTCCCTTCATTGTGAAAGAACAACAATAAGTCCTAGTTACTCGCAAAAACCCCTGACACAAAGATACATAATAACATGATCCATTAATAAATGAAAAAACAATTGCAAAACAAAATAATTTTGAAAAAATATTTTTTCAGAGAAGCCCAAGTTGCTGAAAAGTAACGTTGAGCCCCGATGGATCCGATGGCAAAGTGTGGTCAAAAATTTTTAATTTATATAAAATAATTAATGAGACACTTTCGGATAATATAAATGTATCTTATAATGAGATAAACTACCACAAAGGCAAACAGCCCCCCTCAAAAAAGGCTGTTGCCAATGAAAACAAACAGTGTAAACACACTAGAAAACATGACTCCAGGCACTGAAAAAACTGGCCCGGAATCAGTCATCAATTACACTCTATCTGATGCAAAACAGAGACTCCCAGGGGAGAATCTGTAGAACATCAGATGGAAGATGCAGAACACAAACGTTATACACCCATGGGTGAAAACGTAACTATGGGGAAAATAACAGAAAACATTCTGTAACCAAGCAACTCTCCCAGGAAATTTTAGAAATGAAATTTCTCAAAAATATGCCAAAAGCATGGGAGAATTGCCAGGGGAGACTTTAGAAGGCTAGGGGAGAGGAAACACTGAATAAGCAGTGCAACAATTAGCAAGAATGACAACAAGAGGCCCATGCCTCGAAAATAGGCAACTTAACATAATTTCATCAAAAAATTTTAAGTACAGCCCTGATTATTTTTTGCCACTTCTTTTTCCTCTCCTCCTTCTATCCTCCTTAGAATCACATTTTCTCCAAAAATTACGTGTCTGGCATCCTTTAAACTGAGATTTACAAGCACAAAGATCAGTGAGATGTTGACTGATGAAGGGCCAAACAGAGAATAATAATTGGCGCCAATTTCGGGACGACTGCGTCACTGCACATGCGCAGTAGAGGCGTAGTATGGAGGTCCTTCAGGACATGATTTCTTTTTGTTTTGGATGCAAATTTTGGGGATTGGGGGGCAAAATTTGTGTTTGGCCCTGGTTTTTTTAGAGTTAGCACCAGCAGCTAAGTCTGGGTCATTGGTACAGTATAAAAATATATAGGGCCAAACACAAATTTTGCCCCCCAATCCCCAAAATTTGCATCTAAAACCAAAGAAAACATGTCCTGAATGGCCCTCCATACTTCACCACTACTGCGCATGCGCAGTGTCAAGGACGTCCCAAAATTGGCGCCATTAATCATTCTTATAACCAGTGCCTGGTAAGCGCTATGTACTCAGCGGGGAGGTATGAGTTCCCAACTCCTGGGATGGCCATCCCCGTCTGGGTCATTGGTAAGTATAAAAAATATATAAATTACTATAAATTTTTTAACATTTTTATACTGTACCAATGACCCGGACATAGCTGAATAGTAAAAAGGCTGGAGGGCCTAGGACATAGAGGAAATTCCAATAAGCTCAATTATATAAAATAGAGTCATCCCCTCGAGGGGAAAAGGAGTATTAGGCCTTACATGTATCTTTCTTATTTATGATAAATTAGAAAGACACAACACCTTCCATAATTGAGCATCATAACATCCATGTACTCTATTAATATCCAGTATAATCCTTATACTAATAATTTTTAAAGTAAGCCAATAAATAAAGTTAGTCAAGAGAATAGAGACTCTTTATACTCCTTAAAAGTGTCTGAGGATTGTATAATAACACCCGTTTGACACGTGATATATTCAAAAGTTATACTTTAAAAACTATGACCTGAATGAATTTTTAAAACATAAACTTCTCACTTAAAAGCCATCCCAGTAACAGCTCAGAATTACTAACTCCGGAGGAGGTATCCCCTTGTTTTCATAATAAAACAGGTGACCCAAGGGAACACCCTCCCCACCCCCTTCTCCTTGCCCTGGGTCAAATAGCCCAGAGCGAAGAGGGCAGCAGGACGGAGTCACTGCCGGAACAGAAAGCCTACCTAGCTATAGTAGCAACTGTTAAGTGAATGACGTTCTGAGCAGTAGATAATAGACCTAACAATGGAGGCCTCCAGAAATGGACTCAATATTTCTGAGATAAAAATTCATGAATGTGGATGGCTGAGCCCAATGTGCAGCCTTCATAAAATCTATAATAGCGACACTATTAATGTAAGCCCAAGATGTAGAAAGAGCTCTTACTTCATGAGCCGAAATCTCAAGCACAAACTGCTGAGTTAATGATATACCATAAGCAGTACCGATAGTTAATTGAATCCATTAGCAATAGAATGGAGCGTAATGTCCTTCTATTAGGCATCAAAGACAGAAGAAGCTTACGCCCTTACTAATAAACTGATATCTGTTTATAAATACGTAAACTCTAACCGGACAGAGTAAAGGCCCATGCCCGTACGAAGACGGAAGGACCTTAATAACAATAGGTTCCGGATATTTATTAGGAGCCTGATTCTTAACCAAAAATCCAACATTAGTAGTAAAGGAAATAGTGTTTCCGATACTATGAAAGTGAGATTCGTCCACCGATAGTGCATGAAGCTCACTGACTCTTCAGTAGAAGAGAAGACTAAGAGAATTACTGTCTTAAAAGGTCAGAATTTGAAAACTACTGTTTCCAAAGGCTCAAATGATTACTTAGGTAAATAAGAACCGAAGCTAAATTCCGTATAGGAATTTAATCTAAGGATTCTAGGTCTATTTATCGAAAAGTTTCTAACTGACTTAGATAAAGAGACATAAGACTCAATTGTAAACTATCATAGAGTGCATAGGTATGAGATAACAAAGGCCTATAACCTTAATAATAACAGGCTGCAGTTGATCTTGTCAAACAAGTATACTAGAAAGTTGCAATGTCTAGTATGGAGGGATCAAAAATATCAACATAATGATCCCTATACCAACGACGGAAGAGCATCCACTTTAGCCGCATAGTATAGCGAAGAAGAGGTTCTCCTACAGTAAGAAATCGCGTCCATAGCTCGTCCTGTACAATGCTTGCCGTGCAAGAAGGACCACACAGCGGGTTGTGATGAAGTTGACACGATTTCCCCAGCGAAAGAAGATCCTCTCATGGAGGAAGTTTCGCGGTAAGTCCCACAGTAGACACCTGAGTAAATTTACCCACGGTCTCTGTGAAGACAGAGATGCTATCAACAGAATTGTATTGTGGATGTTTATCTTAGCAATACTAGCTGAATCAACAGCGCTGGAGGATACGCGTATCCCATCATTCCGTCCTATTAGATCAATAGAGCGTTAACAACATAAGCTCAGGGATCCGGACATGGAAACACATACGTCTGCAACTGAATAGTGAGTTGTGTCGCAAATAAATTATCATTGGGCGCTCCCATTGATAGCAAATCTGATTGAATACTTGTTTGTTGAGAGTCCATTCTGACGGCAACAAGCGACCCTTACGTGAAAGGGAGTCTGCTAACACAATCAGACGACCCGGAATATGACGGACCGAAGCAGAAGTTGGTGTACTATAACAAACAGAAGGATTCTTTCCGTTAAATTGAATAACGGAATCGAATGAGTGCCTCCCTGGTTCCGGAGATATGCAACTACTGTCGTATTAACGGACAGGATTTGGACATGCGTTTCTGAATAATGTTCATCCAATGACATAGAGCAAGCCTAAATAACATCATTTCCTGGAAGTTAAGTGCTTGCCTAGAAACTGCGGAACCCAAAGACCCTGGCACTTCGGATCCGTTGGGATCAATATTGTACCCCAACCTGTTTGACTGGCATCCGTCATAATCATAAAACTCGGATCCGGCAACTGCAGTGGCACTCTCTGAGTCAACCACTGAATGTTTACCCCAGTCTGAATCTCTTGCTACACTTGATAGACAAGAGAACGTGTATATCGAGCAATTCATAGATTGCTGAAAAGTTGCCGTCGAAGAGAAGCTTCTCCGAGACCGAAGCGACTCTGAGAGAGTTCTTCACCTTACTATCCACGCGCATGGATGTAGCCAGGGCTGTGTCATGTCTAACCAACTCCAGGTTACCACTGAAGGGCAGAGTTATACGTGGAAAAACTACTGCCCTTGAAAGAAATCACACTGAGGATCATATCCTGGAATTCTTTCTCTTGAAGACGTAATGATAACGCCTCAGTAAGGTGGTCTACGTATGATAAAGCGTCTAAGTTAAGTCTATTAGACATCATTGTCGTTTCCAACATCGTGGTTGGAATTGACATAGACGGCGAAAAAGATAATTCCCAGTCTTCAGCACCGCCGTCTAGACGCATATGAACTCTCGGTATGCCCTGTTCTCCCAATATAAATTATTTCCTAGAATTGAAAAAAGGCAGAATAGAGCATTGCGGACAAGAAACTAAACTATCATGCTTGGTAGCAGACTTATATATATATAGCGTCGTTAAATAATTCGAATGTTCTAAAGACATTATTGGACTGTGTCGGTAAGTCAGGGACAATGTCCCTGAACCGATCCAAACTCCGTGTCCAATGACGCTATTAGTCTCTTATCCAGCATCGCAGCAATGTAGTCCGACGGAACAACCTCTGGAAGATAATGCCGGAAGAAATGTATGGCAGCTTCTGTTGTTCCGAAAGGGAAAGCTCGAAATCGTCCGAATCCCTTTCGCCATCCTGTCGGACCCCATAAAGTGTTCGGTCGTCCGAACCTGATGCAACAGCGGAGCGCACCGACTCAGTGCCGTCGGATTATTCCTGATCCGACCGAGAATTTGTCGTTTGCTGGGATGCTGCGATAAACTGTGCTATTTTGGATAGCACGTCCGTCACTGAGGCCTGTGGAGAAGCGGTCTTACGATGCATTGCCGCTGGAAGCTCCGTGTTCGTTACCCCGTGCATACTTCTATTATGCGAGCGAACGGAGTGTATAGGCCTCGTGTCCCTTGGCTACCGGATGGCGTGACCTGTTTGCCGTGGAATCACTGAATGACGAAGCTGGCTGGATACTCGAGGTCACGTAGCAAATGTGCGGTCGTGTGCGCTGCTGTAAGGATGAGGAAGCATTATCGACAGTCTCTCGGACTGTCAATATAACGGAGCGTCCCAAGCGACGGACATATGCTCCGAATGCGAAATATCTGTACCACAACATCCAGTCCCATATGTTGTTGTACGAGAGAGGGACCTCTCTCGTTCGCAGCCCGGACGGACCTGGACGAGCTAGGAACCGGACTAACAGGCTTCCTCCGATCTGTCCTCTAATCCGTCGTCACTGGGTGTGTACTAAAGTCTATTATAGTGCTCGCATCACCCAAAACTCCTTCCTAGACCGCAACGGACGAACCCGACTGCCGAACCATTCGATGAATGGACGCTACATCGGGTGAGCTAGCGAATGTCAACTCCATCGATCCTACTAGGGACCTCTTAGGCGATTGACGTATTCCATGAGCACTTATTGCCGCTAGCTCTTCATTAACTATGACGACAGAGGCACACTTTTGAAAGACATCTCAGTAACTTTGCGAACAAGAAACCAGACATGCTTGTTAATAGCAAGCATATAATAATATATATAGCGTCGTTCAATAATTCGAAAGTTTGTGTGACATTATTGGACTGTGTCAGAACTGAGGGACGATGTCCCTGAACCGAACCAAAAATTTCTGTGTCCACCGACGCTATCAGTTTCTTATCCGGCATCGCAGCATTCTGGTCCGACGAAAGAACCTCTAGAAGATAAAGTCAGATGACATATACAGCACCTCATGTTGTTCCGAAAGGGAAAGCTCGAAATCCTCCGAATCCCTTTCGGCATCCCGTCGGACCGGATGAAATTTTCGGACGTCCGTACCTGCTTCCGCGGAGCGTCCCGACCCAGCGTCGTCGGATAATACATAATGCGACAGAGATTCTGTCGTTGCTGGGATGCTGCGATAAGCTGTGCTATTTGGGATAGCACGTCCGTCACCGAGGCCTGTGCAGTAGCGGTCTTACGATGCTTTGCCGCTGGAAGCTCCGTGTACGTTGACTCCCGCACACTTTCTTATGCGAACGTCCGGAGTCTGCAGGCCTCGTGTCCCTGGCTACCGGATGGTGTGACCTGGTCGCCGATGATTCTCTGATTGGCGAAGCTGACTGGATATCCGAGGTCACGTAGCCAAGAGCGGTCGTGTGCGCTACCATGAGGATGAGGAAGCCTTATTGACAGTCGCTCCGGACTGACTATATATCGGAGCGTCCCGAGCGGCGGACGTATGCTCCGAATGCGAAACATTTTGTACCAAAACATCTGGGGCCAGATGTTGTTGTACGAGAGAGGGGCCTCTCTCGCTCGCAGTCCGGATGGACCTGGACGAGCTAGGAACCAGACTAAAAGGCTTCCTCCGTTCTCTCCTCTAATCCACCGTCACTGGGTGTGCATTTGGTTGATTTATAGTGCTCGCATCACCCAAAACTCCTTCTAGACTGCAACGGACGAACCCGGCTGCCGAACCATTCGATGAATGGATGCTACACCGGGCGAGCTAGCGGACGTCAAAGGCCGTCAAACCTACTAGGGTCCTCTTAGGCAATTGACGTATTTACATGAGCACTTTTCCGCTAGCTCTTCATTAATTGTGACGACGGAGGCACACTTTTGGAAGACATCACGGATACATCACCCTGTTCCTGATCGTCTGAAATAGAGACTGATAAAGTAGAGTGACCCTGCGGGGAAAGGACCGGAATGGCCAATTCCCCACTAACATACCGTGACACACGCTTCCCATGTTGTCATCGAAATTAACACATACAGAACAGGAGTTAGTGTGAGTACACTGACTACATATACAATGATTATGAAAGTCAGGGGAAGATTTCCTCTTATTACAATTGAACAATATCCTTTCATTGTGAAAAGAATACAAAGTCCTAGTACTCGCACCAACCCCTGACAATCAAAATACATAATAACATGATCCATTAACATAGAAAAAATAATTGAAATCAAAAAATTTTGAAAAAGTTAAAAAATTTATAGTAATTTATATATTTTTTATACTTACCAATGACCCAGACTTAGCTGGTGCTAACTCCAACAAAAACCAGGGCCAAACACAAATTTTGCCCCCCAATCCCCAAAATTTGCATCCAAAACAAAAAGAAATCATGTCCTAAAGGACCTCCATAGTACGCCTCTACTGCGCATGCGCAGTGACGCAGTCGTCCCGAAATTGGCGCCAATTATCATTCTTACTGGCAGTGCCTGGTCAGCGCTATGTACTCAGCGGGGAGGCAAGAGTTCCCAACTCAGGGAGGGCCATCCCCGTCTGGGTCATTGGTAAGTATAAAAAATATATAAATTACTATAAATTTTTTAACATTTTTATACTGTACCAATGACCCAGACTTAGCTGAATAGTAAACAGGCTGGAGGGCCTAGGACATAGAGGAAAATCCAATAAGCTCAATTATATAGTAAAGAGGTAACCCCTTAAGGAGAAAAGGAGTATTAGGCTTTACATGTATCTTTCTTATTTAATATTAAATTAGAAAGATACACTACCCTTAATAATTGAGCACAATAACATTCATGTTCTCTATTAACATCCAGTATAACCCTTATACTAATTATTTTTAAAGCAAGCCAATAAATAAAGTAGTCCAGAGAATTGAGACTCTTTATAATCATTTAAAAGTGTCCGAGTATTGTATATTAAAGCCCGTTTGACACTTGACATATACAAATGCTTCACACCGAGCTACACTTTAAAAATAAGACATGAATGAAATTAAACATTAATATTACACTTTAAAACCATCCCGGAAGCGACTCAGAAATACTGTCTTGGAGGAGGCATTCCCTTGCTTTTCACTATAAAGCAGGTGACCAAAGGGAACACCCGCCCCCCCCCCCCCCCCCCCCCTTCCCCTTGCCCTGGGTCAAATAGCCCAGAGCGAAGAGGGCAGCCGGACGGAGTCACTGCCGGAATAGAAAGCCTGCATAACTATAGTTGCAACTGTTTAGTGGACGACATTCTGAGCAACAGATAACGGACCTAAACAATGCAGGTCTCCAGAAATGGACTCAATATTTCTGAGATAAAAATTAGTAAATGTGGATGGCTGAGACCAATAAGCAGCCTTCATTAAATCTGTAATAGCAACACTATTAGCATAAGCCCAGGAAGTAGAAAGAGCTCTTACTTCATGAGCAGAAATCTTAAGCACAGACTGCTGAGAAGAAGATAAATCTTCATAAGCAGTACGGATAGTTAACTGAATCCATCTAGCAATAGAATGGACTGAAATGTCCTTTCTATTAGGCATCAAAGACAGAAAGAAACGTTTCCGTCCCTTTATGATGAACTGAGATCTCTGTTTATAGATACGTAGTGCTCTAACAGGACAGAGTAAAGGCCTACGCCCGTCTGAAGACGGAAGAGCCTTAATAACAATAGGTTCCGGATATTTATTAGGAGCCTGATTCTTAGCTAAAAAACCCACATTAGTAGTGAAGGTGATAGTGTTCCCAACACTACGATAATGAGAATCATCCACCGATAGTGCATGAAGCTCACTGACTCTTCTGGCAGAAGAGAAAGCTAAGAGAAAAGCTGTCTTATAAGATAAGAATTTGAAATCTACTGTCCCAAGAGGTTCAAATGGCTTTTCCTTCAATTTAAGGAGAACCCAAGCTAAATTCCACTTAGGAATTAATCTAAGAGTTCTGGGTCTATTTATCGAAAAGTTTCTAACCAATTTCGATAAAGAGACATTAGATCCAATTTGTAAACTATCATGATGTGCATAGGTATCAGATAACATAGATCTATAACCCTTTATAGTAACAGGCTGCAGTTTGATTTCGTCAAACAAGTATACTAGAAAGTTTGCAATGTCTGGTATAGAGGGATCAAATATATCTACAGAATGATCCCTACACCAACGACGAAAAACCTTCCACTTAGCCGCATAGTTTAGCGAAGAGGAGGTCCTCCTACAGTTAGAAATCGCGTCCACTGCTCGTCCTGTAAAGTGCTTGCCATGCAAGAAGGACCGCACAACGGAAAAACGTGAAGGTTGAGACCTTGCGGGTTGTGATGGAGTTGGCGCGATTTCCCCTGCAAAAGAAGATCCTCTCGTGGAGGAAGCTTCCGCGGTAGGTCCCACAACAGACACCTGAGTAGATTTATCCACGGTCTCTGTGGCGACAGAGATGCTACCAACAGAATCTTGCATTGAGATTGATTTATCTTTAGCAATACTTGTTGAATTAACGGCGCTGGAGGATACGCATATCCTATCATTCCGTCCCAAGGGATCGACAGAGCGTCTACTGGAAATGCTCTTGGATCCGGACACGGGGACACATACGTCTGCAACTGATTGTTGAGATGTGTCGCAAATAAGTCTATCATTGGCCGTTCCCATTGGTAGCAAATCTGATTGAATACTTGTTTGTTGAGAGTCCACTCCGACGGCAACAAGCGACCCTTTCGTGAAAGGGAGTCTGCTAGCACATTCAGACGACCCGGTATGTGACGGACCGAAAGAAGAACGTGATGTTCCAACGCAAACAGAAGGATTCTTTCCGTTAGATTGAACAACGGAACTGAATGAGTGCCTCCCTGATTCCGTATATACGCCACTACTGTCGTATTGTCGGATAGGATTTGGACATGAGCATCGTGAATAATGTCCATCCAGTGACGTAACGCAAGCCAAATTGACATCATTTCCTTGATGTTTATGTGCTTGCACAGGAATTGCGGATCCCAAAGACCCTGGCATCTCGAATCCGTTGGGATTAATGATGCACCCCAACCTGTTTGACTGGCATCCGCCATAACGGTAAAACTCGGATCCGGCAATTGCAGCGGAACTCCTTGAGTTAACCACTGAATGTTTGCCCAAGTCTGAATCTCTTGTTTCACTTGATCTGACAAGAGAACGTCTACATCGAGCGAATGAATTTTCACACTCCAATTCTGAGTCAGGAAAATTTGAAGAGGATGTGTGCGTAGCCGCCCCATCGGAATGAGATCCGCGGCGGCTCCGCACAGACCTATCAGTCTCATAAATTCTCTCGCCGTGACTTTGTCTGCATGCAGACAATAGCGAGCGTAACAACTGACTAATTTCGCTCTGGTTAACGGCAGACGAACGAGATTGTTGTGCGTCTCGAAGCTCATTCCCAGATGAGTGAATGACTTGGACGGCACCAGATCCGACTTCTCCTCGTTTACTATAAAACCGAGACGTCGGAGCAATAGAAGAAGATTCTGAACATCGTTCTGAAGCGTTAACTCGTTGCCGTACCTCTGAAGAATGTCGTCCAGGTAGGCCGACGTTACCGCAGACGAATGAGCTTGGAAGTAGATCATTACCGAGTTCATTACCCGAGTGAAAGCCCAGGGTGCTAGATTCAATCCGAAGCACATGGCCCGGAACTGATACACCACTCCTAGGACTGCGAAGCGTAGATACTTTCGGAATGTCGGATGTACCATGACGTGAAAGTACGCATCTTTGAGATCTATGCTCGTTGCATAATCGTTCACCCGAATACTCGCTCTGACCGATCGAATCGTCTCCATATAAAACTTCGGAGCGACGATCAGCTTGTTTATCCAGCTCAAATCTATGACTGGACGGAACGAGCCGTCTGGTTTCGGAACCAGAAACAGATGGCTGTAGAATCCCAGAGATTCCTGGTTTTCTACGACCTCTACCGCGTTCTTCATTAAAAGAGACTGCACCTCTGATAACAGAGCGTCTCTTTTCTGTGGATTTGACGGAAGATGAGTCCACTTTGGACTTCGAGTTAATGGAGGCTTTCGTTTGAAGGATATCTTTAGACCTTCCGAAGTCACTCCTCTCACCCACGGGTCGTCCGTAATCGACGCCCACTCTTGTGAAAAACTTGACAACCTTCCGCCAACCGGAACGCGATAGAGGTTTAAGCCATCACCTCCTGGACCTGCGAGGCCTGCGGTAGGAGAAACCACGTCTTCCACGACCCGCACCTCGCCTCGTCGACCTTGGGGCGTCCGACCGATTGTCCCGGCCTGAAGGACGTCCCGAACGAGAGTCGCTATCCTGACGGTCTCTCGAATAAGGCCAAGAGGACGCACCGGAACCTCTATAGGAACCTCTCTTGGGCGCATTAGACCCAGAAGTGCCTGCCTTATTCGTGTTTGCTGTATCCGACCTTTTAGGAGTGGATCTGAACAACAGAGAATCATTAGCTTTCTTTTTAATATTATCATAAATAGCGGAAAGCTTGCCGTCAAAGAGAAGTTCTCCTGAGACCGAAGCGACTCTAAGAGAGTTCTTCACCTTAGAATCCACTAGTGTGGATGTAGCTAGGGCTGCGTCACGTCTAACCAACTCCAGATTTGCCACTGAAAGGGCGGAGTTACACGTGGAATAAGCTACTGCCCTTGAAAGAAGTCTTAAAGAGGATTGTATATCCTGAAACTCTTCCCCTTGAAGGCGCAGTGATAACGCCTTAGTAAGGTGATCTGCGTAAGATAAGGCATCTAAATTGGCTCTGTTAGACGCAATAGCTGTTTCCAACACCGCGGTTGGAATAGAAGCTGACGACGGTAATGATAGCTCTAAGTCTTCCGCCTCGTCGTCCATACGCAGAGGAACTCTCGGTATACCCTGTCCTGCCGTGTCGAATTTATTCCTTGCATTAATGAAAGGCAGGTTAAGAGTATTAGCGGACAAGAAACCTGCTTTCCCCGTCCTGGAAGCAAGTTTAAATATAGCGTCGTTCAATAATTCAAATGTTCTTGCAACATTATTGGACTGCGACGGAAACTCGGGAGCGATGTCCCTGAACCGCTCAAAAAATTCAGAGTCCAATGACGCTATAATTCTCTTGTCCGGAAGCACAGCAGTCTGGCCCGACGGAACAACTTGAGGGAGAAAGTGCCGGATGAAGTCCATGGCAGCTTTATGTTGTTCCGAAAGGGATAGCTCCAATTCATCCGTATCCCTTTCACCATCCGGTCAGACCTCACGATGTTCCCGGTCGTCCGCCCCCGATGCTTCGGCGGAGCGTACCGACCCAGCGCCGTCGGATAATTCTCGATCCGACACCGTTTCTGTCGGCTGCTGGGATGCTGCGATAAGCTGTGCTATCTGCACTAGAATGTCCGACGTCGAGACCTGCGGAGGAGCGGTCTTTCGCTGCTTCGCCGAGGGCAGCTCCGCATCAGATGGCTCCCGCATACTTTTCCTATGCGAACGTCCGGAGTCCATCGGTCTCGAATCCCTGGCTGCCGGATGGTGTGACCTGGTCGCCGAAGAATCCTTCATCGGCGAAGCTGGCAAAATATCGGAGGTCACGCAGCCAAGGTGCGGTCGTGTGCGCCGACGAGAAGAGGAAGCCTTAACAGTCTCTGCGGACTGCTTATACAACGGAGCGTCCCGAGCGACGGACGTATGCTCCGCTAAAGACACATTTTGTACCACAACATCTGGTCCCAGATGTTGTTGTACGAGAGAGGGGCCTCTCTCGCTCGCGGCCCGGCTGGACCTGGACGAGCTAGGAACCGGACTAAAAGGCTTCCTCCGTTCTCGTTTACTATCCGCCGTCACTGGGTGTGCATCTATTATTTTTATAGTGCTCGCATCACCCAAAATTTCCTCTTGGACCGCATCGGACGAACCCGGCTGCCGAACCATTCGGTGAATGGACGCTACACCGGGCGAGCTAGCGGACGACATTTGTCTAATCTCCATGAGCACTTTTGCCGCTAGCTCTGAATTCATTTGTGACGACGGACGCACACTTGAAGAAGATAACATGGAAACATCACCCTGTTCTGGTTCCTCTGAAATAGAAACTGAGAGAGTAGAGTGACCTTGTGGAGAAAGAGCCGGCATCGCTCTTTCTCCAGAAACAACATATCGTGACACACGTTTCCAATGTTTCTCATCCCAATGTTCACATATAGGACAGGGATTAATGCGAGAACACTGACTACAATTAATACAATGATCATGAAAGTCAGAGGAAGATTTCTTCCTATTACAATTTGAACAATGTCCCTTCATTGTGAAAGAACAATAAGTCCTAGTTACTCGCAAAAACCCCTGACACAAAGATACATAATAACATGATCCATTAATAAATGAAAAAACAATTGCAAAACAAAATAATTTTGAAAAAATATTTTTTCAGAGAAGCCCAAGTTGCTGAAAAGTAACGTTGAGCCCCAATGGATCCGATGGCAAAGTGTGGTCAAAAATTTTAAATTTATATAAAATAATTAATGAGACACTTTCGGATAATATAAATGTATCTTATAATGAGATAAACTACCACAAAGGCAAACAGCCCCCATCAAAAAAGGCTGTTGCCAATGAAAACAAACAGTGTAAACACACTAGAAAACATGACTCCAGGCACTGAAAAAACTGGCCCGGAATCAGTCATCAATTACACTCTATCTGATGCAAAACAGAGACTCCCAGGGGAGAATCTGCAGAACATCAGATGGAAGATGCAGAACACAAACGTTATACACCCATGGGTGAAAACGTAACTATGGGGAAAATAACAGAAAACATTCTGTAACCAAGCAACTCTCCCAGGAAATTTTAGAAATGAAACTTCTCAAAAATATGCCAAAAGCATGGGAGAATTGCAAGGGGGGACTTTAGAAGGCTAGGGGAGAGGAAACACTGAATAAGCAGTGCAACAATTAGCAAGAATGACAACAAGAGGCCCATGCCTCGAAAATAGGCAACTTAACATAATTTCAACAAAAAATTTTAAGTACAGCCCTGATTATTTTTTGCCACTTCTTTTTCCTCTCCTCCTTCTATCCTCCTTAGAATCACATTTTCTCCAAAAATTACGTGTCTGGCATCCTTTAAACTGAGATTTACAAGCACAAAGATCAGTGAGATGTTGACTGATGAAGGGCCAAACAGAGAATGATAATTGGCGCCAATTTCGGGACGACTGCGTCACTGCGCATGCGCAGTAGAGGCGTACTATGGAGGTCCTTTAGGACATGATTTCTTTTTGTTTTGGATGCAAATTTTGGGGATTGGGGGGCAAAATTTGTGTTTGGCCCTGGTTTTTGTTGGAGTTAGCACCAGCTAAGTCTGGGTCATTGGTACAGTATAAAAATATATTTTTTCAGAACAGCCCAAGTTTCTGAAAAGTAACGTTGAGCCCCAATGGATCCCAAGCCTAAGTGTGGACAAAAATTCTAAAAATATTTTAAACAATTTATACAACACTTTCGAACAATAATAATGTATCTAGTTATGATTAAATGAACATCAAGATATTATTTTCAAGAAATCCCCCCTCACACAGAGGGCTGTTGTAAATGTAAACAATAAGTGTAAACACACCAGAAGAAGACTCCAGGCACCCAGGCCCGAAATCAGTTACCAATAATACACTATCTGATGCAAAACAGAGACTTCCAGGGAAGAAACTGCAGAACATCAGATGGTAGATGCAGAACACTACGCCTAACCACCCATAGGTGAAGACGTAAACATGGGGAAAAGAGCAGAATTCATTCTGTTATCTAGCTAAAACTCCCAAGAAATTTTAGTAATAATATTACAGAAAATATGCCAAAAGCATGGGAGAATAGCAAGAGGGGACTTGAAGGAAAGGGAGAGAGGAAAACACTGAACAAGCAGTGAAACTTAATAACAAGAATGACCACAACAGGCTGTTGCCTCGAAAATAGGTAACTTAACATAATTTCATTAAAAAATTTTAAGTTACAGCCCTGATAATTTTCTGTCACTCATTTTTCCTCTCCTCCTTCTATATCCTCCTTAGAATCACCATTTCTCTAATATTTATGTGTCTGGCATCATTTAAACTGAGGTTTACAAGCACAAAGATCAGTCAGATGTTAACTGATGAAGGGCCAAACAAAGAATGATTAATGGCGCCAATTTCGGGACGTCCTTGACACTGCGCATGTGCAGTAGAGGTGAAGTATGGAGGGCCATTCAGGACATGTTTTCTTTGGTTTTAGATGCAAATTTTGGGGATTGGGGGGCAAAATTTGTGTTTGGCCCTATATTTTTAAGAGTTAGCACCAGCTATGTCTGGGTCATTGGTACAGTATAAAAATATCAACACTTTCTGTACAATAGTTCTGAAAAGAAAAAAATTACAACTTTTGCATTATGGATCCCAAAGACAACTTTTAGGCTCCCAAATGTGCACAAATATAGATGCAGAAACTTTCTGTACAGTGAATCTGAAGAAGATGATCTATTGTCTTGAGTTATGCCCCTTTTGGGGTACCTAAATGGGAGGGAAGATCAATTTGAACAAAAGTCAATTGTCAGACTACTGAGAACATATGTCCCAATTTGGGCCAAATCATGAAATATTTAGCCTGTGATACAACGCGACATCACACACATGACAAGGATAAATAAGATATACTTCCCATACTGGGGATATGATAATGGTGTAAGGTTTAACAAGTACCTGTGGAAGCTTTGAAGTAACTATGCTGATCTTCTCAAAGCCAAGAAGTTGCAGAAATATTCTGTATCCATAAGTGGATGTTCCTGAGTAATATAACAAAAGTGAATTAATAGTTAAATTTTAGGCGAAAAAATATCAAGACTTGAATTTTATTTTGTGGCAATTTTCTGAATTAATCATTACTTTATTCATATATTTTATTTATTTACTTCAAATGCCTGAAAATAACTGTTCTAATATCACAGTCCACTTCCTTGTAGTCCAAAAGAACATCATAATGCAGAATTCAACAAAGTAAAGAGGATTTTCACCAAACTTCAATCAATACACCCAAAAAGATATGGTCTCAACAATCGGTTCAGAATATGTAATAGTGAGCAGTCAGCTTTGAATCAATGTTTGCCATATAGGTGAAGACAGCCAATCCCTCATCAGTTTTGTACTTTCAAGCTGCATTTAACCCTTTACCTAACATGAAAAGCAGACGACACTTGCAAATAAAATCCTTGAATAACTATTTTTTTCATTTTTTGCATCAAAAACATAGCTTATGACCCCTCATTGGCACGAGCTCAACAAACTCGTTCCAATGAGGGGTCATAAGCTATGTTTTTAACACAAAAAAATGAAAAAATAATGAAAACTAGATAGTAGTTTTTGTGAACAGCACTGGCCAATTTTAGCCATTACATTGGATAAAGGGTTAACCCTTTACCCAACTCAGACGATATCAAAATTTATTATTTTAAATATCATTTTTTTAAAATTTTTTAAAAAAATTTCAACAAAACCATATCATGTGACCCCTCGTTGAGATGAGCTCGTTCCAACGAGGGATCACATGATATGGTATTGTTGAAATTTTTTGAAAAAATAATATTTTTTCAACTGCTGAATTTGCATATTACGCGGGCGGATGCAGGCGATTCGTTAGGTAAAGGGTTAACATATTTGCATTTTAAATTTACCTAGTTTGTCTCCAACGTTTTTCTACAATCTTAAATTTTATTTTCTCTTCAACAACTTTCAAAAACTTTTCTCACAAAAAGAGGAGACAGTGGCTCATTGGTTAGTGCACTGAATAACAAATCAAAAGGTTGTGGGTTCAAAACTTGTCACTGTCATCTGCATTCTGTCCTAGGGCAAGATAATTATTCTAGCTGCACAAATTGGAATTCGATGGCACATTGTGCTAAAGAATACTGCCCACTGATGGTACACATCTCCAACCATGCTAACCCTGCTTGTGCAAGGTTGGAAAGAGAAGAATCTGACAGTTACAAGTCACTGCTCAGAAGTTCTTTCTGGGTATTCCAGCTTCCTCCACCCATAAAACTGACATGGTATGACCTTGACTGTTGAACATGTCATTAAACCACTATAAAAGAAGATGAGGTATCAATATCCAAGCCTCTCTGTAGAAGTAAAGGAGAACTAGTCCAACAAAATAGACAAGCACTGCTCTGAACAGTTCTGGGTGAAATTACACACCAAATTATCTCCAGCAGATATTAAAGTATTAAAGTCACAACTGTTTGTAATATTGTTAAGTAGAAAAGTGCATCACCAACATGCCATATAGCGATGCCAAATGATATCAAAAGCATACAGGTAGATAAGACCACACAAGCTAAATGAATCGATTGAGCTTAAGAAAGTTAAAAATCTGTATCAAGGCCCTCCTGCATGGTTATTTTGGCTGCTACAGTCTCCCTTTCAATAACCAATGCAAACTTAAAAAAGTTAAAAAATTTATAGTAATTTATATATTTTTTATACTTACCAATGACCCAGACTTAGCTGGTGCTAACTCCACAAAAACCAGGGCCAAACACAAATTTTGCCCCCCAATCCCCAAAATTTGCATCCAAAACAAAAAGAAATCATGTCCTAAAGGACCTCCATAGTACGACTCTACTGCTCATGCGCAGTGACGCAGTCGTCCCGAAATTGGCGCCAAATATCATTCTTACTGGCAGTGCCTGGTCAGCGCTATGTACTCAGCAGGGAGGCAAGAGTTCCCAACTCAGGGAGGGCCATCCCCGTCTGGGTCATTGGTAAGTATAAAAAATATATAAATTACTATAAATTTTTTAACATTTTTATACTGTACCAATGACCCAGACTTAGCTGAATAGTAAACAGGCTGGAGGGCCTAGGACATAGAGGAAAATCCAATAAGCTCAATTATAAAATAAAGAGGTAACCCCTTAAGGAGAAAAGGAGTATTAGGCTTTACATGTATCTTTCTTATTTAATATTTAAATTAGAAAGATACACTACCCTTAATAATTGAGCACAATAACATTCATGTTCTCTATTAACATCCAGTATAACCCTTATACTAATTATTTTTAAAGCAAGCCAATAAATAAAGAAGTCCAGAGAATTGAGACTCTTTATAATCATTTAAAAGTGTCCGAGTATTGTATATTAAAGCCCGTTTGACACTTGACATATACAAATGCTTCACACCGAGCTACACTTTAAAAATAAGACATGAATGAAATTAAACGTTAATATTACACTTTAAAACCATCCCGGAAGCGACTCAGAAATACTGTCTTGGAGGAGGCATTCCCTTGCTTTTCACTATAAAGCAGGTGACCTAAGGGAACACCCGCCCCCCCCCCCCCCCCTTCCCCTTGCCCTGGGTCAAATAGCCCAGAGCGAAGAGGGCAGCCGGACGGAGTCACTGCCGGAACAGAAAGCCTGCATAACTATAGTTGCAACTGTTTAGTGGACGACATTCTGAGCAACAGATAACGGACCTAAACAATGCAGGTCTCCAGAAATGGACTCAATATTTCTGAGATAAAAATTAGTAAATGTGGATGGCTGAGACCAATAAGCAGCCTTCATTAAATCTGTAATAGCAACACTATTAGCATAAGCCCAGGAAGTAGAAAGAGCTCTTACTTCATGAGCAGAAATCTTAAGCACAGACTGCTGAGAAGAAGATAAATCTTCATACGCAGTACGGATAGTTAACTGAATCCATCTAGCAATAGAATGGACTGAAATGTCCTTTCTATTAGGCATCAAAGACAGAAAGAAACGTTTCCGTCCCTTTCTGATGAACTGAGATCTCTGTTTATAGATACGTAGTGCTCTAACAGGACAGAGTAAAGGCCTACGCCCGTCTGAAGACGGAAGAGCCTTAATAACAATAGGTTCCGGATATTTATTAGGAGCCTGATTCTTAGCTAAAAAACCCACATTAGTAGTGAAGGTGATAGTGTTCCCAACACTACGATAATGAGAATCATCCACCGATAGTGCATGAAGCTCACTGACTCTTCTGGCAGAAGAGAAAGCTAAGAGAAAAGCTGTCTTATAAGATAAGAATTTGAAATCTACTGTCCCAAGAGGTTCAAATGGCTTTTCCTTCAATTTAAGGAGAACCCAAGCTAAATTCCACTTAGGAATTAATCTAAGAGTTCTGGGTCTATTTATCGAAAAGTTTCTAACCAATTTCGATAAAGAGACATTAGATCCAATTTGTAAACTATCATGATGTGCATAGGTATCAGATAACATAGATCTATAACCCTTTATAGTAACAGGTTGCAGTTTGATTTCGTCAAACAAGTATACTAGAAAGTTAGCAATGTCTGGTATAGAGGGATCAAATATATCAACAGAATGATCCCTACACCAACGACGGAAAACCTTCCACTTAGCCGCATAGTTTAGCGAAGAGGAGGTCCTCCTACAGTTAGAAATCGCGTCCACTGCTCGTCCTGTAAAGTGCTTGCCATGCAAGAAGGACCGCACAACGGAAAAACGTGAAGGTTGAGACCTTGCGGGTTGTGATGTAGTTGGCGCGATTTCCCCTGCCAAAGAAGATCCTCTCGTGGAGGGAGCTTCCGCGGTAGGTCCCACAACAGACACCTGAGTAGATTTATCCACGGTCTCTGTGGCGACAGAGATGCTACCAACAGAATCTTGCATTGAGATTGTTTTATCTTTAGCAATACTTGTTGAATTAACGGCGCTGGAGGATACGCATATCCTATCATTCCGTCCCAAGGGATCGATAGAGCGTCTACTGCAAATGCTCTTGGATCCGGACACGGGGACACATACGTCTGCAACTGATTGTTGAGATGTGTCGCAAATAAGTCTATCATTGGCCGTTCCCATTGGTAGCAAATCTGATTGAATACTTGTTTGTTGAGTGTCCACTCCGACGGCAACAAGCGACCCTTTCGTGAAAGGGAGTCTGCTAGCACATTCAGACGACCCGGTATGTGACGGACCGAAAGAAGAACGTGATGTTCCAACGCAAACAGAAGGATTCTTTCCGTTAGATTGAACAACGGAACTGAATGAGTGCCTCCCTGATTCCGTATATACGCCACTACTGTCGTATTGTCGGATAGGATTTGGACATGAGCATCGTGAATAATGTCCATCCAGTGACGTAACGCAAGCCAAATTGACATCATTTCCTTGATGTTTATGTGCTTGCACAGGAATTGCGGATCCCAAAGACCCTGGCATCTCGAATCCGTTGGGATTAACGATGCACCCCAACCTGTTTGACTGGCATCCGTCATAATGGTAAAACTCGGATCCGGCAACTGCAGCGGAACTCCTTGAGTTAACCACTGAATGTTTGCCCAAGTCTGAATCTCTTGTTTCACTTGATCTGACAAGAGAACGTCTACATCGAGCGAATGAATTTTCACACTCCAATTCTGAGTCAGGAAAATTTGAAGAGGCCGTGTGCGTAGCCGTCCCATCGGAATGAGATCCGCGGCGGCTCCGCACAGACCTATCAGTCTCATAAATTCTCTCGCCGTGACTTTGTCTGTATTCAGACAATAGCGAGCGTAACAACTGACTAATTTCGCTCTGGTTAACGGCAGACGAACGAGATTGTTGTGCGTCTCGAAGCTCATTCCCAGATGAGTGAATGACTTGGACGGCACCAGATCCGACTTCTCCTCGTTTACTATGAAACCGAGACGTCGGAGCAATAGAAGAAGATTCTGAACATCGTTCTGAAGCGTTAACTCGTTGCCATACCTCTGAAGAATGTCGTCCAGGTAGGCCGACGTTACCGCAGACGAATGAGCTCGGAAGTAGATCATTACCGAGTTCATTACCCGAGTGAAAGCCCAGGGTGCTAGATTCAATCCGAAGCACATGGCCCGGAACTGATACACCACTCCTAGGACTGCGAAGCGTAGATACTTTCGGAATGTCGGATGTACCATGACATGAAAGTACGCATCTTTGAGATCTATGCTCGTTGCATAATCGTTCACCCGAATACTCGCTCTGACCGATCGAATCGTCTCCATATAAAACTTCGGAGCGACGATCAGCTTGTTTATCCAGCTCAAATCTATGACTGGACGGAACGAGCCGTCTGGTTTCGGAACCAGAAACAGATGGCTGTAGAATCCCAGCGATTCCTGGTTTTCTACGACCTCTACCGCGTTCTTCATTAAAAGAGACTGCACCTCTGATAGCAGAGCGTCTCTTTTCTGAGGGTTTGACGGAAGATGAGTCCACTTTGGACTTCGAGTTAATGGAGGCTTTCGTTTGAAGGATATCTTTAGACCTTCCGAAGTCACTCCTCTCACCCACGGGTCGTCCGTAAACGACGCCCACTCTTGTGAAAAACTCGACAACCTTCCGCCAACCGGAACGCGATAGAGGTTTGAGCCATCACTTCCTGGATCTGCGAGGCCTGCGGTAGGAGAAACCACGCCTTCCACGACCCGCACCTCGCCTCGTCGACCTCGGGGCGTCCGACCGATTGTCCCGGCCTGAAGGACGTCCCAAACGAGAGTCACTATCCTGACGGTCTCTCGAATAAGAGCTAGAGGACGCACCGGAACCTCTATAGGAACCTCTCTTGGGCGGATAAGACCCAGAAGTGCCCGCCTTATTCGTGTCTGCTGTATCCGACCTTTTAGGAGCGGATCTAAACAACAGAGAATCACTAGCTTTCTTTTTAATATTATCATAAATAGCGGAAAGCTTGCCGTCAAAGAGAAGATCTCCTGAGACCGAAGCGACTCTAAGAGAGTTCTTCACCTTAGAATCCACTAGTGTGGATGTAGACAGGGCTGCGTCACGTCTAACCAACTCCAGATTTGCCACTGAAAGGGCGGAGTTACACGTGGAATAAGCTACTGCCCTAGAAAGAAGTCTTAAGGAGGATTGTATATCCTGAAACTCTTCCCCTTGAAGACGCAGTGATAACGCCTTAGTAAGGTGATCTGCGTAAGATAAGGCATCTAAATTGGCTCTGTTAGACGCAATAGCTGTTTCCAACACTGCGGTTGGAATAGAAGCTGACGACGGTAATGATAGCTCTAAGTCTTCCGCCTCGTCGTCCATACGCAGAGGAACTCTCGGTATACCCTGACCTGCCGTGTCGAATTTATTCCTTGCATTAATGAAAGGCAGGTTGAGAGTATTTGCGGACAAGAAGCCTGCTTTCCCCGTCCTGGAAGCAAGTTTAAAAATAGCGTCGTTCAATAATTCAAATGTTCTTGCAACATTATTGGACTGCGACGGAAACTCGGGAGCGATGTCCCTGAACCGCTCGAAAAAATCAGAGTCCAAGGACGCTATAATTCTCCTGTCCGGAAGCGCAGCAGTCTGGCCCGACGGAACAACTTGAGGAAGAAAGTGCCGGATGAAGTCCACGGCAGCTTTGTGTTGTTCCGAAAGGGATAGCTCCAATTCATCCGTATCCCTTTCACCATCCGGTCGGACCTCCCGATGTTCCCGGTCGTCCGCCCCCGATGCTTCGGCGGAGCGTACCGACCCAGCGCCGTCGGATAATTCTCGATCCGACACCGTTTCTGTCGGCTGCTGGGATGCTGCGATAAGCTGTGCTATCTGCACTAGAATGTCCGACGTCGAGACCTGCGGAGGAGCGGTCTTTCGCTGCTTCGCCGAGGGCAGCTCCGCATCAGATGGCTCCCGCATACTTTTCCTATGCGAACGTCCGGAGTCCATCGGTCTCGAATCCCTGGCTGCCGGATGGTGTGACCTGGTCGCCGAAGAATCCTTCATCGGCGAAGCTGGCAAAATATCGGAGGTCACGCAGCCAAGGTGCGGTCGTGTGCGCCGACGAGAAGAGGAAGCCTTAACAGTCTCTGCGGACTGCTTATACAACGGAGCGTCCCGAGCGACGGACGTATGCTCCGCTAAAGACACATTTTGTACCACAACATCTGGTCCCAGATGTTGTTGTACGAGAGAGGGGCCTCTCTCGCTCGCGGCCCGGCTGGACCTGGACGAGCTAGGAACCGGACTAAAAGGCTTCCTCCGTTCTCGTTCACTATCCGCCGTCACTGGGTGTGCATCTATTATTTTTATAGTGCTCGCATCACCCAAAATTTCCTCTTGGACCGCATCGGACGAACCCGGCTGCCGAACCATTCGGTGAATGGATGCTACACCGGGCGAGCTAGCGGACGACATTTGTCTAATCTCCATGAGCACTTTTGCCGCTAGCTCTGTATTTAATTGTGACGACGGACGCACACTTGAAGAAGATAACATGGAAACATCACCCTGTTCTGGTTCCTCTGAAATAGAAACTGAGAGAGTAGAGTGACCTTGTGGAGAAAGAGCCGGCATCGCTCTTTCTCCAGAAACAACATATCGTGACACACGTTTCCAATGTTTCTCATCCCAATGTTCACATACAGGACAGGGATTAATGCGAGAACACTGACTACAATTAATGCAATAATCATGAAAGTCAGAGGAAGATTTCTTCCTATTACAATTTGAACAAGTTCCCTTCATTGTGAAAGAACAACAATAAGTCCTAGTTACTCGCAAAAACCCCTGACACAAAGATACATAATAACATGATCCATTAATAAATGAAAAAACAATTGCAAAACAAAATAATTTTGAAAAAATATTTTTTCAGAGAAGCCCAAGTTGCTGAAAAGTAACGTTGAGCCCCGATGGATCCGATGGCAAAGTGTGGTCAAAAATTTTAAAATTATATAAAATAATTAATGAGACACTTTCGGATAATATAAATGTATCTTATAATGAGATAAACTACCTCAAAGGCAAACAGCCCCCCTCAAAAAAGGCTGTTGCCAATGAAAACAAACAGTGTAAACACAGAAGAAAACATGACTCCAGGCACTGAAAAAACTGGCCCGGAATCAGTCATCAATTACACTCTATCTGATGCAAAACAGAGACTCCCAGGGGAGAATCTGCAGAACATCAGATGGAAGATGCAGAACACAAACGTTATACACCCATGGGTGAAAACGTAACTATGGGGAAAATAACAGAAAACATTCTGTAACCAAGCAACTCTCCCAGGGAATTTTTAGAAATGAAACTTCTCAAAAATATGCCAAAAGCATGGGAGAATTGCAAGGGGGGACTTTAGAAGGTTAGGGGAGAGGAAACACTGAATAAGCAGTGCAACAATTAGCAAGAATGACAACAAGAGGCGTTTGCCTCGAAAATAGGCAACTTAACATAATTTCAACAAAAAATTTTAAGTACAGCCCTGATTATTTTTTGCCACTTCTTTTTTCCTCTCCTCCTTCTATCCTCCTTAGAATCACATTTTCTCCAAGAATTACGTGTCTGGCATCCTTTAAACTGAGATTTACAAGCACAAAGATCAGTGAGATGTTGACTGATGAAGGGCCAAACAGAGAATGATATTTGGCGCCAATTTCGGGACGACTGCGTCACTGCGCATGCGCAGTAGAGTCGTACTATGGAGGTCCTTTAGGACATGATTTCTTTTTGTTTTGGATGCAAATTTTGGGGATTAGGGGGCAAAATTTGTGTTTGGCCCTGGTTTTTGTGGAGTTAGCACCAGCTAAGTCTGGGTCATTGGTACAGTATAAAAATATAAAAATTAAATGGTTTATGTCTGATATTTTACTCAAGTTAATAAACTTAATAAATTTGTCCCTCGAGTGCAACAAGGCTTTGCAAGGCTTTAGAATTGCAAAGCCTTCTTGCACTCAAGGGATGAAATACACCACCACCCATGCTATTTTATAGATTATGAGGCCTAAAACATAAAATAAACCTGAAAGAACATGAACTTTTTGATGGCAAAGAAATAATAACAAAAATAAAAAATAAAATAAAAAAAGCACCTGCCCACATGCAATTTTACAAAAATTGGCCTGAAAAACAGATCTACTTTGTGGAGCCTTAGTAGGCACTTTTTTCACACCAGTAAGGGAGGGAGCATTTTATTTTCTGTTTTAACTTGCAAATTTTACTTTTTTCTTGCATGTAGTGAGCATGAATTGAGAGGCTTTCTATGATCTTTTAACACAAAGAAAATGCAGAAAGTGTATAATTATACAAATTTATTTCTTTCTTTATTTATTAAGGTTTAATGACACTTTAACAACCAAGGTCATACCATGTTGGTGACAGTTTTATGGGTGGAGGAAGCCGAAGTACCAGGAGAGAACCATAGAGTAACAATGAGCAGCTGCTAGCTCCCCAACATCATAACTCCGCACTGAAGCACAGGCAGGGTTAGATTGGTTGAAGACAAGCGCACCATCGACGTGCAGTGTGCCTTAGAACATGGCATGTGGACAATAGGGGTCAAGTCCCTTGCCCAAGGACACAATGTGGGAGTCAGAATCGATCGCTCAGATGGTCACCCATCCAAGGACTAACCGGGCTTTATGTTGCTTAACTTCGGTGATCTGGCGAGAACCGGTTACTGAAACGCCACCGCGCCCCCTAATTATACAAACTCATTTAATTTTAAAATTATTTTATATCTTATGCTCCTCTGGTTTTCAGTTTCAGAGTCCCTTCCTTGTAAATATTAAAGCCCAGTCTATGAAACACCAGATTTTGTATAATATTGAAAGGGAGGCACAACAGGGCAATATAAAAGATTCTTCAGACTCTACCGCAGTCAGGTCTTCCTGGGTAAACTTGGTTGGGCAGAGTATTATGATTACCTAAATTTTAACGATGATTTTGGTATAGTCTTGCATTGTCTTGGGAAAATTTGGTATTTTTGCTGGAATAATTTCTAGAATGGAAATACAAACCTTTTGTCAGTTCATTCAGCATACACTGAAGACAATGGTGATACAAGTGATCCAATGTTTGTGATGAGCATTCTCTTAAAGCTGACACTAGAACATTCTTACTTCCTTTATCCAACTTACAAACTGGAAAATCTGAAGGAGAAAAAAAGGAAAAACTTACAAAATCCTTATCTAACACACTATGCCAATGATATTAACCCTTAAATCCTCAGATTAAATTTATGATAAAAAAAATATACTAAACCTACTTTTACAAAGCTGCAGATGTCTTAACAGTGTTTCTACATCATTGTTAGCTGCTGAAACAGGTAGCCCAAAATGATGTAAAAAGATGTTAAAATCAATGTCAAGATAAATGCAGCCTACAACTAGAGTCCTTATGTAAGAATACACTTAGGGCGAAGGCCGTAACTTTTCAATGCAATATAAAAGGGGTGGTTTGAGGCTGTCTGGGGACATAACTGGTTCTGTGCTAGAAGCTACTATCATGGATGTATTGAAAATTGCTGAAAGCCACTTTAGTGACTTAATACTCTTTACATAGGCTTGTTCTTTTCTTAGCCATAGAAAATAAATGTCAGGCAATCTCCAATAAATTTTATCAAAATGATTATTCATGAACAAAATCTCGTTAAACTAAGGCTTTCCTTGCTGATAGCATTGCATCTTTGAAAAAAATATCTGCTTTTCAAATCATCATTGAAAAATAATTTAGCACTCAACTAGTTAAGGGTCAATGCTCAATTCAAATTAACTTTGAGAGAATGTTATTCATTTTTTCCCCAAATAGCAGGCCTGTCATTTTCAAAATTCCAGGAGAGCCATTATGGTTGTCCTTAGATGTCTCCAATAGGGCCTTTTTGGTTTGCCTCAAATGACCTCAGGTGCACAATTTTTTTGGTTTATGAGGGCCAGTTTTGGTTTGAGGACACCACGAGTGAAAGCTTGTGTGTACATGACACAACAGTAGTCTGTGAGTCATAATTACAAGAGTGGTATATTTTCAGTTGCGCAAGTTTACCCACACAAACAATAATAAAGTTGAAAAGCACTGGAACATGCTAAATTCAGGGAATGAACTCAATGAGTAGCATAAATTCAGTTTCAGTTGATGGACCACCATGATAAGGAGATATACACTGGCACAAAATTTGTCTCTAAACATTATTTTCCAATTTTGGAGTGGAAGGAGCCAACTGGTGGAATGGGGGGGGGGGGGGGGGGGGGATGGGGGGGAGGGGGGTGCTGGGCCACTAACTTGATTTTCAGTGTTTGACAGTTTTTTTTATTTCCTTTCCTTAATATAAGTACAGCCACCCCCCCCCCTCCTAATTGTCAGAATTCACCTCCTCCTCACTCTTAACAAGCACTCCCCCCACCCCCCCCCACCCCCCAGGATTTCAGACCATGCCATGGCCCCTCTACTGGTGGGATCTGCCTTGTACTGTCAGATTTTGTGGGCTTGTCAAGATGCACAATTCAATAAGAAAGGTTCCATTTCAACAAAAATCAACATTTCAATATTTTTTTTAGGAGTCACTAAGCTCTTACCATGGTTTTCAGAGATAATATACAATTGTTGTGTTTATTTTAGTAATTAGACATCCTTCCAAATATACAAAGTTAATTTTGTGCAGCTGAAAGTATGAGTATAATCCTGTCTCAGTCAGCATTCTTCACAGACAGAAGATGATAACATCACCAGATTCAAGCCTACATATACTATGAATTCCATAATACAATGTTGATACACTGCTCTGTCAACTGAACTCATTAAACATCAATGAGAGGACAAAACTGTGTATAAATCAGACACGGTTGTAATTCAAATAAAGATAGAATCTATGGCTCCGTATTTCCAGAATAAATATGAATGTAATGCCATATGCATGGACAAGAAACACTGTGAGACTGATTGTGTCTATAAGAAACACTGTGAGACTGATTGTGACTATGTGCATTGCTCTGATTGAAGAGAAAATCAAGCAAACTGGCAGGGTGGGGGTGGGAATTAATATAAGTAGGAAAAGTAACATAACTTGTATTCCGCTACATGTAAACCACACATAAGCCCTTATCAAACCCTGGGGAGCTATTCAGTTTGGAAAAGTGGAATACAGTATCAGTTGTAATAAATTAAAGAATATAACAAGTGAATTCCACTCTCAACTGAACTAATATCGAACACCACAGATTTCTCAGTGAAATTAAAATGAAAAACATTACAGAATTAAAACCTGGGTTAGTGGGTCTGAAAACATTCATAGAATGTTATATTGTTCAAACTTCAGTTAAATCTTTGCATGTATCAATATATTGCTTTCACATTCGTATTTGCATGAGGTCATCCATATACATCTGATAAACTGACATTTTGGGTTGTCTCAGCTTCTAATTTGTATAGGCCTTCTACTCTTTCACACATCTCTTCCACCTCCCTAGAAACCAGGCCTGGCATTCTGAAAAATGCAGGAGGGCAAAAAATCGCTCTCCTCAATCAGCTTAGGAGAACAATTAGCTTTACACAGCATTTTAAGTATCCAGTTGAACGAACTCATTGAAACTGAAACCAACAGACTGCATCAGTGATTTTATTAACTTTACTAAGGTAAAGCGAAATCTCTTAGACATCTAGATGTCTCACTCAACAACCGAACACACACTTGACAAGACCTGTGTGTGTACCCAGACCTGTTGTCCAAGAAAGTCATACGCCTAACACTACCACCTACAACCCCCCAAGGGGGGTTGAAGGTGGTAGTGGTAGGCGTATGACTTTCTTGGACAACAGGTCTGCTTAAATCTACAGTCACATTCTGGTGCACGTGCTTCAAGTGACAGGATAGTAGTAATGGTAGTATATTATAGTGTCAATATTCCTTGAATAATTACCCCTCAAACTGTGATGTCAGTTGTTGAACTTGAAACTGACAGAAAAAAAAAAAATATTGCTGTGACCCATTTTGCTTCAAATGATTGCAACTGTGTTTGGGTATGGTTGCAGCCATTACCTTTTACCACTAAATGACTTTCACAATAAAATTAGGTGATGTTATGTGACTTCGAAGTTAAATTACATTTTTGCTTTACAACAAAAGTTTAATGTGAGCATAAGACATGTAATCTCAATCATCCCAGACCAAAATATTTAGGAGGGCAATTTTTCGCTCTCCTTAATTCTTTCAGGAGGGCAGTAAGGAGAGCTAAAAAATCGCTCTCCTGAAATTGCCAAGCCTGAGAAACCATGCACTCCAAACTTTTACTGCTGTCTTTGACACCTTCTACATTATGAAAGTGGTGTCTGTTTCAATTGCCATTTATCTACTGGGGACAAAAGATGGGAAGATGATTAGACCAATATCCATGTGCAAAATATTCTACTGATTCATTTAAAAAGCTTGATTGTACAATAATTATCTGTTAATGTTCCAAATAACTTTAAAAATATTTTTAATCACATCTAGTCATGGCTGCTGTGAAGCAGCCATGACAAGATTTGATGAAAAATTCATATAAATTTAACTCAAGAAATGACTGATAAAACAGATAAACTGATATACAAGCGAGAATTTGGATAAAAGTGCTCAAATTATACTCATTTCACGGCAACAATTCCTTATCCTGGGCAGGAATATCCGCCAACAGCAATTAAGGTGTTAATTACCAGATGGTCTGTCTTTGAAAACTGGATCTTCTTCTGGAACAACCTCAAGAACTAAATTCAGGTAAGATGCGAGGTCCTTCAACCAAACATCTGGATTTTCAGGAAAACTTGTTTTTGACTTGAGAAGAATCGACTGCAGTTCTGCTTTGCTTATCTGAATTAGAAAATGAAAGGATGCATGCATAAAAAGAAAAAAATGAGATCATGATAAATAATCTTGACTTCAGTTGGAAAAGTCCTGCCTGTCTGATGAAGTTTTGGATACCAAAAGGTAGAAGCTCTCACAGAAAATCTGTACAGTACTGTAATAATACTGACTGAGAATTTTGACAATCGGGAAGGGCTGCATGGTATATTGATAAACTGATATATACCGGTATTCAAACCAATATCGATTGAAAACTGGTGTAATTAAAAAAATATTGGTTTATCGTCATTATTTATTTACCCACAATTTAATTTTCAAGATGTCGTGAGTTTTTTAACTATTGCCCCAAATGAAAAATATTATCCCTTTATCAAGGAATCGTCTGCTTGTGCCCTCATAATATACAAATTCAGCAGTGGAAAAAATAATTTTAAAAAAATTGAGCTTGGTCCAATGAAGGGTCACATGATATAGTTTTGTTGAAATCTTTGGGGGAAAATCTGATAAATTAATCTTGAAAGTTAAAAAATTTATAGTAATTTATATATTTTTTATACTTACCAATGACCCAGACATAGCTGGTGCTAACTCTTAAAATATAGGGCCAAACACAAATTTTGCCCCCCAATCCCCAAAATTTGCATCTAAAACCAAAGAAAACATGTCCTGAATGGCCCTCCACACTTCACCTCTACTGCGCATGCGCAGTGTCAAGGACGTTCCGAAATTGGCGCCATTAATCATTCTAATAACCAGTGCCTGGTAAGCGCTATGTACTCAGCGGGGAGGTAAGAGTTCCCAACTCCTGGGAGGGCCATCCCCGTCTGGGTCATTGGTAAGTATAAAAAATATATAAATTACTATAAATTTTTTAACATTTTTATACTGTACCAATGACCCAGACATAGCTGAATAGTAAAAAGGCTGGAGGGCCAAGGACATAGAGCAAGATGGAATACGCTCAATTATATAAAATAGAGTCATCCCCTCTAGGGAAAAGAAGTATTAGGCCTTACATGTATCTTTCTTATTGAAGATAAATTAGAAAGATACAACACCTTCCAAAATTGAGCATCATACATCCATGTACTCTATTAATATCTAGTATAATCCTTATACTAATAATTTTTAAAGTAAGCCAATAAATAAAGTAAGACTAGAGAATAGAGACTCTATATACTCCTTAAAAGTGTCTGAGGATTGCATAATCAAGTCCGTTGACACGTGCTATATTCAAAAGCTATACTTTAAAAACTAAGACTTGAATGAATTTTTAAAACATAAACTTCTCACTAAACAACCATCCCAATAACAGCACAGAATTACTAACTCCGGAGGAGGTATCCCCTTGTTTTCATAGTAAAACAGGTGACCCAAGGGAACACCCTCCCCCCCCCCCCCCCCCCTTTTCTTGCCCTGGGTCAAATAGCCCAGAGCGAAGAGGGCAGCAGAACGGAGTCACTGCCGAAACAGACAGCCTACCTAGCTATAGTAGCAACTGTTAAGTGAATGACATTCTGAGCATTAGATAATAGTCCTAACAATAGAGGCCTCCAGAAATGGACTCAATATTTCTGAGATAAAAAATTCATGAATGTGGATGGCTGAACGCAATGAGCAGCCTTCAAAAATCTATAATAGCGACACTATTAATGTAAGCCCAAGATTTAGAAGAACTCTTACTTCATGAGCCAAAATCTCAAACACAACTGCTGAGTCAAAGATATACCATAAGCAGTATCGATAGTTAATTGAATCCATTAGCAATAGAATGAAGCGTAACGACCTTTTAATAGGCATCAAAGGCAGAAGAAGTTTACGCCCGTAGTAATAAACAGATATCTGTTTATAAATACATAAACTCTAACCGGACAGAGTAAAGGCCTATGCCCGTACGAAGATGGAAGGACCTTAATAACAATAGGTTCCGGATATTAGGAGCCTAACTCTTATGCAAAAATCCAACCTAAATAGTAAAGGAAGTAGTGATTCCGAAACTACGAAAGTGAAAATCATCCACCGATAGTGCATGAAACTCACCGACTCTTCAGAAAAAGAGAAGTCAACAGAATACTGTCTAAAAGGTCAGAATTTGAAAACTACTGTTTCCAGAGGCTCAAATGATTACTTAGCTAAATAAAAACCGAAGTTAAATTCCATATAGGAATTTAATCTAATGATTCTAAGTCTATTTATCAAAAAGTTACTAACTGACTTAGATAAAGAGACATAAGACTCAATTGTAAACTATCATAGAGTGCATAGGTATGAGGTAACATAAACCTATAACCTTAATAATAACCGGCTGCAGTAAATCTTGTCAAACAAGTATACTAAAATGTTGCAATGAGTAGTATGGAGGGATCAACAATATGAACATAGTGATCCCTACACCAACGACGGAAGAGCCTCCACTTTAGCCGCATAGAATAGCGAAGAAGAGGATCTCCTATAGTAAGAAATCGCGTCTAAAGCTCGTCCAGTACAATGCTTACAATGCAATACGGACCACCCAACGAAATACGTGAAGGTTGCGACCTTGCGGGTTGTGATAAAGATGACACGATTTTACCCAGCGAAAAAAGATCCTCTCATTGAGGAAGATTTCGCGTTAAGTCCCACAGTAGACATCAGAGTAAATTTACCCACGGTCTCTGTGAAGACAGAGATGCTATCAACAGAAATGTATTGTGGTTGCTTATCTTAGCAATACCAGCTGAAACAACAGCGCCGAAGGATACGCATATCCTATCATTCCGTCCTATTAGATCAATAGAGCGTTAACAACATTAGCTCAAAGATCCGGACAAGCAAACACATACGTCTGCAATTGATTAGCAAGCTGTGTCGTAAATAAATTATCATTGGGCGTTCCCATTTGTTGGCAAATCTGATTAAATACTTGTATGTTGAGAGTCCATTCTGACGGCAACAAGCGACCCATAAGTGAACGGGAGTCTGGTAAAACAATCAGACGACCCGGAATATGACGGACCGAAACAGAACTTGGTGTACTATAACAAACAGAAGGATTCTTTCCATTAAATTGAATAACGGAAACGAATGAGTGCCTCCCTGGTTCCGGAAATACGCCACTACTGTAGAATTAACGGACAGGATTTGGACATGCGTTTCTGAATAATGTTCATCCAATGACATAAAGCAAGCCTAAAAAACATTATTCCGCGGAAGATAAGTGCTTGCTTAGAGACTGCGGAACCCAAAGACCCTGGCACTTCGAATCCGTTGGGATCAATATTATATCCCAACCTGTTTGACTGGCAACCGTCATAATTATAACACTCGGATCCGGCAACTGCAGTGGCACTCTCTGAGTCAACCACCGAATGTTTGCCCCAGTCTGAATCTCTTGCAACACTAGATAGACAAGAGAACATGTAAATCGAGCAATTCATGGATTGCTGAAAAGTTGCCGTCGAAGAGAAGCTTCTCCGAGAACGAAGCGACTCTGAGAGAGTTCTTCACCTTACTATCCACGCGCGTGGATGTAGCTAGGGCTGCGTCACGTCTAACCAACTCCAATCAGCCACTGAAGGGCGGAGTTATACGTGAACAAACTACTGCCCTCAAAAGAAATCACATTGAGGATAATATCCCGTAATTCTTTTCTTGAAGACGTAATGATAACACCTCAGTAAGGTGGATTACGTATGATAAAGCGTCTAAGTTAAGTCTACTAGACATCATTGTCGTTTCCCAAATTGTGGTTGGAAAAGACATAGACGGCGAAAAAGAATATTTCTAGACTTTAATCACGCCGTCTAGACGCATATGAACTCTCGGTATGCCCTGCTCTGCCAAAATAAATTATTCGTATAAATGATAAAAAGGCAGAAATGAGCATTGCGGACAAGAAACTAAACTATCATGCTTGGAAGCAGGCTTATATGCATATATAGCGTCGATAAATAATACACATGTTCTAATCACATTATTGGACTGTGTCGGTAAGTCAGGGACAATGTCCCTGAACCGATCCAAAATTCCGTGTCCAATGACGCTATAAGTCTCTTATCCAACATCGCAGCAATGTAGTCCGGAATAACAATCACTGGAAGATAGTGCCAGAAGATATGAATGGCAGCTTCCGATGCTACGAAAGGGAAAACTCGAAATCTTTCGAATCCCTTTCGCCATCCTGTCGGACCCTATAAAGCGTTCGGTCGTCCGTACCTGATGCAACCGCGGACCGCACCGACCCAGCGCCGTCAGATAATTCCTGATTCGACTAAGAAACTGTCGATAGCTGGGATGCTGCGAAAAAACTGTGCTAACTCGGATAGGACGTCCGTCACTGAGGCCTGTGGAGAAGCGGTCCTACAATGCATTGCCGCTGGAAGCTCCATGATCGTTACCCCGTGCATACTACTAATATGCGAGCGAACGGAGTGTATAGGCCTCGTGTCCCTTGGCTACCGGATGGCATGACCTATTCGCCGTGGAATCACTGAATGATGAAACTGATCGGATACTCGAGGCCACGTAGCCAATGTGCGGTCGTGTGCCCTGCTGTGAGGATGAGGAAGCATTATCAACAGTCTCTCGGACTGTCAATATAACGGAGCGTCCCGACCGACAGACATATGCTCCGAATGTAAAATATCTGAACCACAACATGCGGTCCCCAATGTTGTTGGACGAGAGAGGGACCTCTCTCGCTCACAGCCCGGACGGACCTGGACAAGCCAGGAACCGGACTAACAGGCTTCCTCCGATCTGTCCTCAATCCGCCGTCACTGGGTGAATAATAAAGTTATTATAGTGCTCGCATCACCCAAATCTCCTTCCTCGACCGCAATGGATGAACCCGGCAGCCGAACCATTCGATGAATGTACGCTACACCGGGTGAGCTAGCGAATGTCACTCCGTCGATCCTACAAGGGACCTCTTAGGCGATAGACATATTCCATGAGCACTTATTGCCGCTAGCTCTTCATTAACTATGACGACAGAGGCACACTTTGAAAGACATCTCCGTAACTTTGCGAACAAGAAACCAGAAATGCTTGGTAATAGCAAGCATATAATAATATATATAGCGTCGTTCAATAATTTGAAAGTTTGTGTGACATTATTGGACTATGTCGGAACTGAGGGACGATGTCCCTGAACCGAACCACCGACGCTATCAGTTTCTTATCCGGCATCGCAGCATTCTAGTCCGACGAAAGAAGCTGTAGAATATCAAGTCAGATGACATACACAACAGCATATGTTGTTCCGAAAGGGAAAGCTCGAAATCCTCCGAATCCCTTTCAGTATCCCGTCGGACCGGATGAAATTTTTGGACGTCCGTACCCGTAGCCGCGGAGCGTCCCGACCCAGCATCGCCGGATAAAAAATATGCGACAGAATCAGTTGATGCTGGGATGCTGCGATAAGCTGTGCTATTTAGGAAAGCACGTCCGTTCCCGAGGCCTGTGCAGTAGCGGTCTTACGATGCATTGCCGCCGGAAGCTCCGTGTACGTTGACTCCCGCACACTTTCCTATGCGAACGTCCGGAGTCTGCAGGCCTCGTGTCCCTGGCTACCGGATGGTGTGACCTGGTCGCCGATGATTCTCTGACTGAACCTGACTGGATATCCGAGGTCACGTAGCCAAGAGCGGTCGTGTGCGCTACCATGAGAATGAGGAAGCCTTATTGACAGTCTACTCCGGACTGACTATATGTCAGAGCGTCCCGAGCGACGGACGTATGCTCCGAATGCGAAACATTTTGTACCACAACAGCTGGGGCCAGAAGTTTTTGTACAAGAGAGGGGCCTCTCTCGCTCGCCGTCCGGATGGACCAGAACGAGCAATGAACCGGACTAAAAGGCTTCCTCCGTTCTCCCTCTAATCCGCCGTCACTGGGTGTGCATTTGGTTGATTTATAGTGCTCGCATCACCCCAAAACTCCTTCTAGACCGCAACGGACGAACCCGGCTGCCGAACCATTCGATGAATGGACGCTACACCGGGCGAGCTAGCGGACGTCAAAGGCCGTCGAACCTACTAGGGTCCTCTTAGGCAACTGGTGTATTTACATGAGCACTTTTCCGCTAGCCCTTCATTATTTGTGACGACGGAGGCACACTGTTGGAAGACATCACAGATACATCACCCTAATCTTGATCGTCTGAAATAGAAATTGATAAAGTAGAGTGACCCTGCGGGGAAAGGACCGGAGTGTCCAATTCCCCACTAACATACCGTGACAAACGCTTCCCATGTTGTCATCGAAATCATACGATACAGAACAGGAGTTAATGCGAGTACACTGACCACATATAGAATGAATATCAGGCTTGGCAATTTCAGGAGAGCGATTTTTTAGCTCTCCTTACTGCCCTCCTGAAAGAATTAAGGAGAGCGAAAAATTGCCCTCCTAAATATTTTGGTCTGGGATGATTGAGATTACATGTATTATGCTCACATTAAATTTTTGTTGTAAAGCAAAAATGTAATGTAACTTCGAAGTCACATAACATCACGTAATTTCATTTTGAAAGTGGTTTAGTGGTAAAAGGTAATGGCTGCAACCATACCCAAACACAGTTGCAATCATTTGAAGCAAAATGAGTCACAGCAATATTTTTTTTTCTGTCAGTTTCAAGTTCAACAACTGACATCACAGTTTGAGGGGTAATTATTCAAGGAATATTGACACTATAATATACTACCATTACTACTATCCTGTCACTTGAAGCACTTGCACCAGGATGTGACTGTAGATTCAAGCAGACCTGTTGTCCAAGAAAGTCATATGCCTACCACTGCCACCTTCAACCCCCTTGGGGGGTTGAAGGTGGTAGTGATAGGCGTATGACTTTCTTGGACAACAGGTCTGGGTACACACACAGGTCTTGTCAAGTATGTGTTCGGTTGTTGAGTGAGACATCTAGATGTCTAAGAGATTTCGCTTTACCTTAGTAAAGTTAATAAAATCACTGATGTAGTCTGTTGGTTTCAGTTTCAATGAGTTCGTTCAATTGGATACTTAAAATGCTGTGTAAAGCTAATTGCTCTCCTAAGCTGATTGAGGAGAGCGATTTTTTGCTCTCCTGCATTTTTCAGAATGCCAGGCCTGGAATATAAAAGTCAGAGGAAGACTTCCTCATATTACAATTGATCAAAATCTTTTCAATGTGAAAAGAAAACAAAGTCCTGGTACTCGCACCAACCCCTGGCAATCAAAATTCATAATAATAATATGATCCATTAATATAGAAAAAATAATTGAAATCAAAATATTTTGAAAAAATATTTTTTCAGAACAGCCCAAGTTTCTGAAAAGTAATGTTGAGCCCCAATGGATCCCAAGCCTAAGTGTGGACAAAAATTTTAAAAATATTTTAAACAATTTATTCAACACTTACGAACAATAATAATGTATCTAGTTATGATTAAAATAACATCAAGATATTATTTTCAAGAAATCCCCCCCTCACACAGAGGGCTGTTGTAAATGTAAACAATGAGTGTAAAAACACTAAAATAAGACTCCAGGCACCCAGGCCCGGAATCAGTTACCAAAAATACACTATCTGATGCAAAACAGAGACTTCCAGGGAAGAAACTGCAGAACATCAGATGGTAGATGCAGAACACAACGCCTAACCACCCGTAGGTGAAGACGTAAACATGGGGAAAGAACAGAATTCATTCTGTTATGCAGCTAAAACTCCCAAGAAATTTTAGTAATAATAATTACAGAAATTATGCCAAAAGCATGGGAGAATAGCAAGAGGGGACTTAAAGGAAAGGGAGAGAGGAAAACACTGAAAAATCAGTGTAACTAAATAACCAGAATGACAACAAAATGGCTGCTGCCTCGAAAATAGGTAACTTAACATAATTTCATTAAAAAATTTTAAGTTACAGCCCTGATAACATTCTGTCACACATTTTTCCTCTCCTCCTTCTCTATCCTCCTTAGAATCACCATTTCACTAATATTTATGTGTCTGGCATCATTTAAACTGAGATTTACAAGCACAAAGATCAGTCAGATGTTAACTGATGAAGGGCCAAACTTAGAATGATTAATGGCACCAATTTCGGAACGTCCTTGACACTGCGCATGCGCAGTAGAGGTGAAGTGTGGAGGGCCATTCAGGACATGTTTTCTTTGGTTTTAGATGCAAATTTTGGGGATTGGGGGGCAAAATTTGTGTTTGGCCCTATATTTTAAGAGTTAGCACCAGCTATGTCTGGGTCATTGGTACAGTATAAAAATATAATAAATTTTGATATTGTCTGTGTTGGGTAAAGGTGTTTCGAACCGTATCATCAAGGCAGGCTAATTTGTTCCGACTGTGATTCCTTGAGTCTCGATTATGGTACTTGTGTTCATATATCTGAACAGTTTTCGATATACTGGCATACCGCTGTATTTGTTTGAATACCGATACTGGTATTCAGTTTTGAATATCGTGCAGCCCCACAATCGGGAGCGATCATGTTGAAATTCTCTGTCTGCTTTCCTTCAAACAATACTGAAAAAAGGAATGCAAGTATACTGAATCACAGTTGCTGTCCTCAATTCTTTTTCCTGATTCGGTATTGATTCCTGTTATTTTTTGGATGAAACTTCAAACTAATTATGTAAGTGTATGCAATTATGCCGATCTATCAAGGGAGTGCCCACTGTAGATTTATTATTGGCCTTTTGGGTCACTTTCAGCATCTATGGCCATATCATGGTTGTAAAACAAGTGTAGAGTAAACTTTAGCCAATCATTTATATGTAAACTATGAGAACTTCTACCCCAGGCAATGGCTACCAGGTCCTATTTTACTATTAAAGAACTTATTCACCACAGTAAATAATCACTACTTCACTTCCTAAAATTTATTTATTTATTTATCTATTTATTTATTTATTTAAAAGTCCATCCGATCATTTATACTCATTTTAGAGGTCTTCCACCCAAGGCATTGTTGACTGGGTACTATTTACCGGTAAATTAGAGCTTGTTTACCACAGTAAACAAGCACTGCTTTGATTCCCAGGATTCCAACAGGGAGTTCTTTTTCAACATTAAACCTGTTTTTTTTATTTGCAAGGTAAGTGAAGTGGGTGGTTATACATGTAGTTCATTGGGACATTTTGATCAATGCTTGGGATGTTTTGACAAACAAATTCCTGGGGATATTTTGACAAATGAGTAAAGATGTTTTCACCAAAAAATATAAATTTTTATAGTAAATTTCCTTTCTTATAAAACCTACCACAATTGTTTACTACAGGCATGCACTACAGTGGCAGACCCTAACTCGGATAAAATACTCTCTATTTTTATCTTTCCCAAGAGATGTGGGAAAGAAAAGTGGTGTAAAAACACCACGAAAAAATAAGCGATAAACTGGGCCGAGCGCCATCGGCACACACCCAGTATGGGATGCTCTTCCATAGTACAAATCCACAATTTCCATTAACCAATGCCCAGTGAGTCGTCAATTCATCATTTTTTTGATTCTGCCAACACAGGAGTTATGTGATCAGCAGGGAGGAAGGATTCTTACCCGATTAAGAAGATGGGAGGGCCTCCATGTAAACAATTGTAGGTATAATAATAAAAGGAAATTCACTATAAAATTATATTTCTTATCAACCTACCTTGCAATTGTTTACTGAATAGACAATAGGATGGAGGGAATCACATAACCAATCCACACATAACTCAGTTGCACTGGAACCGTGGACAGAGGAAGAGATCCCTAGGCCTATCAAACCATAGCATCACAAACATTAGTAAAAGACAATGAAAGTGATGAGGCGTATGGTGAAGTGCAACGCACCGACAGAAAGGGCAGTAACAGAACAGAGCTGAAATTGACCCTGTAAAAAAAGCTGAATGGCTGGGATAGACAACAGCCTGAGCCGAAGAAAGAGGGTGCGTAGGTCAAAGGTCCTCTGTCGGCTCCTGCAACTGTCGCAGATAAAAGGAGAAGGTAGCATTTCTCCAGTAGGCTGCCAGTATAACATCCGACAACATAACAGAGTTATTAAAAGAGGAAGACAATGCACACACCTCGTGGCAGAAAAAACAATTCGTAATACAATCACACCAGTAGCTAGCCAAGTGGAAGCTGCACGAATAGCAAGACAAATCCATCGAGAAAAGGATGCAGGAGAGATCTGGCATGTGAGAAAATGCATATCCATCCAGGATAAAGGTGTGAATGCTGCCCCCCCCCTCCCCCCCCCCCCCCCCCCACCAAGCAAAGCAGCGCCCAAGAAAGTGTCCATCTTGGAGTAAACTGCAAAGTCCTAGGCCTTTTCAAGGAAAAGAGCTGAACAAGCTTGGAGAGGCAAGGATGAGTGTCGAAACAATGCGGTACCACATATGAAAAAGGTCTCCGAAGCATGGACTTGTACCCATTGCTGGAGACCCCCAAAAACAAACATATACCAGAAACTCCGCAAGTGGTGTAATCGAAGGAGTGACAGAAGCAACAGAGTGATCGCACACCATCGACAGAAGAACCTTCTACTTAGCCAGAGGCTAAACCAGTGGAGTGAGTGCCTCCTTGAAGAAGAAAAGCAACTCCACTGCGTGTCTCGAAAAACCACTACGGAGGAGACAGGACCCGATAAAAGACATGTGCGAAGGTACAATGAAGTCGGTTCAACTTGAAACCTCCTCAGGTGACTTTGGCAAAGAAAGTCACGACATAGAGGGAGACATACCGGAACTGCCGCTAACAGAGAGCAGAGCAGATTGATCCACACCTACTGAGGCGACAGGGGTGTGATAGAAAGGATTCGACGACTGCAGGCTCATATCTGGGCTAGAACCTGGGGCGGAATCGGAACCGGCAGAAAGGCGTTGCCGACATGATCATCCCAAAGGAGGGCCAGAGCATCCACGGCAAAAGCCAGAACATCTGGACACTGGGACACGAAAATGTCCACCTGATAGTTCTAACGAGATGCAAAGCGATCGATGGAACACCGCCATGTGGAGCATCCACTCAGTGGAAAAGAACCTGCCCCATCAGGACAGGGTGTCAACTAGGACGTTCAGACGACCGGAAATGTGAAGAACAACCACCCCGGCCTTGACATCCTGAGCGAGCAGTAGAAAATCCCGAGCCAATTTGTACATTGGAACTGAGTGCGTGCCACCCTGGTTCTGAATGAAGCAACAACTGTCGAATTGTCGAACAACAGAAGGACCTGAAGATTCGACAGATGAGGGATCCACTGCCTGAAACTCAGAAGTGCAAGAAGCTCCTTCTGGTTGATGTGTAGAGATGCCCGATCCTGGTCCTACATCCCATGAAGGGAAAGACCTAGAGGATCCAACGTCGGCCCCCTATCCGAGATCGCTGGCATCTGCTGTCAGAACACGATCGGACGTGGGTAAGTCCAACACGACACCCTGCGTGATCCACGGAACATTCATCCAGTGGAGAAGGTGAGGATGAAGAGATTCTGGTAACTAAAGCATCAGATCCAGAGAATCGACATTCGGCCTCCAACGACTGAGCAGAAAGTGTTGGAGAGGTCTGACATGCAGCCGACCTGGAGGAATGAGATCCGTCACCGAACCGCAGAGACCGAGCAGCTGGAGAAAACCCCGTGCTGTCTCGGATGTGGACTGGACAGAGTCAGAGCAAAAGATGAGAGAATCACAGCCCTGGCCTGGGGAACCGCCACCAAATTGAACTGAGTGTGGAAGGCCATTCCCAGATGACAAAACGACGGAGAAGGGACCAGATCCGACTTCTCCTCGCTGACTCTGAATCCTAGCGACATGAGCAAGCTCAACAGAGTGTCGACACCCAACTCCAGTAAGGCAGCATTGGAATGCCTCTGGAGGAGATCGACTAGATATGCCGAAGTAGTCACCCTGGACTGTGTGCGATAGAAGGCTATGACATGCGACATCAGTCGGGTGAAGGTCCAAGGAGCCAGGTTGAGGCCGAAAGGCATGGCCTTCAACTGGTAAACTTGCCCCAGAAAAGCGAACCTGAGATACTTCCGCGACACCCGATGAATCAGAACATGAAAGTAAGAGTCTCGCAGGTCAATGCTGGAAGCGAAATCTCTGTGGTGAATAGAACGGCGGACCGACCTGAAACTCTCCATGCTGAACATGGGAGCAATGATAGACTAGTTCAGGATACTTAGATCGATAACCGGTCGGAGTCGGCCGTCCTTCTTCAGCACCAAGAACAGACGGGAATAAAACCCCACTGACTGAATGTTCTTTACGACCTCGAAAGCCCACTTGGCCAGGAGATTGTCTATCTCCATGGACAAAAGCTCCCGACATAAAATGTCTGAAGGAACTGTGGTTGGAAGAGGCACTCTGGACAGAGTGGGGTGCCTTCGGAAGGATATTCGCAGCTCGGACCGAACAACATCTAACATCCAAGGATCGGATGTGATGGTGGCCCAACGGTCTGCGAACTCTGCTATCCTTCCTCCAACCTGGGACGAATCGAGGTGAGGACCTTCAGTTCGAGCCCCGACGAGGCCCACGAGAGGAGAAACCACCTCCTCTACTGAATGAAGAATCCTGAGACTTCTTGCCTGCCGACGCTTACCCTTAACCTGTAAGAAGTAGAAACAGTGGCAGAAGGATCAGCCCTTTGCTTCGCAGAGGAAGCAGAAGAGTACTTGTTAGGCTTTGAATGGTCCCTTCCGCCCCTAGAAGGCTGATCATGCTGACGAATGACATAGGACGTCATTCCGGACCATCGACACGGAACCCATGGACCAGTAGCGGTCCTGCCAAAGAAGCAGATCGATGAGCAGCGCGCTGCCCCAGGAAGAGATCGGCCTGTGTCCAGCACAGAGTCCCTTCGAACTAGTTCCAAAATAGCTTTGTCACAGACATGCGTGTGAGTAAGATGCAGGAGCACCTTGGATAGCACACGCAAAGGAGCCTGTGTGATCGTCAAACCTATCTGGAGGCAAATAGGCAGCTAAGGCAGGGACAACGTGATCGGAGAGAGAAATCATACCCACCATTCCTCCCGATCAGCCCAACATGGACTCCAGAGTAGTCATAAGAATGACAGCAGACTTGGGGTTGGAAAGCCCGAGGGAATTGGAGTCCTGATCCAAAACCGTCAAAGTCTGGCAGACTGACGGATTGGCGAGATCGTAGTAACGATAACGCACCGGAGGCAAAAAGGTGTCAACCCTGCTGAAGAACGGATCCTTCATAGCCTTGGAAATCAGTTTAGAATCCAAGGCTGAAAAATGCTTCAACCACCTGTACTGACTGGCATGGTCAAAGACACCCAAAAGCAGGTTGCTCAACAGGCTGTATGTGCGTGACCGATGATCGCGGCCTGGCTGACACTGTCGGCTGGTTTGATGGTTTGAGATCCGGAAGGAACCCAAACACAAAATCAAGAGCTGCCCCCAAGTCAGAAGACTGCTGACTCTCAACATCAAGGATGTCTGACTCCTCCCGAGTCGGAAGACACATAGCCCCTCGTGGGCAAACCAGCCGACGCCTCCCATGGTGCAGGAACACCAGGGGGATCAGAAAGCGGCCTGTTTCCAATCCCGGGGGCAGCACCATAGGGGGCACCTGGAAACCACTCGCTGCCTCGCTGGAAGCAACAGGAAGACTCTTGGACAGAACCTGAGTGAGTAAGGAGAGGGCCTCCCTAAGCTCATTGCCCGTACCAGCCGGTTTGACATGGGGATGAACCAGCAAAGTGGCTTCACACCTGACCCTCTTAACCAGCGAAAGGTGCCGATCCTCCAATACACCCGAAGCGGGGTGACGGGGGGCAACCGAAACATCTGAGGGCAGACGTGTATATGGGGTAGGACACACCCCAAGGATCAACATAGCGGGAACTCAGGAGAGTTGCCGCGGACCTCTGCGGGGCAGAAGGTCCAGGCTGCACAGAAGACGTTGGTCCCACAAATCTGGCCGTGTGACCAGTATGAGTGGACGGAAAAACGCTAATGACAAAACTGTGGTACTCAAAGGCGCAGAGACCACAGTAGAGGGTCCGGCCGGCAGCCACTTCCAACTTCGCCGAGTTGAAGTCAGGGAAGGCTGAGGTCAATACCCCCACGTCTACACTACCAGACACCGCAGCAGACCACTGCAGGTATAAAACTGCTGTGCTCAATGGCTGAGAGGACACAGCAGGGGGTTCAGTCGGCAGCCACTTCGCCGAGTTGAATTCAGGAAAGGCTGAGGCCGATACCCCACAACAGACATCCCTGCAGACCCTTGTAGGGATAAGCTGAGGTCGGCTAAAAACGGTGCCCGATGACGTTGTAGACGGAACAGCAGATACGACGGGAGCTGTAGGAACTGGCGGAAAAGGGGAGAGCGCCACCTAGCTTGACCTCCAAAGGAGGAGTCACAACCCTAGTGACAGTCTCAGATGTCGACTGGAGAGGGCGCATAGTCCCGGAACCAGGCATATCTTCACCATAAATCCAACAGCTCTCGCAGTATCCACCACGGTAAAAAAAAAAATGCACATCCCCCATGGAAGGGGAATAAGTCTTGAGGCCCCAAAACCACAGTGTTCCCCAACCCCCGCTAGTGTGGGAGGAGCAGCACATCCCCCACGGAGGGGGGAGTAATTCTCACCAGACGTGGTCAAGCCAGGGGGCCCCGAAACGACAGCGTTCCCCACCGCCCGCAGGTGTGGGAGGAACTTCACATCCCCCACAGAGGGGGTATAACTCACACCAGACGTGGTCGAGTCAGGGGGCCCAGAAACGACAGCGTTCCACACCACCCGTGGTATGGGACAAACAGCCACGAGAACGCACCAAGGCCAGGGCAAAAGGAACCGAACTGGAAATAACAGAGGTGAGAGCAGTAGAAGAAAAAGGTAACTTAACAGATACAGAAAGTAGAAGAACACCCTCAACTACGAGAGAAAGTGGCAGAAAAAAAAACGGTGGGTACACGACAGAACCCAGACAGCCGACAGGGACCGAAAAAACAGAAATTCAGCCCTCAACAGAGTGAAGAAATCCTGTCCAGACACCTAACTCCAATAACAATTTAATTTTTATCAACCGAAAAATTTCATTGTCAAACCGCGTTGACACTATGTCGAAAAACGGAATAATAAATAATATACAATGAGAATGTGGTTGAAATAGTAACGAGAATATATAAAACACAGTCCTGTTATTATACGATCTTCAGATCCATAATTCCAGTCACAGGAAAACCATTATCGACGAGCTGAATTATCACTGTTTCGAAATGCAAATGGCGGAGACACATCCTCCCCGTGTCTCGGATAAAAAAGAATGATGAATTGATGATGCACTGTGCATTGGTTAACGGAAGTCATGGATTTGTACTATGGAAGAGCGCCTCATACTGGGGTGTGTGCCGATGGCGCTCTGCCCAGTTTTGGCTTATTTTTTCGTGGCGTTTTTTACACCACTTTTCTTTCCCACATCTCTTGGGAAAGATTAAAATAGAGATATCCGAGTTAGGGTCTTCCACTGTGGTGCAAGCCTGTAGTAAACAATTGCAAGGTAGGTTGATAAATGATAAATTTAAAGTAATTTGCACATTTTTTGTACATTTTTTATATTTACCAATGGCCCAGACTTAGCTGGTGCAAACTCAATATTATCAAGGGCCAATCATAAATTTTGAACCCTCCAATCCCCAAAATTTGCATACAATACCAAAAATTAAAAGTCCTATCTGGTCCTCCATACTTTTACTATCTGCGCTTGTGCAGTACTCAGGGAAAGACCGGAATTGGCACCAACATCATTCTTTGTAGATAAGCCTACTAAAATAATAACCCAGCTGGGAGGTATGAGTGCCCACTCATGGCAGGGCCATCCCCGTCTGAGCTATTGGTAAGCATAAAAAATAAAAAGGTTTCTCATAACACAAAACAGCCGTTTCCGACTGTTAACAGGAAGAAAAACATTCTGCACTCGCTATCTGTCCCCATATCTTGCCGAGTATCCCGCTTAGAAAATTCTAGGCTAATCCTTTTTCATGCGCTTCCATGTAAGTAGAAGAAGCCATAACTGCCGCTGGCCCCGGCTGCAGTATGGAAGGAACATTTTGATGCGTGTTCCGACTCAATATGATTTCTCACAACGGACAGTCGACCCTGACTGTTAATGGGGCAAAGAGGGTTCTCCAAATGGTGATCTGATCCCCAGATCTAGCCAAGTGTCCCATAAGGAAACCTCTGGCTTCTACATGCACAATTGACCAGATCAACCCAACACCATTCGACGGTTCATCACCGCTCTGCTGACGGTTGCCCCTTGCTGGGTTTATAAGCTGTGATAAGCTGTACAAATTGCAACAGCAAGTCCGTTACAGAGGCTTGTGGAGCAGTGGCTTATTTCCCGCCACAAGTTGTTCCCGGGACGGAGATCTGGCCATTGATCTCTTCATCGAACATCCCGATGAATCAAGCCTCGAATCACTAGCTACTGGATGGACCGACTTTCTTTTCCTTCTTCATCTTCTTTCTTCGAGGGTAAAGACTGGAGTGACTTCGCTCAGCTGCATGAACAACTTTGGTCAAGTAACTAGAGTGTGGTCGCATGTGCTTTGCTAAGGCGGAGGAAGAAGCCGTAACTGCAGCCGGCCCCAGCTGCCGTGTAGAAGGAGCATCTCGAGCGGCCAGGGAGGACGTTAGCTCCGACTCAGTTAAAGTTTCTCAAGGCAATAGTCGACCCCGACTAGTACTGGGTTAGAGAAGACTCTCCTGCTCGCACTCTGATGCAGACCTCGCCGAGCTTCCCGGAGACAAATTTGCAGACTTCTTCCCCTTATTTTGTAGTCATCCCTGGGTGAGCATTTGATTAAAAGGATGGTCGCGTTACCTGAATCTACAGTCTCCTCGACCACATCGGACATACCCGTTATTACAGGTAACTGCCTGACGGTCGCGCTGGCTGCTGATAGAGGCCTTATTCCTTATATTCAAGAGCACCTTAGCAGCTAGCTCTATTTACTCCTCAGAGCACGGCAACGGCAGCACTTTTTGGACAGGTGTCACAAGACCATCACCATGTTCTTGTTTCTCTGGAAAAGAAACTGAGAAATCGAATCATCTTGCAGTGACAGCCCCAGCATTGGTACTTCACTGCGAATACATAGCGTGACACCCGCTTCCAACGTTAGTGTCCTAATGAGTTGACCCTGACCTCACAAATAGGACCAGAATCAGTAGGAGTGCAGTGACAATAGGCAAGGCAAGAAACATGTAAATCCGATGTAGACTGTTACACCCTATACAGAGAGCAGTAATTCATAAATAATTATAATCCATCAAGTTCACTGCACTCCCAACATCTAACATATAATCATATAATATAAGGATACATGACAAAGACAATCAAAAATAGTTTCAAAATAAATTAAAACAAAATTTTTTCCGAAAATGCCCAAGTTCCCTAAGGGAATCACACGAGCCCAAGGACATCCCGATAGAGCCTAAGTGTGGACAACACCAAAATATTAAAGCTACCCTACCAGAATATTAATAAATGTATCCTAATATAATTGTGATGAAACAAAACCCTGAATATTACCTGTTAAGGGCATTGTCAAAAGTAAAAAATGTCAGGATAGAAAAAACGGAAACTAGACAAAAGACACACCAAAGGCTCAAGTCAGTAAATAATCAACTGATACCTGATGCAAAGCTAGATCTTCATGTGAAGAAAAAATGAAAATGTCAATGACACTGTAGCTTAACTTGTCTGTGTGTTGTGTTTGATGAAAAGGATAATGTTCAATGTTTATGAAAGGATTATGAAATAAGACAAGAATTGTGATAATTGGGACGGTCATGATTAGCCATTGTGCATAAATATGTGACCTTAAACACCAATAAATAATAAATATGTGATAATTGGGAATATGTTATTTTCTGTTCAATGTATGCTGTTTTTAATAAAAATAATATGAGGTGTACACGGTATTAAAGAGCTGAGGGGTGGGTTAATATGACCTCACAGTTAATGTATGTGACCCTCACAGTTAAAGTTTGTCAATGAAAGTTACCAAGTTACAGTGAAATTATTCCAAAATGAGTCATCCTATCAAGTTACATTGAAATCCCTTCATAAATATGGCCTGTAGACTGAGCTAAAGGTTTTTGGGTTTCAGGCCTATGCAGCCATGACAGTAGACTGATTGCAACTAAAAGGGAATGTCCTCATCTCGACATTATACTAAGTCATTCTACTAAGTTACAATGAAATCCCTTCACAAATACAACCTGTAGTCTGTACTAAAGTTTTTTGGGTTTTGTGGTGTTGTCATCTGGGCATAATCTGGAGTGATCCTACAAAGTTACAATGAAACCCCTTCATATATGACCTGTAGACTGTGCTCAAGGTTTTTGGGCTCCGGGCCCCTGAAGTCATCACAGTTGACCAAACACGAACAAAAGGGGATGTTATCATCTAGGCATTATATGGAGTCAACCTAACAAGTTACAATGAAATCCTTCCATAAATCCGACCTATATACTATGCTAAATGTTTTTGGCTTTTGGGCCCGGGCAGCCATCAAGGTTGAATGATCGCGACCAAAAGGGGACAATCTCATCTAGACATTATTTGGAGTCATCCTACAAGTTACAATGAAATCCCTTCATAAATATGACCTCTAGACCGTGCTCAAGGTTTTTAGCCGTCACAGTTGCTCAATCGTGCCCAAAAGGGGCTGTTCTCATCTAGACATTATATGAAGTCAACCTACCAAGTTACCTTGAAATCCCTTCATAAATATGACCTGAAGACTGTGCTAAAGGTTTTTGGGCTCGGGCTGCCATCAAAGCTGAATGATCGCGACCAAAAGGGGACGTTCTCATCTGGGCATCATCTGAGTGTTCCTAGGAAGTTACAATGAAATCCCTTCATAAATATGACCTGTAGTCTGTGCTCAAGATTTACGGGCTTCGAGCACCTGTAGCCATCACAGTTGACCAAAAGGGGAAGTCATCATCCAAGCATTGTATGGAGTTAACCTCACCAGTATCTCACATAATTTCAACTGTAGAGGTCCGTTTTTCAGAAAATTATATTTGTCAGGTTCACTTCTATGTTTATAATATATTCATTTAACCCTTTACCCAACATAACGGCCAAAACTGGCCAGCGATATTCTCAAAAATTGGCAATTAATTTTAATTATTTTTTCATTTTTTGTCTCAAAAACATAGGTTATGCCCCCCTCATTGGAACGAGCTTGTCGTGCTCGTTCCAACGAGGGGTCATAACTTATGTTTTTGAGACAAAAAATTAGTTATTCGAGAATTTTTTTTGCAAGTGTCGTCTACTTTTCATGTTAGGTAAAGGGTTAAAAGCAAACATAAGTTTGAGAATCAAATAGTTTTTATGTCCTTTGTTTGATCACCTAACAGTAAATATAAGGGTTGCACAGAAATGCCTCAAGACAAACCACCTTTTTACGGCAGCTTCTCAAAATCACAAGGCGACTTTGATTTTGCCCAAACATAGAAATTGGGAGAAAAAAAATGAAAAAAAAATAATGAAAATTGATTGGCGATTTTTGTGAATAGCGCTGGCTGGTTTTATCCGTTATGTTGGATAAATGGTTCATACTGTAGACCAATTTCAGTTCAAATGAGTTGACACATTCCAAAAACACATATTGCCCCCCCCCCCGAACAATTTCAGTTATATCCTAGGAAGCTTTTTAACATGCTTTTATACTATTAAAGGAGGCCTAACAAATATCAAATCATTACAGCCAGTAACTAATGACATGATTGTTCAGTGTTTTTCCATTTACCAACAAAATTAAATGGGGGTCCTCTATATGAAGCCTCCAAAGAAACTGAAGGGTGATAATATTTTTACCAGCTCAACCAATTCTAAGTACCATTTATTTATTTATTGTTGTTTAAGATCACATGTTTCTGCACAATATCTAATCGTGACTGCAACATGGATATAAAAGTCAGAAGCTTCGTACCAAAAACCAATATTGGGCATTTAAATTTCTGGTGTTAAGCCCCACAAAGAAGTTCTGTTTCTCAGGCCATTCTTTATAAACTTCAGGCAGGTTTATTTTATTAATGTAATTAATTCTTTCATTTCTTTGCAATCAAAAGTTCATGTTCTTGGTTTCTTTTATGATGTGCATCTCATAATCTACAGAATAGCACGGGTAATAGCATATTTCGTCCCCTGATGCAAGAGGGCTTTGCCAAGCTAAAGTATTGCAAAGCCTTGTTGCACTGAAGGGACAAATGTATCTTGCACTGAAGGGACAAATGTATCAATTTTATCAACTTGGGTAAAATATCAGGCATAAACCATTAGTTTCTATTTTTTTTTAACTTTCCATTGGTTAGAAAAAAAGAACAGGCGACAGCCAAAAGGACCAGACAGGGGACCTGACAAACAGATTTGCAACTTTTTAGGCCTTATCTTAAATGTTCAACTTGTGGATCCTGGTAAACCAGACATGCACGAGACACTCCGCACTTCAATAGTTGTACCAGACTCACCTGAGACAAAGCAGTTTCAAAGGTCTGTGATTTATTTCCTTTCTTCTCATTCTCTGGTTTCTTTTTCTTTACAGCTGCTGGCTTTTTCACATCAGCTGCAGATTTATCAGGTTTTGACACCCTGTTTGCCTTATTCTTAGAATTTTCTTTTTGGACAAATGCATCATATATAGTTGAAGATTCTCGGACTGGTACTGCAAAGAAATGGGAAATTCAGATATAATAAATTTTAAAACATATATATCAGGCAAAAAAAAATGTTTTGATTCTCAATCAAACCCATCAGTGAAATTAAACCCCCCACATTGGATGTTTTATTTGCCATGCAGTGTATTCCAATATTACTACAAAATCTGGAGGCTTGTTTTTACATTTTTTGATTGATGTATGTAAGTGAAAACTAAAGCAAGCCAGAAAATAAGCAGACTGTCATCTGCAAAATGAGGTCCCCAGAGGGTAAATTAAGAGATGCTACCCTGCACAGCAGGGTAGCATCACTAAATTTACCCTATGTGAACCTCAATCAAAATCATGGTCTCAAAACTAAACAGAACGAGGTACCCAGAGGATAAATTGGCCCACTATATGGGATAGCATCATCAAATTCACCCACTAGGGACCTCATTTTGCAAATATCAGACTGCTTATTTTCAGGCCTGAACTGAAGAGCATAATTAAAAAGAGTTTACATAATGTGGCATTGGAGTTGTTTCTAGGCAAGTCTTGGCTGCTATATAGGCATTCAAGATTTGCCTATAAATGACTGCCAAGGCACTTGGAATGTAACTTGCAAGTTCTTCCAAAGGCATCATGTTGGGGCATCTGTTCTATTGCAGTAAAATTTATTTATTTATTGGTGTTTAAGGTCACATACTTATGCACAATGGCTAATCGTGATCGTGACAGTTTTACGGGTGGAGGAAGCTGGAGTAGCCGGAGAGAACCACCGAGCAACGACGAGCAGCTGTCAGCTCTCCAACATCGTAACTCTGAACTCTGCACCGCAGCACAGGCAGGGTTAGATTGGTTGAAGACATGCGCACCATCGACGTGCAGTACGCCTCAGTACACAGCGTCATCGTGCCCCCATGTAGGCAATCGGGGTGAAGTGTCTTGCTCAAGGACACAACGCGGTTGCCGCAGGTGGGATTGTAACCGAGGACCTCTCGGCTTGCAGCCTGCACCTCTACCAACTGAGTCACCGCGCCCCCATTGCAGTAAAAAGAAAGAGATCATTCAGAATAAGACACTTGAGGATTAAAATTAAATGAGTTATTTTGTAGAATTATGCATTTTCTATATACTCTGTCTATGAAAAGACAGTGAAAATTTCCATAGAATCTGCTCTGTTCCACAGTCAAGGTAATACCATACCACCTCATTAGTCACATTTCACAAGACCTATTGATTTAAGACGATCGATCATTTGGGTCGCGTGGAGGTTACCTAAAATGAAAAAACATGAACAAACTAGAAAAACTGTGAGCACTGCTCATTAAATGATACCACCCACTCCCACCAAGAAACATTTTACAACAGTAAAAGTGTGTTTAATGAAGAGAACACAAACAATGACACCAATGTTTGAAGGTTTCATTGAAATCCATTCACTAGTTTAAAAGAGGTCGTGGATAGCAAATGTCAACAATCCCCCCCCCCCCCCCCCCCACGCAAGCTTAAATTAACAAAGCCCATTTTTAAATATGGGAAACCCTAAAAATGGAAATATCTGAAAACAAAACGGAGGTGCACATCTTCAATATATGTAAAAGAAAGTCTGAAAGTTTCAATGAAATCTGTTCAATGGTTTAAGAGGAGTTGGGGATAGCAGATCTGTACAGAATGTCAATTGAATTTGACAAAGTTCATTTTTCAATATGGGAAACTGTAAAAAAGAAAATATCTGAAAACAAAATAGGAGGTGCACATCTTCAATGTATGTAAAAGAATGTCAGAGTTTCAATGAAATCTGTTCACTGGTTTAAGAGGAGTTGCAGATAGCAGATGACTACCATCCCCAAAGCATAACACCACTACAGCATAATGGACGGACAGACATATGTTGGAATATGAAAATATCTGAAAGAAAAATAGGAGGTGCACATCTTCAGTGTATGTAAAAGAATGTCTGAGAGTTTCAATGGTGCTTGTTCAATGATTTAAGAGGAGTAGCGGATAGCAGATCTATACTCCTCCCAACTAAAATCTGAATTGACAAAAGACCATTTTTGAATATGGGGAACTGTAAATATGAAAATATCTGAAAAGAAATAGGTGGTGCACATCTGCAATGTATGTAAAAGAATGACTGAAAGTTTCAATGAAATCTGTTCAATGGTTTAAGAGCAGTTGTGGATAGCAGATCTGTACAGAATGTCAATTAAATTTGACAAAGTTCATTTTTCAATATGGGAAACTGTAAAAAAGAAAATATCTGAAAACAAAATAGGAGGTGCACATCTGCAATGTACGTAAAAGAATGTCTGAAAGTTTCAATGAAATCTGTTCAATGGTTTAAGCGGAGTTGTGGATTGCAGATCTGTACAGAATGTCAATTAAATTTGACAAAGTTCATTTTTCAATATGGGAAACTGTAAAAATGAAAATATCTGAAAAGAAAATAGGAGGTGCACATCTTCAATGTATGCAAAAGAAGGTCTGCAAGTTTCAATGAAATCTGTTCACTGGTTAAGGAGGAGTTGTGGATAGCAGATCTGTACAGAGTGTCAATTGAATTTGACAAAGTTCATTTTTCAGTATGGGAAACTGGAAAAATGAAAATATCTGAAAAATAATCGGAGGTGCACATCTTCAATGCATGTAAAAGAATGTCTGAGAGTTTCAATGAAATCTGTTCACTGGTTAAGTAGGAGTTGCGGATAGCAGATGTGTACCCCCCCCCCCCCCCCCCAAAGCATAATGGACGGACAGACAGATGTATGGAAGTACAGATGGACCAGGTGATCACTATATACCTCCCACCTTTCAAGTGGGTGGTAAAAAATGGGACGTGCCGATCTGATGCTCACAAAATTTTCACCAAGTTGAATGATCTACATGAAGTACAAATGAATGGTGGAATGATGATGAGCATCAACCAGTCATCAGCTGCACAGATGTTTGTATCTGTCTGAAGTATACTAGTAGCTACTCTGTTGGCCAATTGTTGATGATTGGTTGATGTTCAACATCATTTTAAACTGTTGATCATCTCAAGATGTAACATAGGTCAGGAAATTTCAATAATTCACATCTCTTCCATACTCTTTGTATCTGAATTGCTGCAACACAGCCCCATAAGGATTCATCTCTATTCATCAGGGTATTGCCCACAGGAGCAAGAACTTGGCTATCATATCAGTTCATATCTCAGCATAATTGCAATACATATATTTATTTAGGTTTACAGGTTACATAAATCAAGTACAGTGGAACGAACGATAAGTCACCAAAGCTCAAATCAGGTGCAGGTGTGTCATTTTGAGGCGGGCAATGGCCCCAGGCCACAGTCGCCCTCTGAGTTAAAAATTCTGTGAACGGTAAATGTCCACCTAACCCTGATTTCTGTGACCCATTAATTCAGTCGAAGCCACCTCAGAATCGGCTTTCTCAAACAGCAATTTTCACGCATTGAAGAGGTAACAAAGCGCAATTTGTGAAGTTTGTAGTGTGTCGTCAACGCAGTCACTCAGAGACAGTAAGTAACTTTTCAAGTATGAGTGAGAGGTCTGCCAATTCCAAAGTTGTAATTAGTTATTACATTGTACATCAGACTGTGACAAATCTCGTGTCACACATGATTCCCAAGCCAGTTAGACCCCTGATGATTTGCCTGGAACGTTTCATCCCAAAATCAAAGCCAGGACGACTCATCCCCCAAATCTGATTGATTCGCCGAAGTTATCGGTATCTGACAGTGAGCACACTACACTGGCTTGTACAGTCATGTAATGTATAGATACAGGCTTGGTTATTCGGATGCAAGATTAACTATACCACTCATTGTTAGTGGGAGTCGTTGGTAACCTGGTATCTTGCATCCGAATATTCAATCCTGCATCTATACATTACGTGATGACATACATCATAATTACACAAACCATGTACCTTAAAATGATATTTGATGTCTACCCAGCAGGCTGAAACACAAATTACACAATGGCTGCAAGCCATGAATGGTCCTCCTGGGGTAATTTTAGGCGAACCCAAAATGGACCTCCTGGTGTGGTTTGAGGCAAACCATACTGACCCTCCTGCAATTTTCAAAATGACAAACCTGCAGGTGAATGATAAATGGGTTACACATAATTTTGAAAATAGCAGGCCTCATTACACTCTTTACCAGTGAAGAAACAACTGCTTTCTTTTCACAAAAACAAATCAGGATGAAAACATTTTCTCCAATGCTGTGATTCAATAATAGCATGCTTCACATCAAACGGTAATGAGCAGTATACAGCATGACTCCTATTTTCAAAATTGAAAGACAAGTGATGTGCCAGTTGCCCCTACCTTAAGTTGTTCCATTTTTGGAATCTTACCCATAGAGCTGCACGATATACAAAACTGAATACCAGTATCGGTATTCAAAAAAATACTGCGGTATACCGGTATATCGAAAACTATTTAGATATACAAACACAAGTACCACAATCAAGACTCGAGGCATCACAGTCAGAACGAATTAGCATGCCTTGATGGTGCAGTTCGAGACACCTTTCCCCCAACGCAGACGATATCAAGATTTATTATTTTCAAAATTAATTTATCAGATTTTCCCCAAAGATTTCAATAAAACAATATCATGTGACCCCTCATCCGAACGAGCTCAATGAGCTCGTTCCAATGAGGGGTCACATGGTATAGTTTTGTTAAAAAATTTTAAAATTATTTTTTCTGCTGCTGAATTTGTTTATTACGAGGGCACAAGCAGACGATTCCTTGGATAAAGAGATAATATTATTCATTCGGGGCTACAGTTAAAAAACTCAAGACATCTTGAAAGTTAAAAAATTTATAGTAATTTATATATTTTTTATACTTACCAATGACCCAGACTTAGCTGGTGCTAACTCTAACAAAACCAGGGCCAAACACAAATTTTGCCCCGCAATCCCCAAAATTTGCATCCAAAACAAAAAGAAATCATGTCCTAAAGGACCTCCATACTACGCCTCTACTGCGCATGCGCAGTGACGCAGTCGTCCCGAAATTGGCGCCAATTATCATTCTTACTGGCAGTGCCTGGTCAGCGCTATGTACTCAGCGGGGAGGCAAGAGTTCCCAACTCCAGGGAGGGCCATCCCCGTCTGGGTCATTGGTAAGTATAAAAAAATATATAAATTACTATAAATTTTTTAACATTTTTATACTGTACCAATGACCCAGACTTAGCTGAATAGTAAACAGGCTGGAGGGCCTAGGACATAGAGGAAAATCCAATAAGCTCAACTATATAGTAAAGAGGTAACCCCTTAAGGAGAAAAGGAGTATTAGGCTTTACATGTATCTTTCTTATTTAATATTAAATTAGAAAGATACACTACCCTTAATAATTGAGCACAATAACATTCATGTTCTCTATTAACATCCAGTATAACCCTTATACTAATTATTTTTAAAGCAAGCCAATAAATAAAGTAGTCCAGAGAATTGAGACTCTTTATAGTCATTTAAAAGTGTCCGAGGATTGTATATTAAAGCCCGTTTGACACTTGACATATACAAATGCTTCACACCGAGCTACACTTTAAAAATAAGACATGAATGAATTTAAACATTAATATTACACTTTAAAACCATCCCGGAAGCGACTCAGAAATACTGACTTGGAGGAGGCATTCCCTTGCTTTTCACTATAAAGCAGGTGACCTAAGGGAACACCCGCCCCCCCCCCCTTCCCCTTGCCCTGGGTCAAATAGCCCAGAGTGAAGAGGGCAGCCGGACGGAGTCACTGCCGGAACAGAAAGCCTGCATAACTATAGTTGCAACTGTTTAGTGGACGACATTCTGAGCAACAGATAACGGACCTAAACAATGCAGGTCTCCAGAAATGGACTCAATATTTCTGAGATAAAAATTCGTAAATGTGGATGGCTGAGACCAATAAGCAGCCTTCATTAAATCTGTAATAGCAACACTATTAGCATAAGCCCAGGAAGTAGAAAGAGCTCTTACTTCATGAGCAGAAATCTTAAGCACAGACTGCTGAGAAGAAGATAAATCTTCATAAGCAGTACGGATAGTTAACTGAATCCATCTAGCAATAGAATGGACTGAAATGTCCTTTCTATTAGGCATCAAAGACAGAAAGAAACGTTTCCGTCCCTTTCTGATAAACTGAGATCTCTGTTTATAGATACGTAGTGCTCTAACAGGACAGAGTAAAGGCCTACGCCCGTCTGAAGACGGAAGAGCCTTAATAACAATAGGTTCCGGATATTTATTAGGAGCCTGATTCTTAGCTAAAAAACCCACATTAGTAGTGAAGGTGATAGTGTTCCCAACACTACGATAATGAGAATCATCCACCGATAGTGCATGAAGCTCACTGACTCTTCTGGCAGAAGAGAAAGCTAAGAGAAAAGCTGTCTTATAAGATAAGAATTTGAAATCTACTGTCCCAAGAGGTTCAAATGGTTTTTCCTTCAATTTAAGGAGAACCCAAGCTAAATTCCACTTAGGAATTAATCTAAGAGTTCTGGGTCTATTTATCGAAAAGTTTCTAACCAACTTCGATAAAGAGACATTAGATCCAATTTGTAAACTATCATGATGTGCATAGGTATCAGATAACATAGATCTATAACCCTTTATAGTAACAGGCTGCAGTTTGATTTCGTCAAACAAGTATACTAGAAAGTTTGCAATGTCTGGTATAGAGGGATCAAATATATCTACAGAATGATCCCTACACCAACGACGAAAAACCTTCCACTTAGCCGCATAGTTTAGGGAAGAGGAGGTCCTCCTACAGTTAGAAATCGCGTCCACTGCTCGTCCTGTAAAGTGCTTGCCATGCAAGAAGGACCGCACAACGGAAAAACGTGAAGGTTGAGACCTTGCGGGTTGTGATGGAGTTGGCACGATTTCCCCTGCGAAAGAAGATCCTCTCGTGGAGGAAGCTTCCGCGGTAGGTCCCACAACAGACACCTGAGTAGATTTATCCACGGTCTCTGTGGCGACAGAGATGCTACCAACAGAATCTTGCATTGAGATTGTTTTATCTTTAGCAATACTTGTTGAATTAACGGCGCTGGAGGATACGCATATCCTATCATTCCGTCCCAAGGGATCGACAGAGCGTCTACTGCAAATGCTCTTGGATCCGGACACGGAGACACATACATCTGCAACTGATTGTTGAGATGTGTCGCAAATAAGTCTATCATTGGCCGTTCCCATTGGTAGCAAATCTGATTGAATACTTGTTTGTTGAGAGTCCACTCCGATGGCAACAAACGACCCTTTCGTGAAAGGGAGTCTGCTAGCACATTCAGACGACCCGGTATGTGACGGACCGAAAGAAGAACGTGATGTTCTAACGCAAACAGAAGGATTCTTTCCGTTAGATTGAACAACGGAACTGAATGAGTGCCTCCCTGATTCCGTATATACGCCACTACTGTCGTATTGTCGGATAGGATTTGGACATGAGCATCTTGAATAATGTCCATCCAGTGACGTAACGCAAGCCAAATTGACATCATTTCCTTGATGTTTATGTGCTTGCACAAGAATTGCGGATCCCAAAGACCCTGGCATCTCGAATCCGTTGGGATTAATGATGCACCCCAACCTGTTTGACTGGCATCCGTCATAACGGTAAAACTCGGATCCGGCAACTGCAGCGGAACTCCTTGAGTTAACCACTGAATGTTTGCCCAAGTCTGAATCTCTTGTTTCACTTGATCTGACAAGAGAACGTCTACATCGAGCGAATGAATTTTCACACTCCAATTCTGAGTCAGGAAAATTTGAAGAGGACGTGTGCATAACCGCCCCATCGGAATGAGATCCGCGGCGGCTCCGCACAGACCTATCAGTCTCAGAAATTCTCTCGCCGTGACTTTGTCTGCGTGCAGACAATAGCGAGCGTAACAACTGACTAATTTCGCTCTGGTTAACGGCAGACGAACGAGATTGTTGTGCGTCTCGAAGCTCATTCCCAGATGAGTGAATGACTTGGACGGCACCAGATCCGACTTCTCCTCGTTTACTATAAAACCGAGACGTCGGAGCAATAGAAGAAGATTCTGAACATCGTTCTGAAGCGTTAACTCGTTGCCGTACCTCTGAAGAATGTCGTCCAGGTAGGCCGACGTTACCGCAGACGAATGAGCTCGGAAGTAGATCATTACCGGGTGCTAGATTCAATCCGAAGCACATCGCCCGGAATTGATACACCACTCCAAGGACTGCGAAGCGTAGATACTTTCGGAATGTCGGATGTACCATGACGTGAAAGTACGCATCTTTGAGATCTATGCTCGTTGCATAATCGTTCACCCGAATACTCGCTCTGACCGATCGAATCGTCTCCATATAAAACTTCGGAGCGACGATCAGCTTGTTTATCCAGCTCAAATCTATGACTGGACGGAACGAGCCGTCTGGTTTCGGAACCAGAAACAGATGGCTGTAGAATCCCAGAGATTCCTGGTTTTCTACGACCTCTACCGCGTTCTTCATTAAAAGAGACTGCACCTCTGATAACAGAGTGTCTCTTTTCTGTGGATTTGACGGAAGATGAGTCCACTTTGGACTTCGAGTTAATGGAGGCTTTCGTTTGAAGGATATCTTCAGACCTTCCGAAGTCACTCCTCTCACCCAAGGGTCGTCCGTAATCGACGCCCACTCTTGTGAAAAACTCGACAACCTTCCGCCAACCGGAACGCGATAGAGGTTTAAGCCATCACCTCCTGGACCTGCGAGGCCTGCGGTAGGAGAAACCACGTCTTCCACGACCCGCACCTCGCCTCGTCGACCTCGGGGCGTCCGACCGAAGCGACGGATGTATGCTCCGCTAAAGACACATTTTGTACCACAACATCTGGTCCCAGATGTTGTTGTACGAGAGAGGGACCTCTCTCGCTCGCGGCCCGGCTGGACCTGGACGAGCTAGGAACCGGACTAAAAGGCTTCCTCCGTTCTCGCTTACTATCCGCCGTCACTGGGTGTGCATCTATTATGTTTATAGTGCTCGCATCACCCAAAATTTCCTCTTGGACCGCATCGGACGAACCCGGCTGCCGAACCATTCGGTGAATGGACGCTACACCGGTCGAGCTAGCGGACGACATTTGTCTAATCTCCATGAGCACTTTTTCCGCTAGCTCTGAATTCATTTGTGACGACGGACGCACACTTGAAGAAGATAACATGGAAACATCACCCTGTTCTGGTTCCTCTGAAATAGAAACTGAGAGAGTAGAGTGACCTTGCGGAGAAAGAGCCGGTTGTCCCGGCCTGAAGGACGTCCCGAACGAGAGTCGCTATCCTGACGGTCTCTCGAATAAAAAGACCAAGAGGACGCACCAGAACCTCTATAGGAACCTCTCTTGGGCGCATTAGACCCAGAAGTGCCTGTCTTATTCGTGTCTGCTGTATCCGACTTCTTAGGAGCAGATCTGAACAACAGAGAATCATTAGCTTTCTTTGTAATTTTATCATAAATAGTGGAAAGCTTGCCGTCAAAGAGAAGTTCTCCTGAGACCGAAGCGACTCTAAGAGAGTTCTTTACCTTAGAATCCACTAGTGTGGATGTAGCTAGGGCTGCGTCACGTCTAACCAACTCCAGATTTGCCACTGAAAGGGCGGAGTTACACGTGGAATAAGCTACTGCCCTTGAAAGAAGTCTTAAAGAGGATTGTATATCCTGAAACTCTTCCCTTTGAAGGCGCAGTGATAACGCCTTAGTAAGGTGATCTGCATAAGACAAGGCATCTAAATTGGCTCTGTTAGACGCAATAGCTGTTTCCAACACCGCGGTTGGAATAGAAGCTGACGACGGTAATGATAGCTCTAAGTCTTCCGCCTTGTCCTCCATACGCAGAGGAACTCTCGGTATACCCTGTCCTGCCGTATCGAATTTATTCCTTGCATTAATGAAAGGCAGGTTGAGAGTATTAGCGGACAAGAAACCTGCTTTCCCCGTCCTGGAAGCAAGTTTAAATATAGTGTCGTTCAATAATTCAAATGTTCTAGCAACATTATTGGACTGCGACGGAATCTCGGGAGCAATGTCCCTGAACCGCTCAAAAAATTCAGAGTCCAATGACGCTATAATTCTCTTGTCCGGAAGCGCAGCAGTCTGGCTCGACGGAACAACTTGAGGGAGAAAGTGCCGGATGAAGTCCACGGCAGCTTTATGTTGCTCCGAAAGGGATAGCTCCAAGTCATCCGTATCCCTTTCACCATCCGGTCGGACCTCATGATGTTCCCGGTTGTCCACCCCCGATGCTTCGGCGGAGCGTACCGACCCAGCGCCGTCGGATAATTCTCTATCCGACACCGTTTCTGTCGGCTGCTGGGATGCTGCGATAAGCTGTGCTATCTGCACAAGAATGTCCGGCGTCGAGATCTGCGGAGGCGCAGTCTTTCGCTGCTTCGCCGAGGGCAGCTCCGCATCAGATGGCTCCCGCATACTTTTCCTATGCGAACGTCCAGAGTCCATCGGTCTCGAATCCCTGGCTGCCGGATGGTGTGACCTGGTCGCCGAAGAATCCTTCATCGGCGAAGCTGGTAATATATCGGCGGTCACGCAGCCAAGGTGCGGTCGTGTGCGCTGACGAGAAGAGGAAGCCTTAACAGTCTCTGCGGACTGCTTATACAACGGAGCGTCCCATCGCTCTTTCTCCAGAAACAACATATCGTGACACACGTTTCCAATGTTTCTCATCCCAATGTTCACATATAGGACAGGGATTAATGCGAGAACACTGACTACAATTAATACAATGATCATGAAAGTCAGAGGAAGATTTCTTCCTATTACAATTTGAACAACGTCCCTTCATTGTGAAAGAACAACAATAAGTCCTAGTTACTCGCAAAAACCCCTGACACAAAGATACATAATAACATGATCCATTAATAAATGAAAAAACAATTGCAAAACAAAATAATTTTGAAAAAATATTTTTTCAGCGAAGCCCAAGTTGCTGAAAAGTAACGTTGAGCCCCGATGGATCCGATGGCAAAGTGTGGTCAAAAATTTTAAATTTATATAAAATAATTAATGAGACACTTTCGGATAATATAAATGTATCTTATAGTGAGATAAACTACAGCAAAGGCAAACAGCCCCCCTCAAAAAAGGCTGTTGCCAATGAAAACAAACAGTGTAAAAACACCAGAAAACATGACTCCAGGCACTGAAAAAACTGGCCCGGAATCAGTCATCAATTACACTCTATCTGATGCAAAACAGAGACTCCCAGGGGAGAATCTGTAGAACATCAGATGGAAGATGCAGAACACAAACGTTATACACCCATGGGTGAAAACGTAACTATGGGGAAAATAACAGAAAACATTCTGTAACCAAGCAACTCTCCCAGGAAATTTTAGAAATGAAATTTCTCAAAAATATGCCAAAAGCATGGGAGAATTGCAAGGGGGGACTTTAGAAGGCTAGGGGAGAGGAAACACTGAATAAGCAGTGCAACAATTAGCAAGAATGACAACAAGAGGCCCATGCCTCGAAAATAGGCAACTTAACATAATTTCATCAAAAAATTTTAAGTACAGCCCTGATTATTTTTTGTCACTTCTTTTTCCTCTCCTCCTTCTATCCTCCTTAGAATCACATTTTCTCCAAAAATTACGTGTCTGGCATCCTTTAAACTGAGATTTACAAGCACAAAGATCAGTGAGATGTTGACTGATGAAGGGCCAAACAGAGAATGATAATTGGCGCCAATTTCGGGACGACTGCGTCACTGCGCATGCGCAGTAGAGGCGTAGTATGGAGGTCCTTTAGGACATGATTTCTTTTTGTTTTGGATGCAAATTTTGGGGATTGGGGGGCAAAATTTGTGTTTGGCCCTGGTTTTGTTAGAGTTAGCACCAGCTAAGTCTGGGTCATTGGTACAGTATAAAAATATTAAATTGTGGGTAAATAAATAATGACGATAAACCGATATTTTTGTAATTACACCAGTATTCAATCGATATTGGTTTGAATACCGGTGTATATCGGTTTATCGATATACTGTGCAGCCCTACTTACCCATCTTTGGAAACAATGCTGCATATGCTTTTATAGTGAAAATCTGTTCATACATAATGGGATAACAATGATTCACTAATCTATATCAAGATCTATGTTCAATAATTGCAATTCAATGTATTAAAACACGATTCAATATTTTTCGCACCCAAAGCTATATTTGGTCTACATCTTTATTCTAAATAAAGCTGAAATAAATATAAATATTTTAATATTCACACCATATTTCAATGGGCTTTAGCACATTTTACATCATAAAAGTGCTGCTTCATTTTCGTGTATAATAATTGTGTGTATTTGAATTTTATGGAATTTCAAACTTGAGATTTTAATTTTTCCTTACTTAGATAACAAGTCAAAGTACTAGTAATGTGTTTTATTCAGATCAGTGGTGGAGCCAGTGTACTCTGATATGAATGTGGCAGCACACTTTCAGGAACAATTATGCTTCCTATCAACTATGTCCTTGAATGCATATATTTTTGTGTTCTACCAGGTTCTACATGTATAAACACAACTTTCATTTTGAGTATATTTTTGTACATTTACTTGAAATTTTAATTTCAGACTTGGGAATTTCAAACTTCGAAGTCAATTGTTTTGCCTTACTTCAGGTTTTATATAAGTGGTGTCTGGGAGTCTGCTGTCGTATTCGCACCAGAACTGATAATATAACAATATTTCACGAACAAAACTTGTGGCCAAATGTGCTTTACATATCCAAGAACAAAGCTAGGGGATAAAAATTCTTTAAAACACGGTGACAGAGCTGTATGGGGGAAAATTCCAAAGCCTTTGCTTTTGTTTACGTATGAGTATACTTTTGATTTCCGGTCGACGTCATCGGAAATAGAAAGCATGTAAAAACATCGTCTAAAATCAAATAATGAAAAAGATCGCCTTAATACTGCATAATGTAAATTACCTCCCCTATTCACAATACTCACAATGTATATAGTTTCTGGAAGCTCTGAATATGGCCCTTTCTGGAGACAACTGTACACAACAAAAATCTTACAATATCACCCAAATACACTCAGCCGAATGACACAGTTGATGGCTAAAAAAATGGCTCAAAATGGTCAAAATTTTCGCATTTTGGGGATAAATCTCCAATTTTCGTGCATCGATAGTGATAAATCTGTGTTATAGGAATTCCTCATTCCTCCACTGAGGATTTTACAGCATAACATGATCATTCTGACAAATAAAAAACATATGGGTTTCTTATTCATTTTTAAGAAGGCTTTCTCAAAGCAAATTTACACAAAAATTGTCCCATTTGTAAACTGCAAATTGTCAGGTCCCAAACAGGTCTGGGTTTGTCATTTAACACTTCCATGTGACCTTGACCCCCCAATTGAAATGCACTTGACAATACACAGTTGGAATCAAGACCATCAACAGATTATTTTGGCCATATCACCATTAAAGAGAATTATTTACTAAATCCACACCACCATAAACTAAAACTATAGCTCAAAATAGTTATTTAGCTGAGGATATCCAATAACCTCGGAAATGACCTTTTAATAGGAAATGAGACCTTAAGTGAAAAATAAAAATTTTTTCACACTCTCAGAAACAGTAAATGTGCATCTGTATTTAATTCTGAGAAAAATGATGTATGGCACATATGAAAAAATTGTTAACTTAGTGCCCTTAAGCCCCATGGATAGCGGCAGACCGAGCACTCTGACAGCCAGTTTCTTTAAGTTTCTTTACGCAGTAATGTTCAGTGAGAGAAGGCCTGTTCTTTCACATTTCTGACTGATAAAAGCACTGTAGAGTAAATTTTGCTTAGATGAAAGCATGTAACACCAGTGGTTCCCCTATTCTACCAAGGCAGTATGCTTTAACCTGAGAGAAGGAAGTTAGATTTCAATTTAGATGGATGCACAGCTGTAACACCATGGACAATAGCTATCATGGCAACTGTGTTGGTATATTGGCCAATGATCAGACTAAACCAATGGTGATAGATGATTTATTTTTGATGTGCACAGTCACTTTCAGCATTTTCCAAAAGCTACATCAGGATCACACATTAACTCATAAAATTAAAAAAAAAAACAGAAATTACATTCATTTGTAAACTGCATCCTCCCTCAAAATGCATATTTCAGTCCCCACCCACCCACTCTTTTCCACAGCATTCTCAATTCACTTTCCTCATTTGGCTAAGCATCATTCACTGATTCTATCAATTATAATATAATGTAATCATAAAAGAAAAAATTCTACAAATCTCTTGTAACCACATTTTCCTGCATAGCACACATTGTGTTTGCTAAAGGGTTAAAAATAGACCCATTTCAGTTCCTGACCTGATCCAAAAGACTGACATTTGAAGTATATGCTATTTGAAAAGAGCTGTGTAAATGTAACGATTAAGAATATTCAGTCCCAGATTATCTCTACTAATCAGACTACACTCTGATAATTCCCTGGAAAGTTCTTAGAAAGAGTTCTCCATATGACTGTACCAGTAAACAGCATTTTCAAATAAAATTGTGTTAAAAAACCTACATAATTCTCTTGATAACACCATTTACTGGACTTAAAATACCTCAAGAGGGAGAACTTTCCAGGAAATTATATCTGTACAGGGTACCACTGAAATAAGAAAAATATGCTTTAATATTTCTTTTAGTTATTCTACAACATATTCCCACTAATACAGTTGGTTGCTATGGAGATTGGAGGCCAGAAATTGCAATGAAAGCAAACACTGTTTTCTACTTAAGGTCTCGTTACAGTTATTCAGGTGAAAATGTCAGCTTTTCAAGAAATGTTCAGCTTCTGATTAACACGGCCGAGGATATTTCGCATTTGAATTACCTCCCCTATTCACAATACTCACAATGTATATAGTTTCTGGAAGCTCTGAATATGGCCCTTTCTGGAGACAACTGTACACAACAAAAAGATTACAATATCACCCAAATACACTCAGCCGAATGACACAGTTGATGGCTAAAAAAATGGCTCAAAATGGTCAAAATTTTCGCATTTTGGGGATAAATCTCCAATTTTCGTGCATCGATAGTGATAAAACTGTGTTATAGGAATTCCTCATTCCTCCATGAGGATTTTACAGCATAACATGATCATTCTGACAAATAAAAAACATATGGGTTTCTTATTCATTTTTTAAGAAGGCTTTCTCAAAGCAAATTTACACAAAAATTGTCCCATTTGTAAACTGCAAATTGTCAGGTCCCAAACAGGTCTGGGTTTGTCATTTAACACTTCCATGTGACCTTGACCCCCAATTGAAATGCACTTGACAATACACAGTTTGAATCAAGACCATCAACAGATTATTTTGGCCATATCACCATTAAAGAGAATTATTTACTAAATCCACACCACCATAAACTAAAACTATAGCTCAAAATAGTTATTTAGCTGAGGATATCCAATAACCTCGGAAATGACCTTTTAATAGGAAACGAGACCTTAGAATTACAATTTTGTTTTCCGATAGAAATTTGTGGTAACGAGTGATTTGCGCATGTCTGTCGAGCATGGAAACCATCTTCAATAAAAAATGCAGACAGTGTTGTCCTTTTCCAAAATGCAGTCCTATCGCTGCACTTGAAAGTGTTTTTAATGCCTAGCTTTGTTATTGAATATCTGAAGCACATTCGGCCATGAGTGTTCTTGCGAAATATTATTTTATTATCAGTTCTGGTACGAATACGATAGCAGATTTCCAGGAACCAGTGGTGCCTGGTGTCAACTCTATGAGTTGAATACACGTGTTTTGTGTTCTACACATCCCAACCTTCATTTTGATGTATAATTTGTGTCTATTTAATCCGAATTTAAGGAATATGAGAGGTGAGAATTTCAAAATAAACAAAATTCCATTACTTATATAGCCCCTAAAGCAAAACAAACAATAATTGGTAAATGGGTGAAACGACGGCCATTTAATTTGAATTTATGGATGGAATATCATTAAGACATTATATCAGAAGAGGAATTTAAAAGAAAACAAATTTCCATTACTTATATAGCACCTTAAAACTGATCCAGAAATAGTCTTTGAATGCAATTCCCATGTGCCGGTTTCTGTAATGGAAGGTATGGTCCAGGCAAATGATTAAAATTTGAAAGATTAATGATTAAAACGCAATTGATATTCATGATTTCGGTAATTCGTAAACATAGGCAACAGCTGTTCAACAGTTCTTTTACCTTACCTCCCGCACAAATATACGATCGCTGCTACATGAGACAAATCTTACCATTTTGTTCAACACGCGGTAGATTATCTATAAACTGTTTTTTCTGTGCTTTACTCAGACCTTGGCCTTTTCCGAATTTATTTTTGCCGACAACTTCCCATTGTTGAGTGGTGGACGCCATTTTCTCTTGCGAAGTGATAATAAGCGGTGTCACAAACATAATCTCCTTTAATCTCGGTGGAACGTGAAACTGCAAAGTGAACAAATGCGTCAAACAATGCAGGATTTACATATGTGTTTCTCAAAAAGTCATTTGTCCTGATTTGAGATAAAGAATATAATTATAATGAAACGTCTACTTTCATCGAAAATTCGTCGACGTTTAATGATTTAGAAAGATCGAATAAGGCAGATAATTTATCATGAAACGCCACATATTGCAACACCGGAAAAAGGATTGGTGGGAAATTCAAACTGAAAAGAAGTGTACATTGTACACGTGGCACCTGGAAGGACATGTTCAGCTACGTGTTGGTGATTTAACAGTTTACCAGTCAACCAAATGCCCGGGGTGGGGGAAGGAGTGAATTCATCTTATTTCCAGTATCATAGTCTATGATAAAATAGTTTTGATGCTTATTATATGATAGTTTATTTATATATTTAATTATTGTTTCATTTCTTAATTTATTTATTTATTTACGTGGTGTTTATAGTCACTTTCAGCATATATGAATATATCATGATTGCCACATTGATGATATGAGTTAAAATAAGCAAAATCAAATTTTGAAAAAGGGAAGTACTGTACCCCACCCCCAAAACTTAGTGTTCATATATGAAAATGGAAAAAGAGAGAAGCCATATATATAAATGCGTTATTATAAGTAGCCTATAAATTGAACTTTATTCTACATTGCCTTTAGCTGTTTCAGTCGTTGTCAGGAAAGTCTCTTTCACTCATCATCCCCTGACGCCAGAAGCACAATGGCTCACGGGGTGGCGCAAAGGATTTCAAGTCGAAAGGTTCAGGCCAGACCCGCTCCATTTGTATTGGATCCTAGGGTAACTAGCCAACTCAACCAAATTTCGAAGTGGGAGCATGGTCGTGTAGACGGTGTGATAACTTACTGCTAAAATGTGCACTTGTGTTCATCGAATGCTAACCCTGCTTGGACCGGTTTATTAAGCAGGAGAGTCGACAAATCGGGAAAAATTCTAACTATTACTATTTACAACTACGCAATGCCGAGCTTCAGAAGTATGTATGATGTCAATCGGATCGGTATGAGATTTCTGTAGTACGTTTTATTATCGTAATAAAAAAAATCTTCGAAATGCACTTTGAGAAAATGACAACATCCAAAATTGTTATCCTGAGTTAATTCCATCATTCACAGCTACAAAATGATGAAACATCGAAAATTCACTATCCTACACCCCCAAATCGGAAAACTCTCGCCACGTCCCTGGTTGAAGACCCAGTCGCTTCGTGGGGAAAATTTGAAGGTTGAAATTTTGGTATTTCTACATCAATGTGCAGGGATTTAATGGACTCATTCGTGAAAATACGACACCGAATCTTCTGTGGATGTTTCAAGTGTTTCGCTTTTTATTTTCTAAGAGGGATCTTTCTATTCAATGCCTGCCAGAAATACTGTGTTTGTGAAAAAAATCAGTTACAAAAATACGGGGTGCCGCCAACGATCCACCCATGGGCCAAAGACAGCCCCACCGCCTCCCGTTTACAAACCAGGAAGCCACCCATCGCTATTAAATTGCTAAATGTGCAATGCTACTTTCTTATATTACTTTTCTATAGGGGCGTCGCGAGGATGACCAAGTGTGGTGATGGTGGGTGGAGAAGAGGTGGGTGTAAATCTGATTTATTTTGGCTGCATGATAGTGGAGGCGGGCAAGCAGGTAGGAAGAGGATTGACAGGGATACAGATTCTGACTCAAGACTCAATGCGCAGTTAATCAACTGTCATCGCTCTAAAGTCCCTTCTCATCGGCGTTAAATTGTGAGTTAAGGACAGAAGAAAAATTTCGAGCGTTTTTGTTGCATTGGATCTGTAACACGGAGTGTGTGTAAGGAAGGGGGGGGGGGGAGCAAATACAACCAGTTTGGAAATTGACAGAAAATGCGCACCCACCTGAATATAGTGATTACCAAGTTGAAATAGGTAGGAACCAAACGGGTCCGCTATTGCTGTCACTGTGAGTGCTGTTTTTTTTAATAATCTCAAAAATGTTATGTTGGACAATTGGAATTATATTTTAAAAAAACTTGGAAGACAGCACAAAGATGCTTCTAAGCTTATTTAATTAGCACGTACCATACTCAAAGTCATTCACGCTGCGCCCCAAAGACACCGAGTGAGTGTGTGAAACTAATCACCAGAAAGATTTTAAAACCATTGCGATATTTGGGACAATTTAACTTTTCGCCCATTTACTAAAGAGCGAGTTGTGTCGCCCAATTACAAGTAAGAAAGCCCACTAGTTTGTTTCGGTAATCATGTAGAATAGCCGACTGCTCGAACTGCGTCACCGATATTCGGTGGATCTTATGGCTTGTGGTCACGGATCTCCGCTAAGGTCGGCACACTCATATGCTTTTAATGATTCAAGGTAAAATACGGTTAATGATGGCTGGAATTAAATTGTGGTTTTCAGTTGATTAAGGGCCATATGGCTGAAACTCTGCCTCCAGTCATTTTGACCGTAATTATTTTGACGGTAGTAGTATGTCAGGTACATTTGAGGTGCAGGTTGGAGGATCTCATCGGGGACCCCACAGGGAGACCATTGAAGGGAGAGCCAGAGGGGAAGGGAAGCAGTAGTATGTCATGTGGTTTTGAGGGAATATTTGGGGACCCCGGTACAGGGTCGTTGAAGGCAGCCAATAAGCTATCAAGTAGTTACTGATAAGTCATTGCTCGAATGACTCGAATCCCATCGAGCAAATGAGCTTTAGAGTAATTGCTCGATCGAGTGACTCAGCATATTGCTCGAACGACTCGAATCCCATCGAGCAAATGAGCCAACAAGCAATTGCTCGTTCGAGTGACTCCTCGAACGACTCTTAGACTCATTTCAGAAAAAAGGGATTCCATAGCCATAGGCGTTTTCGAAAAAAGGGATTCCACTAATGGGATTCCAAAAAGGGATTCCAAAAGTGGGATTCCGTCTTACCTTGAGTGACTCGCAACTATTGAATGAAAGACTCGAATCCCATCGAGCAAATAAGCTAACGAGCAATTGCTCGTTCGAGTGACTCCTTGAATGATTCTTAGACTCATTTCAGAAAAATGGGATTCATAGCCCCAGCCGTTTTCGAAAAAGGGATTCCACAAATGAGATTCCACAAAAGGGATTCCATCAGTGGGATTCCGTTTTACTTCGAGTGACTTGCATATATTGCTTGAACGACTCGAATCCCATCGAGCAAATGAGCCAACGAGCAATTGCTCGTTCGAGTGACTCCTCGAACGACTCTTAGACTCATTTCAGAAAAATGGGATTCATAGCCCCAGCCGTTTTCTAAAAAGGGATTCCACAAATGGGATTCCACAAAAGGGATTCCATCAGTGGGATTCCATTTTACTTCAAGTGACTCGCATATATTGCTCGAACGACTCGAATCCCATCGAGCAAATGAGCCAACGAGCAATTGCTCGTTTGAGTGACTCCTCGAACGACTCTTAGACTCATTTCAGGAAAAAGGAATTCGAGTCGTTCGAGCAATCTATGCGAGTCACGCGAGGTAAGTTGGAATCCCACTGATGGAAAGCCTTTTGTGGAATCCCATTTGTGGAATCCCTTTTTCGAAAAAGGGATTCCACAAATGGGATTCCCAAAAGGGATTCCATAAGTGGGATTCTGTCTTACCTCGAGTGACTCGCATATATTGCTCGAACGACTCGAATCCCATTGAGCAAATGAGCCAACGGGCAATTGCTCGTTCGAGTGACTCCTCAAACGACTCTTAGACTCATTTCAGAAAAAAGGGATTCATAGCCACAGCCGTTTTCGAAAAAGGGATTCCACAAATGGGATTCCACAAAAGGCATTCCATCAGTGGTATTCCGACTTACCTCGAGTGACTCGCATATATTGCTCGAACGACTCGAATCCCATCGAGCAAACGAGCTAACGAGCAATTGCTTGTTCGAGTGACTCCTCGAACGACTCTTAGACTCATTTCAGAAAAAAGGGATTCCATAGCCACAGCCGTTTTCAAAAAAGGGATTCCACAAATGGGATTCCCCAAAAGGGATTCCATAAGTGGGATTCCGTCTTACCTCGAGTGACTCGCATATATTGCTCGAATGACTCGAATCCCATCGAGCAAATGAGCTAATGAGCAATTGCTCATTCGAGTGACTTCTCGAACGACTCTTAGACTCATTTCAGAAAGATGGGATTCATAGCCCCAGCCGTTTTTGAAAAAGGGATTCCACAAATGATATTCCACCAAAGGGATTCCATCAGTGGGATTCCATTTTACTTCGAGTGACTCGCATATATTGCTTGAATGACTCGAATCCCATCGAGCAAATGAGCCAATGAGCAATTGCTCATTCGAGTGACTCCTCAAATGACTCTTAGACTCATTTCAGGAAAAAGGGATTCCATAACCACAGCCGTTTTCGAAAAAGGGATTCCACAAATGGGATTCCCAAAAGGGATTCCATAAGTGGGATTCTGTCTTACCTCGAGTGACTCGCATATATTGCTCGAACGACTCAAATCCCATCGAGCAAATGAGCTAACGAGCAATTGCTTGTTCGAGTGACTCCTCGAACGACTCTTAGACTCATTTCAGAAAAAAGGGATTCCATAGTCACAGCCGTTTTCGAAAAAGGGATTCCACAAATGGGATTCCACAAAAGGGATTCCATAAGTAGGATTCCGTCTTACCTCATGTGACTCGCATATATTGCTCGAACGACTCGAATCCCATCGAGCAAATGAACCAACGAGCAATTGCTCATTCGAGTGACTCCTCGAATGACTCTTAAATTCATTTCACAAAAAGGGATTCCAAAAAGGGATTCTTAAAAAGGGATTCCGTAAGTAGGGCTTTTTTAGTCGTGTGAGGCCATGAAGGCTATGTGAAAGGTATGGCGGTCCTATTGCACTACATGCTGCAAAATATTCTTGAAGAATCCATATCACATATCGTCAGGTTTGTTTTGTTTTTTTGGTGATTTGAGGATTGGTGGGAAGTAGTGGGGTCTGGTGGGGACTATTTGGGGTTGGTGGGGATTAGAGGCTAATTGTTGTAAAAACCTGTGGTTTCTACAACTGGATCTCCACATCTCCTCCTACTTCACTTCCCCTTCCGAGGTCCCCCTGCGGGGTCCTCAAATATTCCCTCAAAACCCCATGACATACTACTGCTTCCCTTCCCCTCTGGCTCTCCCTTCAATGGTCCACCTGCGGGGTCCCCGATGAGATCCCCCAACCTGCACCTCAAAACCACATTACATACTACTGCTTCCCTTCCTCTCTGGCTCTCCCTTCAATGGTCTCCCTGCGGGGTCCCCGATGAGATCCCCCAACCTGCACCTCAAATGTACCTGACATACTACTGCTTCCCTTCCCCTCTGGCTCTCCCTTCAATGGTCCCCCTGCAGGGTCCCCGATGAGATCCCCCAACCTGCACCTCAAAACCACATTACATACTACTGCTTCCCTTCCCCTCTGGCTCTCCCTTCAATGGTCCCCCTGCGGGGTCCCCGATGAGATCCCCCAACCTGCACCTCAAATGTACATGACATACTACTGCTCCCCTTCGCCTCTGGCTCTCCCTTCAATGGTCCCCCGCGGGGTCCCCGATGAGATCCCCCAACCTGCACCTCAAAACCACATTACATACTACTGCTTCCCTTCCCCTCTGGCTCTCCCTTCAATGGTCCCCCTGCGGGGTCCCCGATGAGATCCCTCAACCTGCACCTCAAAACCACATTACATACTACTGCTTCCCTTCCCCTCTGACTCTCCCTTCAATGGTCCCCCTGCGGGGTCCCCCGATGAGATCCCCCAACCTGCACCTCAAATGTACCTGACATACTACTGCTTCCCTTCCCCTCTGACTCTCCCTTCAATGGTCCCCCTGCGGGGTCCCCCGATGAGATCCCCCAACCTGCACCTCAAATGTACCTGACATACTACTGCTTTCCTTCCCCTCTGGCTCTCCCTTCAATGGTCCCCCTGCGGGGTCTCCGATGAGATCCCCCAACCTGCACCTCAAAACCACATTACATACTACTGACGGTAATTTTTACGGGAAAATAAGGCAAATGATGGTTGAATTTAGTTACGTTCATATGCCCGGCAGTTAGTTTCTAGGCATATGACCGTACAAATAATGGCAAACATAAAAAAAAAAAAAAAATACGGGAATATACGGCAAATGACAGTTAAAAATATTTTACCGTTTGCCACCCATCCGAGGACTAACCGGGCTCGACGTTTGCTTAACTCCGGTGGTCTGACGAGAACCGATTACCGCAACGCCACCGCACCCCGACTGCCTTCATAACAAACGTATAACTACTAACTGACTATAACGTATAAGTACGGGGCTTGTGTATTTGACAGTAGATGGAAGCCAGTCAGAATATAATGATTCTGTGTGCGCATTGCGTAGATTTAATATCACAGAATTGGAGAGCAGAGGATTCAGCACAACCGTAATGAGTGACTTCAATGGAGACACAGGCAGTGGCGCAGCCACGAGAATGCCCAGGGATGCATGGGCACCCACAAAACCTATCCAGTCACTCCCAAATTTTGGAACCCATGTCGCATTTTCTCCTAGTCTACTGTTATTGTTTACCAGTTATGTCGATTGGTGTGTGCGTTTTTGGAAGAATATAAAATATGCGCGTGATTCACAATTTTCGGTGTTAGCACATCTTCTGGCACCAATATTCAGCAGTATATTACGTACCGCATCAAAAAATTGTTTAGCTATGTTTTGAAAATGTTTAATAATGGCTCCAGGTAACAACATTCCACCTGTATGTCTCGTGGACTGGCAAAGTTAACCTAATTTGAGGCATTTCTCCATCTCTAGACAAGTTCAATTTTTATCACTGAATGACAGATTTCTGTGCCCTCCCCCCCCCCCCCCAAAAAAAAAAAAACAACCAAACCTTCTGGCTGTGCCACTGCACACAGGAGGTAAAGAAAGTGCCGTCCAGTCGTCCAAGGTGTACATAAATAAATATACACAAATGGGAGGAAGCTGTTGGACTTCACCAATGGAAGGTGGACAAGAGAAAAACAATAATCAATAATCTAATCGCAGGTACTTATTATGGAGAGAGGGAGTGTGAATGTAGTAGTATATGGTGGGGGTACAAGGGAGTTGTGTAGTGTTCAGAACTTGATCACAGACACTATCAGGGAAAAAATCAAGAAACCGAAAAAGCTTCTAAGAACACTGAACACCGAATAACACAGATGACGTTAAATTGTGGTTTTATAATAATAATTTATTTATATAGCGCTTTTCCCAGCGAAACGCTGCTCAAAAGCGCCGAAAACATGAGTGTCGGTAACAATGGTATAATCAGCAGCCGAAGGCTGCTTGAAAGAGGTGGGTTTTCAGAGCTTTCTTGAAGTTATCTGTATTTAGGGTTGTTTTTCTAAGGTTCTGAGGGAGGGCGTTCCAGAGTGAGGGAGCTGCGAAAGCGAACGATCTCTTCCCTGCCGTTGATCGAATTCGCGGAACGACAAGGAGATTCTCAAAAGCTGATCTGAGATTCCTCGACGGTGTGTGTACTTTGATGACCAGCTTAAGGTAGATTGGTGCTTTGTCGTCGCTATGTAAGATGTTGTGTGTCACCGCCAGTACTTTATACTTAATGCGAGACTCAACTGGCAACCAATGCAGGGATTTCAGGATTGGTGTAAGGTGGTCATATATTTTCGCACCAGTAATGATCTTAGCTGCTGTGTTTTGAATACGTTGAAGCAGGTACATGGATTTCTCAGGAAGGCCGAAATAGAGGGAGTTGCAATAGTCCAAGCGGGACAGGACCAAAGACTGTATAACAGTTTTCAAAGTGTTTTGGTCAAGTAGCTTTCTGATTTTGTTGATGTTTCTTATTTGGAGGAAGCAGCTTTTGCTCACTTTTGTGATTTGGTTATGCAGATGAAAGCAATCATTAAAAGTAAAACCGAGGTTTTGTGCAGTTTTACTTGGGCTAACTGCGTTATCACCTATTTTCAAGCAGTTAATTGGAACTTTGTCTAACTGATGTTTGGCGCCTAACTGTACAAATTCTATTTGATCATCATTTAATTTCTGAAAGTTTCTCCCCATCCACTGTCGAATATCCTCAATGCATGCCTCCAGTGTTATACAGCTGGGTATCGTCTGCGTACAGGTGAAAATTTACAGAGTGCTTCCTTATGAGATCACCAAGTGGTAGGGTGTAAACTGTGAACAATAAGGGTCCGAGTACTGCGCCTTGGGGGGCGCCGTATTTTAGCTCGACGGGCTCTGAGAGAGTATCGCATATTTTCACAGATTGCGTTCGGTCGCTTAAGTAGGAACGTGCCCACTCAAGGGCAGATCCGCGTATTTTGAGTCTTTTTTCTAACCGCGACAAAAGAGTTCGGTGGTCAATAGTATCAAATGCAGCAGACAGGTCGAGCAGCACGAATGATGTTAGCCTGCGATCGTCCATCGAATTCAGCACATAGGAGCTGACACGAATTAAGACTGTTTCAGTGCTGTGCCCGGGTCTGCATGCAGTTTGAAAATTTTCCAGATTGTTACTATCTGAAATATGCTGAATAATTCTTGAGGCAATAACTTTTTCAAGACATTTAGACAGAAAAGGAAGGTTAGACACTGATCTGTAGTTTTTTAGAACGTTGACATCTAGGCTTGGTTTCTTCAGGAGTGGAATAACATGGGCATGCTTAAATGCTGTTGGTACAATTCCAAGAGCCAGAGATGAGCAAAAGATACTAGTAATGGTGGGAAGAAGGTGGTCTAAAACAGAGCTGTTTTTTCAAAAACCATGTTGGCAGTGGGTCGAGAGAACAAGATGTGGAGGAGGCTTTCAATATAATTGACTAAACATCTTGCATGGCGGGAGGCTGTAAGTCGTTAAGGGAGATATCAGAATCTACCGATATGTCTTCATCACTGGTCACTGAGTTTAAGGCCAAATTTTTGAGGCCACTACGAATCTTTGACATTTTATCTCTGAAAAAGTCAGAGAATCTAGATGCGAGTTCGGAAAGATGGGTGTGCTCAGGGAGCTCGCCTTTCCCGTTCGCATGTAGAAGGTTGCTGACTATCTTAAAAATCTCTTTAGAATTTCTGCGACATGACGCAATGCTGTTTTTCACCGAGTCCATTTTAGCTGACTTAATAGATGAGTTTAGCTTGTTACGAAGTGTTTTATACAAATCATTATGAACATGGAGGTCAGGTGCAACAAAGCGGCGCTCTCCTTTCCTGCACATTTGCTTTATTTTCCTTATCTCATCATGGTACCATCCAATGTTAGGACGAATAGTGACAGTTCTTGTTTGGATAGGCGCGTGAATGTCTAATACCCTAGTTAGGGCCTCGAAGAGTATATCAGTTTTTAAGCCGATGTCAGCTTCATTTTCAATGAGTTATGTTAGGTTACATAATGAAAGGTCCTTCAGAAAATTATCAATGTCGATGTAACGTATTCCTCTAGCTTTGACAGTCTTCTGGACTGCTCTCGGTTTTGCAAACATTGCAAAACATCAAGGAGTGGTCAGAAATATGCTTGTCCGCTATGCTACTGACAGCTATAATGTCATCATTTTCTCTGGAAATAATCAGATCGAGTGTGTGTCCAGAACGATGGGTTGGGCCACAGACGAGCTGATGCAGATTCACAGAGGAAATGTGATTCATGCATTGGTTGGCATTCTTGTCGTCGGGATTATCCACATGGATATTGAAATCACCGAGAATTATAAGGTGACCAGGAAGTAAAGTCACCGTGCTTAAAAAAGTAATTCACACTGAACCATGAACAAGGAACTAGGAACGGGATTCACACTAAACTAGGAACTAGGAACGGGATTCACGCCGCTGTTAAATTCAGACATAAAAGCATCGAACGTAAATTTGTTACGACTTGACGAAGGTGGCCGGTATTCAGACAAGCTGTGTGAGTTGGCCGTTAATAGAATGTAACGCAAAGTACTTCAAAAGATGAAAAAGGACCAAAGTCTAACTTCTTTAGGCCCACAGGCTGTTTATAGATGACAGCAAGTCCACCTCCTCCTCTTTTCCCAGCTCTTAGCTCCTGTTGGATACCGTAATTTGCTGGGACTAGGCTAGACAATACTGCTCCATCATCGCCCTTCAGCCATGTTTCAGTGAGTACAAAAATGTCCAGGTCGTGTTCGACGATCACATCATGAAGAATTTCGATTTTGTTACAACAAGAACGTGTATTTAACACACCAAGGTGACAGTTTGTATTCCTGATCTTCTTCTTAGCATTAGGGAGGAACTTGGCGGAGTTAGGAAAATCAGGTGAAAGTCTCTTTCCCCCTCTCGTGCCTCACTTGCTTGCCTTCTGCTTGTTTGTGCTGAGTGACCTCACAGTCTACCAAACGTTGTAGGGTAATTTGGAATGCACTCCAGGGTTCAGCTCCAGTAATTCATTACATGTGTATGAAATATGATTTGAAGTTTGTTGATGTACCATCTTTGAGTACAGCTGTACCTGAGTTTGCTGATCCATCAGTGCAGGTAGGTATTTCACACCTCCAGTTGCAGGAGGAGAGGAGTCAATAATCCGCAGTACAGATTGGTATTTCACACCTCGAGTTGTCCAACTGGAGGAATCAATAATCCACACTATTTCAATACCATCCACTGAGGAACCAGATAAAGGCTTTGTTAACTTTACTGGTGAGATCCACTCAGAGACTGTCCAAATTTGTAGAAAAATCCACCAAAATACAGAATTTTTGAGTTTGTAAAGCCACATGTCAAAATAATGTTGCTATATCCAGAATCTATAGGTCAATGCAAATAAGTTGAGGAAAAATGTAAATCCATGAAAAAGTTTGAAGCAAGAGAAAATGGTAAAATATGAAGAGCAAAAATCTGTGTGTGCTGCTAGCAAGCACTCACCAATAAACATTTTTCAGTGGCATATTCAAGTGAAAAAAGAACGTTCGGTTGGAATTGAAAAAACAAATCAAGTTAACTCCCTAAGTCCATTAATTTTAGAACGTCAGGGGGTGGGGGTGGAGGGGGGGGGGGGAGGAAGTCCAAAAATGAAAAATACGGCGATTTTTAATCGAAAAGAAAATCACCTCGACGCATCAAACTTACTTTGTATTTTTTATATATCTGAAACATATTTCGCCCCAGGGTGTGTCACCCCACTTCCTTGTCTCGTCGTTCAGTAGTAGGCCAGAGTACTTTTGACCAATATATAGCATGTTCCGAAACCCTCGGACAGACATAGAACTGTCAGAGGTGGTTGCTAGTTTAGTGCAAAAGTTTTGGTGATATGCGAATCTGGCTGGCCCAAGAGATTGGCCGCGCAGTCGGCTCCAATCATAACATTTCCAATTGTCGTGACTAATTTAGGTGACTATAGAATCTTATTTTGAATATCTCGCCGGTAGGCAAAGGTATGTTGTGTACATACAGATAAGAACCTCCGGGCCAATTCATGTCATGATCGGGCAAACATGAGCCCCCCCCCCCCACCCCTCCCTCCTTCCCAAAAGTGCATGGATATAGTTGCAGATCTGCTTTGGTGTAGAATGCCCGGAAGTGCCTAAGTCTTCATGAAAGACAAATCAGTGTTAAAATGCAAAACAGAAGTTTGAATCGTAAAGTTTAAGTGAGTGTACAAGTCAAATCTATGAAATAAAATAACCCTTGTAAGGAAAAAGCCAGAATTTTAATTTTGTTTGTCGCTGTGTGTGTGGGGAGGGGGGAGGGGGGGCAACCCAATGAAAACCATAAATCTTCGGGAGTGGGGTTGGGGGGGGGGGGGTGCATAGAATGGCTGATGCATGGTTACAAATATGTTTTCAAATCTCAAAGAATTTACAAATTAAGTTCAACTCTCTGCCTCAACATTTTTACCCCTCAGCGTTCATTCACATAAATTTTCCCACCGTTGATTGTACATACATTAAGAGTAAAATATTCATGACATGTCATCAAATACTAATGTTTTGTGATAAATTCAAAGTCAAAGTATTTTTTAACTTTTAAAATATAGTCAATTTCACCCAAATCATATTTCCTATCAAAATATCAAGTCAGGTTTATTTTATGAAATTTACGGTCTAAGGGAGATAACTCGAAACACTTTTACAATTCAACTGGGTCGTTTTTTGATTACCTGCTGCGAAGTTGGGGCGAAGTAATGCGACTCCATCGACGTTGGCGTCCAGTTTTGTAAGCGTTTGTATTCAAGCAAATTCCTTCGAGCACAGTGGCTTCCGGTCTTTCAAATTGCAGTTGACTACAGAACTTAACCCCTAGTTACTGGAATTTTTCTTCAATTTTTTGGTGAAAACTTTTTCAATTTTCTGTTTTTAGAAGTTCTGTTAAAGTAATTTGTTGTGCATATTGCGGTGATCCATATTTCTTATTGGGGTGTTTTATTGCGACTGTGGTTTCTCTTAACCCTTATTAGCTCACTTTGACGAAGTCAAGCTGAGCTCATCTAATCGTTTTCCGTCCGTCGTCCGCCCGTCGGTCGTCCGTCCGTCCGTCGTCCGTCAACACTATGTTTTGGACTTCTCCGCCAAAGTCACTGGGACAATTCAAGAGAAAGTTTGTGTGAGTGGTGGCTCCGAAGTGGATTTTTGTCCAACTCAACATGCCCATCCCCATAGAGAGGGGAGGGAGGGGTAATGCTTCCAAATATTTTTGAAACCTTCTTTTCATGAACCAGTGGATACAATGACTTCATATTTGGCATGGGAGCTTCCTTTTGAAATGTAAAATCAAGTTTATTCAAAGGAAGTTAGTGGAATAATATTTGCGTTTGCAATGGGAGGGGCAATATTTTTGGCCCCGTCCAGAATTTATATTTTCCGAATTGGAACCAAATTTGGTATGTGGAATTATTAGGTCATACGTACTTGACTCACCCAAAAACAATTTCCCTGTTTTCCCGTGGGAACCTCAGGAGCTAAAAATAGAAATATTTTCAAACGCCCATATTTCCCAAACCAAACGGAAACGAGAACTTTCATTGGGTATGAAGCATCCTTTGGACCAGTAGAATTGAATGGTAAAAATAATTGCCATCGGTTATGTCAGGGTGTTCTGTGGGTGGGTGGGTGGGGGGGGGGGGGCCCAAACAAATGCTGAGTCAGCATATTTGCCAAATTGTGAAAAAAGTTTCTCCAGATGGTCAGAATTTTTTGATATTTGGTATACAGCATCCGGGGTGGGGGGGGGGGGGATTCAGATACAAGTTTGTGAAAATGAAACCTCTTGGTTCATATTTGGGCTCAATACGGGAGCCCACATATTTAACTTAGGGCAGTATGGGAATAGTCTTAAACATTTTTCTTCTTCAGAACCACTAATCAGAATCTTTTAATGTTTGGTATACATCATTGTTATAAGGGTCAGATTCAAGATTGTTCAAACCAAATCCCCAAGTTATATATTTGGGCTTCCTATGGAAGCCCAAATTTTAACTTAGTTCAATACCATGACTTGGAATTTATCACAAAACATTAGTATTTTTAATGATATCTCATGAATAGTTTACAGTTTAGGTATGTACGATCAACACTAACAAAGTTTATTTGAAAAATAGTAAGGGGTAAAAATATAGAGACAAAGGAATTAAACTTAATTTGTAAATTCTTTGAGACTTTAAAACATATTTCTAGCCGCACGTCAGTTTGAAGTCGAATTGTTTATTATTTTGGAGTAAACAAATCCAAAATTTCCGATGTTTTCAAAGAGTCTTGCAGAGCTAACGTGGTAGAAGTAGGGGGAGACTGTGCGCTCCCCGCCTCTACAGACATGTTTCCTATAGTGAATTCCTTCCTTCATCCCGTTTATCCAGTTATTTTAAATGAGTGGTTTTTAATGTTGTACGAAATGAAATAAAATCAAAGTTTCGATTGAGATGTGAGTTTTATTTCGCAAAAATCGACAATATTTAAAATGGATGATGTGCACGAAAATATTCGCACTCTTTAAAACCTAACCACCGAACAATTCACTGGATTACCTAGGGAAGGTGGGGTGGGAAGTAGTGGGAGACCCTGAAATATGGGTAGTCAGGCTGTTTAAAGCAACTTGGATATAATGATGGTGTTATTAAAATGCAGGAATGGCATTTCAGTTGTTTTTTTTTTTTAAATCTGGGAAGAAAAAGCTGCGACAATCAATTTTCAAGTAAAATATTCCCTTTTCACACTCAAGTGTAAGTCAAACCACAACTACAAAACCCACCAGAGGCCTCCACGTAACATTATATTTCAGTTTGCTTACAGGGAAAGGACTAAAGCAATCCTGCCCCCAGAAGGTTTATGGTTATCCTTGAGACCCACCCCCATCGTCACCCCCAATCAGACTAAGAGCCTGTGACCACCTAAATTAGTCACGACAAGTGGAAATGTGATGATTAGAGCCGATTGTCACGGTCAGTTTCTAGGGCCGACCAGTCTCGCACATCACCAAACTTTTGCACCCAACTAGCAGCCAACTCTGACAGATTTATGCCTATTCGGAGGTCTCGGGGCATGTTATATATCAGAGAAAGGTACTCTGGCCTACTACTGACAGACGAGACAAAGAATTAGGGTGACAGGCCCCGCCTACACCAGGAATTTACGCCCCGGTTTAAGCATAGGCCAATCGTTATGGGCTTCTGATTTTTTTCGATTTTAGTTATGGTATTTATCATTGATTGTGTATTTCTATACATTGTTTTAACTCTTAGTACACTTGTAGTAAGTCTCGGGCTTTTGGGGCCCTATTTGGATGATCTCATTTGGATGATCTCATGTGACGTCATAGTCACGTGATCTAGTGCCGCCATGTTTGGTTGTCATGGTAACCCGCGTGAGCGGCCATATTGTGACGTCATCCCCATGATGATACTTGGTGTGAGTGCGCATGCGCAGAGCGTGTTGTTAGGGTGATACGTGTTTCCGTCGTCCATTTTGTATACTGGAGGCCGCCATCTTGGTTTCTATGGTAGCACGTGATTGCTATGTTACCTAAGGCCTACAATAGGACAGGGTATGTTCGGAGGGTGTGTTCGATTGTAGAAGAGTATTTTTCTGGTTCGGATTTTCCCCGAATCCTCGTTTAATTACCACAAACAACCCGACAACTTGTATTATTTCGAATTCTTCCAGAATTCTCTGCTTCTATCTATATATGTAATAGTTTATGTCTGCCAAGGTATGTTCCTTTATTCTAGAGTATACTCCAGTAGCGTAGAAGAGCCTATTAGTTGGAACAGTTTACCTTATTATTACTATATTTAGCAATTTCTGGTCTATTCTTGTTAGTTCTGACCCTATTCCAAGTACTCTTGTTGTTTCATATATCTAGATCATTTATAACCAGTCAAATTGCTTGATTTCCCATAATCTGTATGCAGGGTTATCTCCCTTCTGTATAACAGAAGACTATATCCAATGGCCATATCCCATGGAATCCCATTTTTTGCAAAACACCTGTGGCTATGGAATCCCTTTTTTGTCGTATGAGGCCATGAGGGCTATGTAAAAGCCCTCAATGAGTCCTCATTTATTATCCCTCATATCCTCATTGCATTTTGAGGTTATGAGGACCTTGAAAATTCCCTCAATGAGGTATAATTTACTACGACTCTTATCCTCATTTCAGTATTTAACAGGTATATCTTATGGAATCCCATTTTGGAAAACGCCTGTGACTGTGGAATCCCTTTTTGTCGTATGAGGCCATGATGGCTATGTAAAAGCCCTCAGTGAGTCCTCATTTACTATCCCTCATAGCCTCATTGAATTTTGAGGTTATGAGGACCATTAAAAATCCCTCAATGAGGCATAATTTACTACGACTCTTAGCCTCATCTCGGTATTTGAGGATACCCATGGCCTGGTATTGTATTATTCGAGGATACCTATCGAGGATACCTTTTATAGGATACTTATCTGAGGATACTATATAGGCTGTACATATCCCTATAGGTCTCTTGCTGGTCCTTAGTACTATTAATCCACCTGATGCTTCATGTTATCCTATGACTGGTATAGGTAGTATGCAATGCTAGGCATAGGGGTATTGTGGGTAGGGATACTGCCTGGTAGTTTAGAACGGTACTATAGTATGGCGGTATATACACCTATAGGCCCCTGTTAGTGCTTGGTACTATTAACCAACCGATTGCTTTGTTTTATTATATGGCTGGTATATGTAGTACGTTATGGTAGACCTCGTGATTTTGTGGGGGTGGGGGTAATGCTTGGTAGTTTAGAACGGTAGAATAGCATAGGCTGTACATATCCCTGTAGGTCTCTTGCTGGCCCTTGGTACTGATCCACCAGATTCTTCAAATAATTTAGCGGTATTCTGGGGTGGGGGTCAATGCCTGGTAATATAGAACGGCAGCAGAGTATGGTTGGTATATTTCCCTATAGGTCCCATCCTAACCGTTCATAGTATTCACCCACCAAATGCTTTGTATCATCCTGTTACTGGTAAGGTGGTACGTAATACCAGTAGATCCTACCTTATTCCGAGTACTCTTGTTGTTTCATTTATCTAGATCATTTATATAAATTATAATTAACCAATTAGATTGCTTGATTTCCCATAACCTGTACTTAATCGTACAGAGTTATCTCCCTTCTGTATAATAAAAACCTATATCAATGGCAATATCCCCGGCACCCCAATTTCGGAACCCCTTTTTTTTGAAAAGCATATGGCCTTCGGCACCCCTTTTTTTCTGAAATGAGGATAAGAGTCGTATTAAAAATCCCTCATTGAGGGATTTTTAATACGACTCTTATCCTCATTTCAGAAAAAGGGGTGCCGAAGGCCATATGTTTATCAAAAAAGGGGTGCCCAAATTGGGGTGCCTTCTAGAGAATCCCTTTTTTTCTGAAATGAGGATAAGAGTCGTATTAAAAATCCCTCAATGAGGTCTAATTTACTACGACTCTTATCCTCATTTGACAAAAAAGGGATTCTCCAGAAGGCACCCCAATTTGGGCACCCCTTTTCTGATAAACATATGGCCTTCGCCACCCCTTTTTTCTGAAATGAGGATAAGAGTCGTATTAAAAATCCCTCATTGAGGGATTTTTAATACGACTCTTATCCTCATTTCAGAAAAAAGGGGTGCCGAAGGCCATATGATTTTCAAAAAAGGGGTGCCGAAATTGGGGTGCCGGGGATATTGCCATTGATATAGGTTTTTATTATACAGAAGGGAGATAACTCTGTACGATTAAGTACAGGTTATGGGAAATCAAGCAATCTAATTGGTTAATTATAATTTATATAAATGATCTAGATAAATGAAACAACAAGAGCACTCGGAATAAGGTAGGAACTACTGGTATTACGTACCACCTTACCAGTAACAGGATGATACAAAGCATTTGGTAGGTTAATACTATGAACGGTTAGGATGGGACCTATAGGGGAATATACCAACCATACTCTGCTGCCGTTCTGTATTACCAGGCATTGACCCCACCCCCAGAATACCGCTCAATAATATGAAGCATCTGGTGGATCAGTAGTACCAAGGGCCAGCAAGAGACCTACAGGGATATGTACAGCCTATGCTATTCTACCGTTCTAAACTACCAAGCATTACCCCCACCCCCACAAAATCACGAGGTCTACCATAACGTACTACATATACCAGCCATATAATAAAACAAAGCAATCGGTTGGTTAATAGTACCAAGCACTAACAGGGGCTATAGATGTATATACCGCCATATTATAGTACCGTTCTAAACTACCAGGCAGTACCCCTACCCACAATACCCCTATGCCTAGCATTGCATACTACCTATACCAGTCATAGGATAACATAAAGCATCAGGTGGATTAATAGTACTAAGGACCAGCAAGAGACCTACAGGGATATGTACAGCCTATATAGTATCCTCAGATAAGTATCCTATAAAAGGTATCCTCGATAGGTATCCTCGAATAATACAATACCAGGCCATGGGTATCCTCAAAAACCGAGACGAGGCTAAGAGTCGTAGTAAATTATGCCTCACTGAGGGATTTTTAATGGTCCTCATAACCTCAAAATTCAATGAAGCTATGAGGGATAGTAAATGAGGACTCATTGAGGGCTTTTACATAGCCCTCATGGCCTCATACGACAAAAAGGGATTCCACAGTCACAGGCGTTTTCCAAAATGGGATTCCATAAGATATACCTGTTAAATACTGAAATGAGGATAAGAGTCGTAGTAAATTATACCTCATTGAGGGAATTTTCAAGGTCCTCATAACCTCAAAATGCAATGAGGGTATGAGGGATAATAAATGAGGACTCATTGAGGGCTTTTACATAGCCCTCATGGCCTCATACGACAAAAAAGGGATTCCATAGCCACAGGTGTTTTGCAAAAAATGGGATTCCATGGGATATGGCCATTGGATATAGTCTTTTGTTATACAGAAGGGAGATAACCCTGCATACAGATTATGGGAAATCAAGCAATCTGATTGGTTATAAATGATCTAGATACATCAAACAACAAGAGTACTTGGAATAGGGTCAGAACTAACAAGAATAGACCAGAAATTGCTAAATATAGTAATAATAAGGTAAACTGTTCCAACTAATATGCTCTTCTACGCTACTGGAGTATACTCTAGAATAAAGGAACATGCCTAGGTTGACATAAACTATTACATATATAGATAGAAGCAGAGAATTCTGGAAGAATTCGAAATAATACAAGTTGTCGGGTTGTTTGTGGTAATTAAACGAGGATTCGGGGAAAATCCGAACCAGAAAAATACTCTTCTACAATCGAACACACCCTCGAACATACCCCTGTCCTATTGTAGGCCTTAGGTAACACGGCAATCACGTGCTACCATAGAAACCAAGATGGCGGCCTTCAGTATACAAAATGGACGACGGAAACACGTATCACCCTAACAACACGCTCTGCGCATGCGCACTCACACCAAGTATCACCATGGGGATGACGTCACAATATGGCCGCTCACGCGGGTTACCATGACAACCAAACATGGCGGCACTAAGTCACGTGACTATGACGTCACATGAGATCATCCAAATGAGATCATCCAAATAGGGCCCCAAAAGCCCGAGACATACTACTTACACTGATGTTAAAATAACAAAATTTCAAAAAGGAAATTATTCTCATAATGCAATTAACCCTTTACCCAACGTAACGGCCAAATCCTGCCAGAGCTATTCTCAAAAAAATGCAATTCATTTTGATTATATTTTCATTTTTTGTCTCAAAAACATAAGTTATGACCCCTCTTTGGAACGAGCTCGTTCCAATGAGGGGTCATAACCTATGTTTTTAAGACAAAAATTTAAAAAAAATAGTTATTCAAGAACTTTGTTTGCAAGTGTCGTCTGCTTTTCATGTTAGGTAAAGGGTTAAACAATTCGGTCTTGTTTGACAGATCTAAGTGAGCTTTGTCAAACGAGACTGAATTGGTTAAATTTCTTGCTGCATTATGAAACTAAATTGCAACTTGAAATATTGATATTTCGACATCGGTGTTGAGAAGGTTAATATACTACGATGTGACTGAGATTCAAAATTCAAAAGTTTCTCTTAACCCCGTCAACACTGGATGGTATTGTCTTAAACAACGGTGTCAACGGCCAAATGGTTAGCTCCATTCTGCACTTATAAGGAGGCTTAGTGGCAGATCCAGGGTTGATTCTGAGCTTGGGGACAGTATTGCAAGATTTGAATCATTTGAAGAAAGCCTTGACGCGCGTAGCGGATAGTTGGGATATGCATACAAATATGGATATCCCACACTTGTCGGTGGGGTCTGGGCTGCCCTCTTTAGAAAATGAAAGGACAGTGTGGCCCTTTGATGGTCTTTATAGCTGTGTGCTTGTGGTTTCAGATATTATCCGCGATAAAAACACCTGGACATCCACTCCGGCTAGGTATCCCCTAGTCTCAGTGCTTGCAAAAAAATTGAGTTATAAAAACGGAGGGCCTGCATCGTATGACTCCACCACCCCTCGTGGATCCGCGCACAATAACAACATATAAGCTTAGCACAAGAGGCACCATGGACCCTGAAGCGCTCGCCTGAAACAGTTGATCATAATGTAAAAAGTGGAGCTCCCCCATGGAGCCCCTTGATACAACCTGTTTGGATTAATCTTAGTTACTCACCCCTAGAGAGTACTCAATAAAAGATTCTAATTCTTCAGCTACATGGCCAATTCCGGCTCCAATTGCGAGCCCAAATATTAACTCAGGCACTCGATTTGAACAAACTTGAATCTTACCCCACTCGAGATGTTGCATACCAAACATGAAACGATTCTGACTAGAGAATTTGAAGAGGAAGATTTTTAATAAAATTTCCTCACATTCCATTAAGTTAAAATTTGGGCTACCATAGGAAGCCCAAATATTCAACCAAGGACCCGATTTAAACAAACTTGAATCTGATTCCCCTAGAGATGTTGTAAACCAATATGAAAAGATTTTGACTCATGAATCTAAAGAAGATTTTTCACGAAATTCCCTCATATTGCACTAAGTTAAAATTTGGGTTCCCATAGGGAGCCCAAATAATAACCCATGCACAGTATTTGAACAAACTTGAATCTGCCCCCTCCCCCACCCCCCGAGATGTTGTATACCAAATGTGAAAGCATTCCGACTGGTGGATCTGAACAAGAAGATTCTTAAAGAAATTCCCTCATATTGCACTAAGTTAAAATTCGGGCTCCATAGGGAGTCCAAATATTAACCCAGACACTTGATTTGAACAAAGTTGAATCTGACCACCGAGAGATGTTGTATACCCAATATGAAAGGATTCTGACTGGTGGATCTGAAAAAGAAGATTTTCAAAAATCATCCCCCATATTGAACTAAGTTAAAATTTGGGCTTCCATAGGAAGCCCAAATATATAACTTAGGACTTGGTTTGAACAATCTTGAATCTGACCCTCATAAGAATGATGTATGCCAAACATTAAAAGATTCTGACTAGTGCTTCTGAAGAAGAAAACTTTTAAAGGCTACTCCCCATATTGCCCTAAGCTAAATATGTGGGTTCCTCTATTGAGCCCAAATATGAACCAAGGGGCTTCATTTTCACAAACTTGTATCTAACCCCTAACCTACTCCCCCCCCCCCCCCCCCCCCCCCCGGATTCTGTATAACAAATATTAAAAGATTCTGACCATTGGGGTTGGAAAACCTTTTTTTCACAGTTCGGCAAATATGCTGACTCAGCATTTGTTTGCCCCCCCCCCCCCCCCCCCTCACACACACAGAACACCCTGACATAACCGATGCCAACTCTTTTTACCATCCAATTCTACTGGTCCAAAGGCTGCTTCATACAAAATGAAAGTTCTCGTTTCCGTGTGGTTTGGGAAATATGGGCGCTTGAAAATATTTCTATTTTTAGCTCGAGGGTTCCCACGGGAACACGGAAAAATTGTTTTTTTGGGGGGTGAGTCAAGTACTTATGACGTAATAATTCCGCATACTAAATTTGGTTCAAATCGGACCATCAATTCGGATAATATAAATTTTGGGCGAGGTCAAAAATCTTGCCCCTCCCATTGCAAAAGCAAATTTTGCTCCATTAACTTCATTTGAATAAACTTGATTTTACAACTTCAAAGGAAGCCCCATACCAAATGTCAAGTCAATGTACCCACTGGTTCATGAGAAGATTTTAAAAATATTTTGGAGCATCCCCCCCCCCCCTCCCTCCCTTCTCTATGGGGATGGGCATGTTGGGTTGGACAAAAATCCACTTCGGAGCCACCACTCACACAAACTTTCACTTGAAATGGCCCAGTGGCTTTGGAGAAGAAGTCCAAAACATAGTGTTGACGGACGACGACTGATGGGCGGGCGACGGACGGAGAGCAATTAGATGAGCTCAGCTTGACTTCGTTAAAGTGAGCTAATAAAGGTTAAGAGAAACCACAGTTGCAATAAAACACCCCTATAAAAATATCACCACAATACGCACAAAAAATTACTTTAACAGAACTTCTAAAAACAGAAAATTGCTAAAGTTTTCACCAAAAAAATGAAGAAAAATTCCAGTAACTAGGGGTTAAGTTCTGTAGTCATGGTCCTAAATACCCAGCAACTGTAATTTGAAAGACCGGAAGCCACTGGGCTCAAAGAAATTTACTTAAACACAAACTCTTACAAAACTGCACGCCGACACCGATGAAGTCGCATCACTTCGCCCCAACTTCGCAGCGGGTAATCAAAAAACGATCCAGTTGAATTGAAAAAAGTGTTTCGAGTTATCCCCCTTAGACCGTAAATTTCATAAAATTAACCTGACGCGATATTTTGATAGGAAATATGACTTGGGTGAAATATATTTTGATAGGAAATATGACTTGGGTGAAATATATTTTGATAGGAAATATGACTTGGGTGAAACTGACTATATTTTAAAAGTAAAAAAATATTTTGACTTCGAATTTATCACAAAACATTAGTATTTGATGACATGTCATGAATATTTTACACTTAATGTATGTATAATCAACGGTGAGAAAATTTATGTGAATGAACGCTGAGGGGTAAAAATATAGAGGCAGAGGAGTTGAACTTAATTTGTAAATTCTTTGAGATTTGAAAACATATTTGTAACCGTTCATCAGCCATTCTGTACCCCCCCCCCCCCCCACCCACCCCAGCAGTATATGGTTTTCATTGGTTGCCCCCCCCCCCCCCCCCCCCACGACAAACAAAATTAAAATTCTGGCTTCTTCTTTAGAACGGTTATTGTTTTTTTCATAGATTTAACTTGTACACTTACTCAAGCTTTACGATACGAAATTCTGTTTTGCATTCTCACATGGATTTGTCTTTCATGAAGACTTAGACATTTCCGGGCATTCACCACCAAAGTAAGATCTGTAACTATGATCATGCCCTTTTGGGAAGGAGGGGGCTCATGTTCGCCTGATCATGACAAGAATTGGCCCGGTGGTTCTTATCTGTATGTACACAACATACCTTTGCCTACCGGCGAGCTATTCAAACTAAGTTTCTATAGCCACCTAAATTAGTCACGACAGATGGAAATGTTATGATTAGAGCCGATTGTGCGGCCAATTTCTTGGGCCGACCAGACTCGCATATGACCAAAACTTTTACGCCAAACTAGCAACCACCTCTGACAGTTTTATGCCTATTCGGGGGTCTCGGAACATGCTATATATTGGTCAAAAGTACTTTGGCCTAGTACTGAACGACGAGACAAGGAAGTAGGATGACACGCCCATTCGACGTAACCATGGGCCAATCGTTATGGCCTTGTTTGTTTGTGATTTTTTTTTTATTTTAGTTATGGTTTTTAGAGTAACTGATTGTGTGTTTCTGTATACATTATTTTAACTCTAAGCACACTGATGTTAAAAAACAAAATTTTCAAGCTGAAATTCTGCTCATTATGCAACTAGAAATTAACTTATTCGGTCTTGTTTTGACGGGTCGCAATGAGCTCTGTCAAACGAGATTGAATTGGTTAAATTCCTTGCTGCATTATGGAAATAAATTACAACTTGAAAATTTTCAAATTTCGAAATTGTGTTGCAGATGGTTAATATACTACGAAGTTACTAGAATTCAAAATTCAAAACTTGCTCTTAACCCCCTCCTCACTGGATGGTATTGTCTTAAACAACAGTGTCAACGGCCAAATGTTTGGCTCCATACTACACTTATCAGGAGGCCCAGTGCTAGATCCAGGATTGATTCTGAGTTTGGGGACAGTAGTGCAAGATTTGAATCATCTGAAGTAGTCTTTGGCGCGCGTAGCGGACAGTTGGGGTGAGTACAAAAATGGGTGTCCCACACTTGTCTGTGGGGTATGGGGCGTCTTCTTTGGTCAGTCAGGCCCTCTGGTGGTCTATATGCTTGTGGTGTTAGATATTATTCGCGATAACACACGGACATCCCCTCCGGCTAGGTATCCCCCGGTCTCCTTGCTTGTAAAGAAAGTGCGTTAGAAAAGTATAACTCCCCAACCCCGTGGGAATTCACGCATCACATTAAGCTCTGTGGTGCAGCAGGTTCAATGATTACAGACAGTTCCTCACTGCCGATTTATGGTTCATTATGTCGACTATTCGTCAACGGTCAATTTGTTTGTTCACGCAAAAAAATATGATACGGGCTGAAAGTGTTATCTAAGTACAGTTTAAGATTAATTCAGATTCTTTCTGAATATGATACCAATTATCTTACGGAAGATACCAACACAGTAACTAGCTCTATATGGTTTGAGTTTGCTAAGGCCGTTGGGTGAGTAGTAGTATATCATGTACCCGGACGTGCCCTATCAGGATGACATCACAGATGACCCTGGAAATGACGTCATGTCACGTGACCCAGTGGCGCCATGCTTTGTTGTCTTTGTAACCCGCGTAGCCGGCATCCTGTGACGTCATCCCTATAGTGATACGTAGTGTTAGTACGCATGCGCAGCGCGTGTTGTTAGGGTGATATGTGTTTCCGTCGTACATTTTGTATACTGAGGGCCGCCATCTTGGTTTCTATGGTAGCACGTGGTTGCTATGTTACCCAAAAGCCTACAACAAGACGGGTGTATGTTTGGAGGGTATGTTCGATTGAATAGGAGTAAATCTAATTACCCATATAAACCCGACAATCCCTCCAAACCGCCAAAATGCACCTAAAATCGTTTTTAGGCCCGGCATACTGTAGATTTTAATAGTAGCACGTAATGCTATAGTGCCGAGGCCCCCCTCCCACCCTGAGAGTATGCTGGATGTGCCTATATGTGCCTATGTGAAAAGGCACCGTGTGAGACATGTGCACTCGCACATATTCACATACGACCAAAAAGGGATTTTGTAGCCACAGGCATATCCACAAAAGGGATTCCACAAGTGGGATTCCGTCTTACCTCGAGTGACTCGCACATACTGCTCGAACGACTCGAAATCCCATCGAGCAAATGTGCTTTAGAGACATTGATTGATCGAGTGACTCGCACACACGACTCTTAGACTCATTTCGGTATTTGAGGATACCTATGGCCTGGTATTTTCCAAAAAAGTGATTCTATAGGGATTCCAAAAAAGGGAATCCATAAGTGCGATTCCGTCTTACCTCCCGTGACTCGAAGATACTGCTCGAACGACTCAAATCCCATCGAGCAAATGTGCTTTAGAGCAATTGCTCGATCGAGTGTGTTCAGTTGGCCTGTTGAATCGAACTGGAGTCAATCTAACTATACAAATAAACTCGTCATTTACCCAAATCACCAAAAACGACTTTTGTTTTTGTTCGGATTCCGACAGAAACCTTTGATGGCACTACGGACGTGGAAGGATTCTACTTGTACAGGAGCGTGTTCTGGCGTGGGGTGGGGCGATTTGTTTGGAGCAAGTATAATTATAATATAGTATTATTATAATTCAACCCATTTCAACGCCCATGAATAATTTCTTGTTAACTTGTTATAACGACATCATAACTCGTTATAATAACACCACAACACACTATAACGACTCGACAACTTGCTTTAATGACGTCACATCTCAGTTTTAAAATGGCATTATAACTGGTTTTCGCAGCACGCTATAAAGACTTATCAACTCTCTATCGTGACTTGTCCACTCATTATAATGACTTGATAGTTGAGTATCATGACTTTATAACTCACTTTAAGGACGTCGAAATCTGGTTAAGATTACGTGACAGTTCATTATACCACACTGTCAACCCGCTATAACGACTTCACAACTCGTTATACTGACTTTTCACTTCGTTATAAAGACTTGTTAACTCGTTATAATGACACTGCAGCTTCACATTTTTTATAATGTCTTGTCAGCTGATTATAATGGCATGACTCTTTATAATGACTTCACTCCTTACTGTGCCCCGACCTCCGAGGAAGGATTTGGGGGTATCTAGTGAAGCCCCCCCCCCCCCCCCCCCCCCGTCCGCCCGTCTTCCTGTCCATCTGTCTGTACAAAACGTTTTGCATTGTAATTTCAAAGCTATCGCTTGGATTTGGATCTTCTATGGCATATTGATAGACCGGCGTGGGGGGGGGGGTGAATATGGACAAGGAACGGGTTCCGTCCATTAAGTTTCCCCAGAGTTATGGCCCTTTTTCGACTTAGAATTTTTTTTCTGTTTTCACTCTTTCCATTTCGAAAATTTTTCTGTCCCACAGTACCTTTAAGGCTACTTCGAACTTGCAAACGGGTCGGGGCATTGGCCCACGCTTTCCGTTGCCCTTATTACAACTAGTTATGGGGACTTCCAGAACTTATAATGTCACATCAACTCGTAATACCGACTTTTCAACTCGTTAAATCACATCATAACTCGTTAAAACGTAATTACAACTCGTTACGATGGCCTGTCAACTCGTTATTACGCCCTGTCATAACAACGTCAAAATTTGTTACAAGACTAAACAACTCATTTTAATGTCTTGTTAACTCTTAAAATTATTTTTTCAACTCAGTATAACGACTTCACTACTGGTTATAACAACTTGTCAAGTTATGTCAGTTCGTTATTTCTACTCGTTATAATGACTTCACAACTCGTTATAATGATGTCCAAATCATTATAATGACTTCACAACTCGTTATAAGGACTTGTCGACTTGTTTACATTATTTATCCACTGGCTATAACGATTTCACAGCTCATTATGATGGCCTGCCAACTCGTTATAATAGCATGTCAAGTCGGTATAACTATTTTCCACTCGCTGTAATTACTTAACAGATCGTTATAATGTCTTGAAAGCCGTTACAATGACTTGTCAACTCGTTATAATGAAATCAAAATTACTTATACGGACTTAGCAACTCAATATTATGACGCATCAACTCGTTATATTGATTTCTGGAACTTGCTATAACGTGTCAACTCGTTATAATGACCTGTCAGCTGGCTATAACGACTTCACAACTCTAAAATAACTTGTCAGCTTAGTTTCGCAACTCATTATAATGACTTCCCATTTCATTATAATGACTTATCAACCAGTTATAAACTTAATCAAAACTCCTAATGACGAATTCACAAATCGTTATAACGGCGTGTCAGCTCGTTATAGCGAATTCAGTGCTCGTTATAATAACTTGTCAGCTAGTTATAATGACACTTTGAAGACAGGGTTGTTGAAGTAGCTTATGTTATTCAGTATTTAGCTCAAAGTCATTGTTATCAAACTTACCTGCGAATGCATTGTATGGCAACTGAATAGAAACCGATGAAAACCAAACACCCTTTCCGTCGAAAACATTCCAATGAATCGAGAGCTATCTCGGAGTCTAAAAGTTATAGTCTAAAATTACTATTTTTTTTGAATGGCATAATTCAGTTATCGTTGGCCGGACTTTGAAGTGGACTTGCGTTTTTCACGGAAACGGGTTACCAGCGTTTCAAATTTACTACATCGACTGAATGAATCAACCCAACCGTTGTTCCAAAATGTGAAAGATTGCCTCCACATGTAAACTAATTGATAAATGCTTATATACAGTGGAGCAGTATGTTTATTAAACGAACGTGTTCAACTATTTAATACTTGCTTTGTGCAAAATGGTATTGTCCACGGGGGAGGGTGCCTTGCTTTGGAAGACAACGTTGTGTAATTAAGTCGAACTCCTCCGTTTTGCTCAAGTCCTAACAAAAAATGGTCGGCAATTCCAAAAGTAGTTAAATACAGTATTTTCGCCGAAATATTTTATGGTAGAAGTATCGGCAACTTCATACCAGTACCTTAACCCTTTGAACTCTAATGTTATCTTCCATGCCAGTTCAATGGCTGCAATTAGAAGAGTCCATATTAATTATTTGGGGGTAGACCAATCAATATTTTCAACCTGCAGCCCTGAGGATTCACGTTGAAAATATTGATTGGTCTACCCCACATATTTACTGAACAGCCATCCTATATAATGACGTGATGACGTATCATGCTCCTGGTCGGAAAAACCTGCCGCTGGGGTTCAAAGGGTTAAGTTCCTGGTTAACCGTATTTTCATAGGTAGTTTTTTACTGTGTGGATATAATCCAATCTTGTACTGTAAGGTAAATATAACCTTTAACTTTGGAATGTCCTTTTATTACCCTCTTCTTTTATTCCAAAATCAACTGCGCCATTGCAATGGTTGACACCAATCTCTTCACAGTACTTCAGGGAGTTTGGGGGACTTCCTCCAATCTTTCTCTTCACCAACCCACGTTTTAAAAACTCAAATAATGTCATAAAATACAGCACACCCATGGATGACGACTATTGTAACCTGATTCCTGATGTACCGCATCTGTGAGGCACTGATTGCCACATGGAAAGAAGTGGAATAATTCGATGCCTAGATTTTATGGGGATTCGGAGGATGCGAAGGTGAGTGCAGGGTGGTAAAGACCCGTCTAAGTATTGGGTTATGAAAATCTCAGTAACTTATGGTTTAAAAACATCGGTTGCACAGCAACACGAATAATCATCCTCCATTCCCCGTGGGAACCCCAGTAAGTATTTATTTATTTATTGGTGTTTAAGGTCACATACTTCTGCACAATGGCTAACCATGACCACAACATGTAGATAAAGTCAAGGTCAGTCAATCGTTTATACCCCATGTTGCCATTTTAGAGGACTTGCACACCAAGCATTAGAGACTGGGTCCTATTTTACCAGTGAAACAGAGCTTATTTACCAAAGTAACCAAGTACTGCTTCACTTCATGGGGTTTCCACGGGGGACCCCAGGAAGTGAGCAATGCATGTTTACTGTGGTACACAAGGTCTTCTTATACTAGTAAAATAGGATAGGACCCAATCTCGATGCTTGGGGTGGAAGTCCTCTAAAAATGGACAACATGGGTATAAACGATTGGCTGGACATGACTTTGTATCCATGTTGCAGTCACAATTAGCCATTTTTCAGAAACCTGTGACCTTAAACATCAATAAATAAATAGATCATAAATAATCATTCCTAATTCATCAATATATTTTGTCCCCAAACATACATTCGAAAAAGGTATTGTGCTACCCTGCTTCTAGCATATAATGCTACTGTGTCATGTCTATTTGCAACTTCTTCCATTTTAAAAGAACAGATATCACTGAAAATTTACTGAGAACATGGACTATTATGATAATGACAATTTTGGAACGTTCAGGCCATATTGTTCCTGCGACAACAGAAAATGTTCATGTTGCCCTGAAAGGTATGTGGGATATAGACTCAGCATGACATTCCAAAGATATTCAAACATCATAACACATGCAATCTAACCCTTTTTTAAAAAAGACGACGCTTAAAAACACTCTTGAATAACTAAACATGTTAAGTCTTTGCCAATGAACTCATCTCACCGATGGGCCATAAGCTATGTTTTTTAGGCAAAAATTGTCGAAAAAATGAAAGTCGATTTTTTTAAAATGCTGACTGGTTACATTCGGTAATAGTTGTGGAAAGACAACATGTTAACTAGAAATGTAGCCTAAACATCATTTGCGTGTTTGTGCTAACAAATCTTATTAATACTTCACACAACTGTTGCCCATTACCCACGTGTGTGTTATAACCTTGACCCAAGCTCATACCCCCAAGGTCAAAGACAGTATGACTTATATTGCTGAAATGTTCTGGCCCAAATCCGATCATATGGACTACATTGGCAGTCCAACTACATTGTTCATACTTCTCACAGCTGTTGTCCATAGTGCAAGAATCTGTCAGGACCTTGACTTGTAGTCTCACCTCTAGGATCATGGTCACCGAGATGATAACTTTGGTATTGTTGTATTACCCTTGTTTGGGCATGATCGGATCAAGCTGACATATCTTGTTCACAGTACACATTCTTTGTTGCCCTGATCCAATGGTGTTTCAATAACTTGATCCAAAACTCATACGTCTGTGGTCGACACGAGACAAGAAGTCATTTATGTTGTAGCACCAGTCTAGCCTGGTCAGTATGATCTGTTCCAATTCTCAGATCTTGTCAATACTTCACACTGTTGCTGCCCATGTGCGTCATGATCCTAACCTGTGGCCAGGCCTGAAAATAAGCAGTCTGATATTTGCAGAATGAGGTTCCGAGGTGAATTTGATGATGCTATCCCATACATTGGGACAATTTATCCTCTGGGTACGTCTTTCTGTTTAGTTTTGAGACCCTGATTTAGAATAAGACAAACAAAGATCCCTTCATAGTATTTGAGAAGAGTAGGACCATGGACCTGCCACTCTGAGGTCATTACTCAAGTCCAGCCTCAGCCAGTGGGATAAGCAGAAACATTTCTAATTCAAGGGTATTTTGAAATTTTGAAAGAAGAAACAAACCTTCTCACTGATAGATAATGCTTTTAGCATAATACAAGCAGTTTCATAATTAACTCTTTCAACACGAGAGACCGTTTTTCCAGTCCAGCAACACGCTACGTCATAATTTCATTAAGTAGGATGGCTACTACGTCAATGTGTGTGGTAGAACAATTAATATTTTCAGCCTGAAGGCTGCACGTTGAAAATATTAATTGCTCTACCCTCAAATAATGGATATGGACTCTTCCATTTATCTGGCATGGAAGATACCACCAGTGTTCAAAGGGTTAAAAGTCTGATTGTGGAGATTATAAATGCAAATTTATATCAAACTAGCTTTCAGATTAGGTATACATAAATCACCAGTTCCTACACAACGGAATGAGATCGTTCCAAAGAGGGGTCATAACCTATGTTTTTGAGACAAAAAATAGTTATTCAAGAATTTTGTTTGCAAGTGTCATCTGCTTTTCACGTTAGGTAAAGGGTTAACATGAGCACTTGGGGCTTGACTGGTTGCATGCTAAATTATTTCTCATAGGTGATTTGAAACATGGGTATTTTTGTCAAAGATACCATGCTAACAGCAAGGGAAGCCCACATTTAGTAAGTGTTTGGTTCATAAATAATTGTTCTGTAACAATTTATTGGAGAGTACTAATGGACACTCTCCAATAGATTGTAACAAAACCATTTTATATACAAATTTGTTTCTTCTGCTGCTGAGCAAACAAGTTAACCCTTTACCCACCGAATCGCCCGCATCCGCCCGCATAATATGCAAATTCAGCATTTGAAAAAATATTATTTTTCAAAAAATTTCAACAAAACCATATCATGTGACCCCTCGTTGGAACGAGCTCGTCGAGCTCGTTCCAACGAGGGGTCACATGATATGGTTTTGGTGAATTTTTTTGAAAAATTAAAAAAAATGGTATTTAAAATAATAAATTTTGATATCGTCTGCGTTGGGTAAAGGGTTAATGCATAGTATAAAGCCACTAAACTGGTATCCCTCACTTTTCATAAGATCGATTATAGTGGCTTCTAACACTCAACCAGTTAAATCCAGATTTCATTGACTGAAGACATGATGTGTCACTGTAGAGTACTGAGACAAATGATGTTAACCTTTTACTACCTAGTATATGGCTATTCATAACAATCACGATTTAAATTTTATTATTTTGTTTTTAATTTTGGTCTCCAAAACATATTGTTTGCCAGATGTTGTCTGGTCATCATGTTAGGTAAAGGGTTGAGCGTAAGTGATGGCAGTTAGATCTGAGATCATGACCTCTCAATCAGAAATCAGGTGCACTAACTCTATGCATGGAATGAATCACAGCACCCTCGAAAATCTGTACTCTCACAGTATCTTTGTTATAAAACATAAGCATATTTGGTCAATGAATACCACATAGATCAGCTCTAACAATTTTTGATAAAGTCAACCATCTGACCACACAAAACGTTTTTGTTGAACAATTAACTGGTTGAGTGCAAGAAGCCACTATCAGGGCTTTCAAAAAATGAGGGTACCAGAGCAAAATCCAACATTTTCATCGCTCATGTTCCATATTCAGTCAAATGCAAATAATAGTGTATTTATATAAATTTGTTTATTACAAATTATTGGAGAGTGCCTGTGGGCACTCTCCAATAATTTGTTATAAATCAAATTTTGATGAACAAATTCAGACAATCAAATATAATTTAGCCTTCAACCAGCTGAGTAGCATGTGTCAATGAACTGCTTCAAAATGCAAGACAATGATAAAGAATGCTTTTTCTGGTGGTAGGGCAATTGCAAGACCATAAAATTCCCAACAAAAATGAACTCTTTGCATGCTGTAGGCAAATTTTCTTGCCCAGAACAATAACTTGTTAGGCAAAAAAAAATTACTTTTGATTCTCAAGAGACCGTGGCATTGTTTTGGTTTTTTTTGGTACACTTTATTGGCATTTTTTAAATATCATCATTGGTTGTGCCATGAAAATAGGAAACATAAATGCGTAAAGTACCAAATTTCTGGATCTATTTCAACTTGATCTAGAGCTAAGAAGCTTGAATCTATATACTGGTGAGTCAGTTTCAATAGCATCTTGTAGAATAATCACGAACAAACAGCAGATACACTGGAACTGACTTTGTTGAAAAGTTTGAGTAAAATATTCCACAGTTTTTGAAAAATGAAGTATTCAAATTGAACGAAACGAACATATGCATTTTCTAAGTGAAAATGTTACTGTTTGGGATACTAAGTTTGAGTATACAAGCATTGAATTACGTCCTCATTCTAGAGATTTTGTCAGTTTAATGTTTGTACAGTATTATAGTTTCCTGTTGTGCATTTTAATATTGAAAATCTTTTAAAATGCATCTCTATATAACATTAATTCAGTGATCTGAATGTAGCAGCTTCCTCACTATGTGGGGTAGCTGCTATCTTCACTGAACTATATATATAACATATGGCACTCAGGGCTGGATTGCAATGGCTGTGTTCCTTATAATTCATAGTCCTGGCTGTAATAAAAAATAAAAATAAAATCCTCCCTCCCCCCTCCCTCCCTCACTGATTTGAAAACAAAATTCCCTGAGAATGAAAATTTTTTTTTTTTGCCTTGTAGATATAACTCTGCACCTTGTTAACAAAATATACCCCCTACAAATAGGAGTAAACCTCTTATTAATGATTACTTGATTTCAGACTTTATTGAATTTTTCATCAAAATTCAAAAGAATAATCCCTCAAGTTGAGGGTAAATGATGCACACTAATTTTTCTCAGGAATTTCATGGTCTTGGCTCATGTATTAAGTGAGGGTGTATCCTCAACTAACACAGAAACTTTTGAAAATCTGTCTAAACAATACAGGATATTGTACCTACCAACTAACTATGTTCACTTTAGTTTTTTATATATCTATCAAGATTATAAGTTTAAAAAATGTTCAAACACTACAGAGACCATTTGCCTCCACACACCCCACTCTCCTCCTGTATTTATTTCATCTGAGGTAAGACCTTCAGCTACTTGAGCAATGTTTTAAAAGTACCATAAAACAATAAAGATTTTAATTTCTGAAGGTTATCATACATCAAAATTCACTCTTATTGGAACACATTTTAAATGTGATTTTAAGAAATAAAGTCATGCAAATGAAAGACAGACTAACAATAAATTTTGCTCATATTTATTGCATAGAAAAAGTATGAAACTCAACATAAATATACAGTTTAAAAATATATTTTCTTTGATTGAGGAAGTTCAGCTTTTATTCACATGAAGATTTCTTATTAAAGGTGACACTGTTTCTATGGATACATCCTCATTTCTTTGGCAGAATACTTTTGGCATTTTCTTCTGATGTTTGTGACAATTTTCAAGTAAACTGAATACTCTTATAAAACTGAAATTAGAAGAACATATTTTTATTTCAATTTTGGGGTTCAAATTTGAATAAAGATTTGAAAACATGCATTATTCTAGTGAAAAAAGCAATTTATCAGCATCAGTATCAGAGATTAATTCTGTTTTGTTTTGTTACAGCCTACTGGAAAGTACCTATTGAAAAGTTATGACAAAACATTTTGTTTGAATAACAATTTTTAATGTTTGATTAGTTTAATCCAGATGCTGACAGATGTGTCGCATATCCCAGTAGCAATGCCAAAGGGTACAAAACTAGAGAAAGTGTCATGTCAGGATGACACAAAAAGATAGCAACCTCCCCTGCTGCATCCCAGCCCGCAAATCTGCAAATGGCAACATATAGGTTCTAATCATGGTTGTTCAGTATACAACATATCAAATAAATCGATTAATTTTTTTAGACTAGTTGTTAATTGATGTTAGTGAAAAGGTTCATTAAATCCTGGGAAATAAGGTACAGCAACATAACCTAATGATATGCACAAGTCCATATCACGGTTATTGACCATACAATTAAACCTTTTTTCTATTCATGCATTTTCAGGTAAAATGATTAGCTAAAGTATTTCTTCTTTTTTTTTCATAACACAATGAACTGAAAAAAAGCGCATTTAGGCCTGCCCTAAACCATGCCCCCAATTACTGTCTTAAAAATTATGTTGCACAGTGTGAATGGAGAAGAACCTCTGCACACTCATATTGTTTCAACATGAAAAGTAATTAATATTTATCTTATCTCATCATATTAAAAAGACTTTCAAAATAAAATTTAAAAAACAATTAAATCTGTATCATGCTTTTTATTCCATGTTCAATTTGTTTATACGCAGTAGGTGATCATCTGCATTCATCATTTTACCCAAATCAAATGTAAACAATGGTCGGTCATAATAATCCATGAGATGACGCACATAAGCTTTCAGCTTTTTGTCAAATCCTTCTATTATTCTGCTACTCTACACTGTTGAACAAATGTTATATAAGATATCTCATCCAACTTCTTTACTGCTTGTAAACATTTTGTTATATATGACATTTTTAAAGAATAAAATATTGTTTAAACCAGTAATCCATGAACGAAACTCACACGAACAAAACTATCCAATTTCCAAATAGCCTGAATGAACTCTTTCTGAGACAAAGTTCAACCTACTTCATGTCATCTGGCTTTTTATCGAACTCCACATTTACAAATTGTGTTTTCAGTTTCTCAGCACATGGTCAAAATCAGAATTAAATTTAACTCAATGTTGCTTTGAATGACAGCACCCTTCTGTTAAATGGAAAAGGAGATTGAAGTTGTGTGTGGGCATGGCCTATGATGTTCCTTTTAACTTGCGCAATTCATTGGTCAATAAAATTTTCAATGACACCAAAACATTTTTCTGTGAAATGTATCATTATTTCAAACAGAATTTTAGAAAACTAAGCCTTTTTTATTCAGTTATCACTAGGAAGCATGATGGTTTATATTTTAACTCTGCAAAGTAGAGAGTGTTTAAATTTATTGCCCCTCAAGTTTAACTATGAGGAATGATCGCTTGTTTCTGTCTATTTCTTGAGTTACGATCCCCCCCCCCCCCCCCCCAAAAAAAAAGAAGGCCAAACATGGTGTAAATGGGCTGTGAGACTAGTGGCAGATAAAAGTTCAAAATGGACTTGTTCTATTTATTTATTGGTGTTTAAGTTCATGTTTTTCTGCACAACGGTTAATTGGGACTGCAACATGGATATAAAGTGAAGTCCAGCCAATCATATACTCATATTGTCCATTTTAGATGAAAAGGGTGAAACTAGTTGTGGATAAAAGCTAGGGATGGACAAACAGACATACAAATGGATGAATGAATGGACTGATGGACAGACGGGTGGACATGAGGATCCCTCTATATCCCTGATAAAGTGGGGGTATAAAATCTTGCTCTTAAGCATTCAGAGGCCAAGAACTTTTGAACACTGAAAAGGGGGGTGGTCAATATTTTGATCAGCTCGGGTTATCATGGACAAATACCTGCATACTCAAAAAGGGAAAGTCGGGTGATAAATGAGTTACTGGAAGTCATAATCTACAATTGTTCCACATAGCTATTCAATAGGCAAATAATGTTTGACAGACTTGACAGATTACAAATTTTATACAGCTCTGGTAATATTGGATATATACTCATGCATACTAAAACTCAGGATATACAGCTGAGTCCTTCTTAGAGAGCTTCCCAAGGATCAGTGTTGAGTGTGTGTATAATTTCAATGCATAAAAAAATTATGTAAATACACAGAACGACACCCATGTGTGAATGGGTTAATCGATATGGCATGAGTGCCAGCGTGGAAGGATAGAACGAGGGGCCACAGGCCTTGAGTTTTATCCTTTTGCGATGGCACCAGTTAACCTATTCAAACACATGTGTCGTTCTAAGTTTATTACACATCTTCATGTCTATAAAAAACAATTATTAGAAGGACACTCAGAAATTTATTTGACAACTATCCACACAAAGAACACATTTTATTGCCAATCAAATTTGCGAGGAGACCCTGTGTTACTATTTCGTCCCCTGAGTTCCAATGTGTTCTACGTGCCAACTGGCACATAGAACACTTTGGAACTCAGGGGACGATTTTCAGCTATCGCTAGTGATTCAAATTGTATTTGCGTTGTACGATTTGTAGAAAATTACAGTGAAATTTCACTTCTGTTTAAAAATTGTCTGTCACTGATTTCATATGTGCAGAACAGATCTTCATTTTCCGCACGGTTTAGTGTTGCCATAGATGGGGATTATATTTAACAGGCATGTAATAAAAAATATTATAAGATTCACAAAGTACATATTTGAATCAAAACAAGCCACATATTTTTCAAACATTTTCCATTACTTTTTCTTAAAAAGTTCTTTTTTCAAGCGCTTTCACAGCCTTTTTGGATTTTAAGTTTTAAAATTCCTGCATGTTCAATGTCCTGAACAAACTATGAATTATGGCTCAGAAAACTCAACCACTTCAGTATTTTAGTGATAACTCATGCAATATGTACTGTATAACAATGAAACTGCCACCCAAACTGGTTAAAAACTCAACTGTTCTTATACTTACATCTCCTGTGATGGAATAATTCTAATTATTCTTTCCACAAACATGCACAAATCCTCCTCCTACAAACAAAAACAATTAATTACAAGATTCCCATACCATTTGTCAGCTCTATTTACATTTGTTCTTAATCCTTTACCCAACGCAGACAATATCAAAATGTTTTATTTTAAATACTTTTTTTTTTCAAATTTAAAAAATAATTTCAACAAAACCATATCATGTGACCCCCTCATTGGAATGATTTCAATGAGCTCATTCCATACAGATTATCACCACAGTGTATGTCTCCGAGAATTCAGATCAAGTCGAGTTGTAGGAACAGAACAGTATTTCGACGAGCCCGTTAGGGCAAGTCGAAATGCGATTCTGTGCCTACAACGAGACTTGATCAGAATTTCCGGAGACACACACTGTGGTGATGATAAATTTATCTCACAATATTGACCCCAAAATGTGTTATAAACTATTTTAAGAGGAAGTTTTTCATTTGCCTTATCGATGGAAAGACACAAATTGAAAACAGAATAGTGTTCATTGATCTCCATATTGAGGCCAGTGACGACGTTACACTTCCGAGAAAATTACGTCACTGGGATTCATTTTACTGAATACTGTCTTGCGAAGTGGAGCAACTGTGTGTTTCGTCAACGTGAATTTGGTTGTTACTTTTGCAATAATTACTGGTGAATTAAATATCTCTCTTGGTGTAAAGGTTTATTATATTTTAAAATATGCCGTTCATCGTTTACTGAGGTGGAGTTTTCCACATTTCATAGCGAAAGCTAATCTTTCAACTTCAAGAGAGAAGCCTCGACTTGAGCGTTCAGGAAAATCCCAATAATAGGCTACAAACCAGCCCAAGAGGCCGAAAAGTGTGCATAATTTAACTATTTGTTGAGTTATCTTCCCGAGTGACATTTTAACATTTAGTGCATAATAAATACGTTACAGGGTGTTTAGTTGGCAGATACAGTGTCATATACGGCTCAGAGAAAACAATATTATGTTCAGCTTCGCCTCACCTAATATTGTTTTCTCTGAAGGGAAAAACGCGAAGTGATCGAAAAATTATATTAATGCCGTTGTTTTGGCAACAGCAGAATCACGCGCTTGTATCAGGGGCCCTTGATACGGATTCGGAACAAGGGCCCAGATACATTAAACTTTAGTTGCGTAACAGCGCAAAAACGCCCCGATTGTGAGATAAAATGCAAGATCACTTGATATGGCTTTGTAGAAATTTTTTGAAAAACACTATTTTTTCAACTGCCAAGTTTATAAATTGCACAGTTGTGGCTGATTCGTTAGACAAACGGTCAACCCTTTCCCTAACATGAACAGTAGATGGCAGTTGCACAATGAAGTATTGAAAAACTGTAATTTGTCAATGTTTTGTTCAAAAACATAGCTTATGATACCATATTGGAATGTGTTTTTGAAGCGAAAATGGAAAAAAAAATGATAAAAAATTAATGGTAATTTTAGCAAGCAGGTCTGGTCTCTTCTGGCTGTTACATTAGGTGAAGGGTTAATAGCTACAGAGATGATATCCCTATTCTGATTACAGAAACTTGACTTGAAACTGAAAAAAGTGAATGTTTGACTTTCTTATTACTTATTAATCCTTTACCTAACACAACTACATGTATATTACAACAATTACCCGTAAAACATTTTTGATAAACAACCAATTTTTTTCATTTTTTGCATTCAAAACATAGTGTATGACCAATCATTGCAATGAGCTATATGACTTTGTTCCAATGAAGAGACAAAATTGATGTTTTTGAATCAAAAACTGAAAAGTATAACAAACTTTTAAGTGATATTTTGGTATAACACTTAGCAGATTTAGCCGATACATTAGTCATAAATTCTTGGTCAGCAAACTGTATCTTAAATTGAACTTCAAGACCTCATTTGCTAAAAACACTAATGTTTTCCCCCCCAAATCTATTGTAAACAGAATATAGAATTTTGTATGCAGTTGCATGATTTTCAGTTTAAAAGAAATTCAATCTGGACACACATCTAGTTAGATCAAATTTGATCATTAGAAATGGCACCTATTCCAGATAATGATAAGTAATAAGGTTCCATACATGAAGCTTTTGGAAGGAGATTAATTATTCTATTTGTGGCATAATAGTCCAGGCACATTAGACATAAAAATGAGAAAGTAAGGAAAAAAATCGGAGAAAGCTGATTTTTTTATATGTTTCCGGGACACACATTGCGGATAAAGTGTGAAAAGTCCCCGCGAATCCGAGTTGAGCTTTTTTTAGTTATAGCGTTTTTTTGATGAAAAAAAAAATTAAAAAAAAAATTCAACCCAGCTCCATATTTCTCATTCTTATTCGCCTTAGTAGGGTGAGAATCATAAATATCGTGCTGAATTATATTGAGAATACATATCCCCAACAGAAAATGCCAACTTTGTACCAATCCTCACACTCAATGGTGAAATATTCACGAAAATGTACAAAATTACGAAAAAAATTTTATTGTTTTCATACACACAACGGTACACAACGTCCATTAAATCAAATCTACGACTACTTTGAGAGTTAAATTATATATCAAAAATTGCTGAAAAGCAGTGGCTTTATAATGATATATAACAGTAGTCATTTATTCCATAATGAACTGGTGAAACGTGTGAAATATTAACCATACCCCCTAAACTCAAATTCAAACGGCATCGACTTTTCTCATTCAAATACCGTATTATAGCATCATTGTTTCAATTTCCATGTTCGATTAAATCACATAATGAGGTGTTCACCTACACTCAAGATGCATTGGCATGTAATGTGTGCACGCCCTTGATGAGCAGAGCGCACAGGCGACTGGGAACTCCACACATATTGTGTTCGCAATATGATTCCAGTATTTCACGCAGGTGGTCATTTTGCATACGCAAAAAGTTCTCATCTCTATTTGCAGCAGATGAATGAGCTAACAGAAATAATGCAACAGGATGATTTGAAGTTGTTCACTGAGAAAGGTTACTTTACCATAAGGCGCTCAGATAAATTCTGGGACGGGATATATTCTGATCAGACCATAGAGCAGTGTTTAATGAGAATGTTCAAGCTCCCTGGTGGTCTCACACATGGCAGGGGAATAACCGATAGCACTGTTGCAAAATGGGTACATGGACTACCTCTTTGCCTTCCGATATGTAATGCTCTCGAAAATTTTGTTCATGTTCACACTGGTCATGGCGAACAACATCGGGATCTCCGTCAAAGTTCACAAGTGACTGATGCCAATGATATCACCAAATTATTGAACTGGCTCAGAGTGCATTCCCCCTTTCAGAATAGAGATCCACTACAATTAGTCTCTATAGCGACCGGGCTTGTGGCCGACGAAACTGTGAACTGTGACCAAGTTCGCATAATTGGTGAATGTTGCGTATCGAATGTTGTAAGCAAAACGTTCAACAGCATCAAACTACGACGTGTTGACACTGTGAAGTCTTTCGCATCGATGGCAAATAGCATCAAAGTCCGTGGAAGTAAGGTAGTGATTGACCCCACAATTCTGTTCAACCGCATCACATGTGTTATTCAGTCACAAGCAGAGATGGAAGAGTATCTCAAATATGAACTCGCCCCGAAACCACCAGCATTGTTTGTTTCTGCTGGAATGAGGAAGACACAGAAAAGCACGCTCGGTAAGATCCTCAAAACATACGGTTCCGAGCAAACTAAAATCCCAGAACATTCTCTGTTTGTTGTAGATGGTGGATTTTTATTGAGGGCAGTTGTATGGCCTAAACGGTTGTCATATAAGGACATATGTACATCATATTCCAATTATCTAGTGAGACATTTTGGGGCGAACTTCGTGGTTGTTTTTGATGGTTATGCTTGTACAATGTCGACAAAGGGCATGGAACAAGCCCGTAGATCTAAAGACAGGTATTCCATTGATATCAATATCTCACCCGAGTTACCAGCCACCACACCCCAATCCGATTTCCTTGCAAATGCCAAGAACAAAACCCAACTGATCGATCTTCTAATGCAGGAGCTATCTGCTATCAATATTCAGTCCAAGCAGGCCGAGGCTGATGCTGATGTACTGATAGCCGAAACTGCACTTGACATCGCTCAAGATGATAACAATGTTGTCGTTGTGGGAACAGACACAGACTTGTTAGTCATTCTTACCTCTCGAGTTCAACTGGGATGTAATATTCACATGATGTATTCCATTACCCCAAACTTACTAGTTTCAGTTAGTGAAATAGCAACCAAAATGGGTGACCATAGAAGCAACCTCCTTGTAGCACATTCTATAAGTGGTTGTGACACTACTTCTGCACTCTTTCGAGTTGGTAAGAAGAAAGTATTCAGTACAATTGTCTCCGATGTTACTAGCGACTCACAACAGTATGTCAACACAATTTTGGCGGATGACAGTACACCAAGTGCAGTAGCCGCTGCCGGGGAACAACTTCTCCTGATCTTATACGGGAGTAAAACTGTTTCCTCTCTCGACCAATATAGATATGTCACTTACAAGCGTTATGTAGCAAAATCTAAACTGAATAAACCCATCGACCTAGCCTCACTCCCACCAAGCAGCGATGCTGCACAACAACATGTCTACAGATGTTATCTCCAGGTCCAACAATGGCTGGGCACTTCGCTTCCTCCGACGGATTGGGGGTGGTCGCTAGACAATGGACTTCTTGTACCGACTGCAGCCACAAAGCCATGTGCCCCCGATAACCTACTGAATCTGATCAATTGTGGTTGCAAGAGTGCTTGTACAAAAAGGTGTGGGTGTAAGAAGGCAGGACTCTCTTGCTCAGGTTTGTGTAATTGCAGTTCGGATTCTTGTAACAACCACAGAAACACTGTCCTGTCGGACATTTCTGAGTTCGATGAATAATATGTATATAGGTCATGTCATTTCTGTATATAGCGTTGATAATAGTCAATGTAACTTAATCCATGTTGATTGATTTGTACATTCTGTAAATATTATTTATTGATTTTTGTACATCCTGTAAATATTATTTATTGATCTAATGCTGCCAGACACAGACGTGTCTGTTCGGTCCCAAGCCCGAAAATAGTTGAGTTCTCATGCTGACGAATTTTATGCCAAAAGGGGAACTCGGCCAGAAGCAGAGGGGGTCTTCCATAATGTCTATTTTGTAAGCAATGATAAAAGTCTTCAAATGGTGGTGGATTTTTTATCGTCTGTCCAACTAACATCCTGTTCTGTACTACGACCCTTTGGGCAAATCTGTTAGGAAAATCGTCATTTTTTGCGTAAATCCGATACTTTTTTGTGAATTTTCAATAATTTTTCGCAGAAATTGTCACAGAATGCACATTTTCCTCTAGGTAAATGTATATTAGACATTATGTAGCTCGAAATACGCGTAAACAAAAAATACAGTTGGATCAATTCGAGGTTACAAAGTTCGTGCGATTTTTTTTAATTTTTTTCAAACGCGTTTTCGAAAAAAGGCTGTAGAAAAAAAAGCTCAACTGGGATTTTAGGGGACTTCTGTCTAATCGTTCAGTGACATGTACTCGACATTCCCTGAAAAAATCAGCTTTCTCCGATTTTTTTCCCTAGTGAAACCTAATGTTCTTGGGCTATAAGAAACAAATAAAGTAAGCATATATCTGTGACTAGGAATTAACAGTTTTGTGAAGACCTTTTTTCTATGAACCATCAATTCGTCAAATTATTGTAACCAAATAATTTATTCCTGATAATAGCCCTCAAAGTTGTAAATCTTTGGGCAAGCTTCAGTTTGTTTTCAAATTTGTGAATAACAGTAATTACTTCCCAAAGTAAAAGTGAGTAAAAATGGTCGATATATCAGAAGCAACTTTTTTAACTACAGAAATCATATGAATTGTTTATGTATACAAATATTACAGTAAGACCTGTCTTGAGAGACCACTGTCTTGAGAGACCACATCTGCCAGGCACCAATTGGTTTTACTCTATAATGGACCTGCTATGGGAGAGGAGGAAAGTGGAAAAGGTACTCAGCGCCATCTATGTTTCTTTCTGTTCTTTTTTGGAGGAGGTGGCTGCGATGGTGATACCTCCTTTGGTGGTGTTACTAGTAGGAGGGGTGATGGAGGGCTGACTAGGTTGATATGGTCTAGCCCTTGCAGCTGCCGGTGATGGAGAGCTCTCTGGAGTTGTGCGCAGATAGTGGTTGCTGACACTCTGTAATGTTCCTCTTATCGTGCTTTCCGTGAGTCCATGGTTATCCAAGGTATTCAACGTTTGTTGGAGAAGGGCTAGATGATCGTCATCGCTGACCTTTTCCCCAAGGATGCTTTCCACAGACTCCATGGTGTGAGCTTCCTGGATGGTGTCCTGGTCGGAAAAGGCTGGAAGAGCAAGAGTGGGAGTAGCAACATGTGCACTGTCCGGCTCAACTTCCTGCTCCATAAACAAACCTCCCTCCTCCATCTCCTCTTCCGAGGAAAAGTGTGATGGGCTGGAGATTGGAGTGTTGCCTGGCGAACCAGCATACTCCGGACCCACCACAGGAGTGGAGGGAACCGGGGTGGATGTGAAATGGCCAGGGGTAGCAGGCATTGAGCTTTCAATGCCATGGTTAGCCTCCCTCTCTTCCTTTTCCATCCTTTTCTTCTCCATGAACACCGTCAGTCGGCGGGCATCGCGTCGTCTGGCGGAAGGTCCCTTTTTTCTTCTCCTTTTCTTCTTTGTTTCGGTGGCTTCCATCTTCTTGGCATCATCCAGCAAGTCTGTGTCACTTGGCGGGTCACTAGTGAGGGGAAATCCCCTCACGAAAGGTGCTACACCTCTCCAAGGATGGTGGTTCGGTTTCCTTCTCAAAATCCACTGTCAGGTGAATTTTACCCTTGAGCACCTGGATACTCCAGGTGGTAACAAGGGTAGCCTTCACTCTGACCAGTGTCTCTTGTTTTACAATTGGGAGCTCCACTGTCTAGTTGTTGACACCTCGGAATTTGAGGTGCGTGGGGTGTGTAACCATAACGAACGAAAATGGTTTCATGCGCCGAAGGCACGCAGTGACGGTCTTGGGGAGCAAGCCCCTTTCGACCCTCGGTGACTGTATGTGATTGGTTGACACATGTCTAGGTGTGTTGAAGGAGGAAAAGGTTTTGGTACTTGGCAGGTGTCTCCTGTTACGATCAGGTGGCCTCGTTGGCTGATGTCGGTTGAGCCCTCGGGTGAGGACCAGTGTGGGAGGTTGGTTCCTCTCACAAAGGTACTACCTCTCCCCAAGGGTGCAGTCGATCTGAATTTTCAGGCAAGTATAGTCTGCCACAATTTAACCATAATGTGACCTGGTACCAACTTGTATTTTTATGCCATAATGGACATGTCTTGAGAGACCGCCCCTTTGAAGCCTGAAAACATGACAGAAACTTTTTACCTGTTCTGGAATTGGAAAATCCATTGTGGTTATACTAACATAATTAAAAGTATTAAAAGCTCTTAATTGGGTTTCATTTGCTATTCAGTTCCATAACTCATTAAAGATTGAGATGTTTTTATAAGACCCATGTGAAAAGATTAGGATTCTTGCTGAATAAACAATTTCATACATACCTGAAATGTGACAGATAGGATTATAAAAATAAATTTGTGTTGAAAATCTTCAATGAAGATTTTCAGCACTAATTTATTTTTATAATTTTTACAACAGTCCATTTCAATTTGTTACAAAAACTTCATAAAAAAGAACAACTACAAAGTAATTACAAAAATCCATTCTTCTCCATTTCTGAATTTTGTGGTTGGTTATCACTGACTTGAGAAAACCTGAAACCTGTTATGAGAGACCACCTGTCTTGAGAGACCACTTTTGTGGGGCCCAAAGGGTGGTCTCTCAAGACAGGTTCTACTGTAATACAAAATTTAGAGATTCACATCTATTAATTCAGTATAGTAAAGACTGCTTAACTGGATATTTCTTGAATGAATAACCATGTCAGTTGCATATATCTACCAAACAACAAAACCAAAAAATTTACCATACATTCATAACGAGTGTAGGAAAAAAAACCCTTGGGAAAAAATCTCCTTAGGAAAAAAGCCCCTTGGTAAAAAACCCCTTGGAAGAAACCCCCTCGAGAAAAGAAAAACCTTGGAAAAAAACCCCTTCATATTGACAATAGAAAAACGTTTTCTTTAGTGACTTTATTTTTGTATGACAACATGTTCATTAGTGAAAAATACATTAACATAATCGATCTCAGCTCGATCCGCAAGTATACAGAAGAAGTCTCCTTGGTTACGAATCGAAATTAAGTATTTTTATTGTTTACTAATCATATATATTTCATTTTCAGGTTATTTTATTCAACTTTGTGGGGAGTTAGTTTAGTATAGTAACTGGGACAAAGTTAGGAGGCCTTAAATAAAACTGTGAGCGCTAAGTTGTCGAACGGTTCGTCGTGTTGCCTTTTGTCGTGTGTTTACAATTTTCCCTGTCCGATCGCGTAATTTTGTCTTGATGATGGCGAGCAAGTCTGTTCAGACGGAGGTAAGTATGGAGGTAAATACGTGTAATATCGCGGTCCAGGTCAACGGTGCCAATGGAGTAAGTATTGGTGTGCAGACAGAGGTCACTGGGGGTGTCGGTCAGAGCCGGGTTGGTGGGGCCACCGATGGCGATATTGGGCTTGAAGTTTGTAAACAGTGTTCTATGATGTATGGGGACTGTCGCTCGATGGGATATGGAGAGGTATGTGCAAACTGTCAGGAAATCCTCCGCCTACTTGAGACAATTGTTAAGTTTGAGGGGGAGATTGCTGAGCTGAAGGGAAAACTTGGTAGGGCGGGGCTGTCTGGAGTTACTCCTGTGAAAGTGGCTTTCCGAGAAGGATGGAAGGTTGTCGGTGGTTCCAAGAGGAAACATGGGGGTAGAACCTTTGATGTGAATGAGGTAGGTGATGAGGTGGGGGCTGCTAGAAAAGTACGTAGGACAGATGAGGGGGGCCCAGGCCGGAGCAATGCTGTAAAGCGTTTGGCGTGGACTACCAAAAGTGGTAGGAAAGGGGGGCCAGAGAAGCAGGTAGATAGGGGTGTAAAGTCCAAAGGCAGTGGGGAGTGCAGCACCAGAAACAGATTTGATGTGCTCGATTCGGAAGAGACAGAGGAGGAGATGGAGGTAGTTGCAACAGATAGTAGCTTGGGGTCTAGGCCAGGAAAAAGGAGGAGGGATCCGGGGGAAGACCAGGGGAGTAGTCCAGGTAGCTCAGGGCCTGGAAAGAGACGGAGGGACAAGGATAGGAGTAATCCTAGGTCAAAGATACCGATATTGATTCCGAGTGGGGCTGTTGGAGAGGAAGAGGACGCTGTAAACAATAGGAGACTAGAGGAGATAAATAGGGCGAGGTCCAAAAGTAAGTTGGTGGTTGCGGGAAGTAGCATAGTTCGGGGGATCGACAAGGTTGTCTGTGGTCCGGACAGTAAAAATAGAACAGTTCTGTGCTTTCCGGGGGCTAGAGTGGACGGTATTGTAGCTGAGGGATAGAGTGGACGGTATTGTAGCTGGGTCGGGGCCTGATCCGGTAGTGGTATTACATGTGGGGTCCAATAACATCAGGGAGAGGAAATCAGTTCGTTTGGTGGACACATACAAGGACCTAATTAGTAAGCTACTTAGCAGGAATGCTCGGATCATCGTTTCAGGGGTGCTCCCCGTTATGGGTGGTGGGAATGAGAGGAACTCGCGGATTATGGCACTCAACGAGGAGCTGGAAGTGCACTGCAAAGACTTGGGAGTACATTTCATTGACCACTGGGATTCATTCTGGGGACAAGGAGAGTTGTATGGGCGAGACGGATTGCATTTAAGTAGGATGGGTACAGACCTGTTGGGCCAAAAAATCTTACAGGTGGCTGGGCCTTTTTTGGAGAAAAGGGGGGTAGGGGACCACAGTCGGTAACCCAGAGTGGCACAAATGCTGGGAACATAGGAAGAACAACAAACATGCACAATTCAGGGACATACCAGGGTTATAATAATGTGCCAGTGATGACAAAAAAACAAAGATTCATTAAGTTTGGGTACTGCAACATCCAGGGTCTGCACAAGAAAGTAAGCGAAATATCAACAATGATGGACGAAGGAGACTTCGATATAATGGGTCTAAGTGAGACGTGGATACGACGGGATGAGCGGGTTGATCAGATGAAGGGTTGCGTGTGGATAGGAGCTGGGCGAACTGAGGGTCAGAAACGGGGTGGGGGTGTTGGCATCTACGCTAAAGAGGAATTACAGCCCTCATTGATTACAGATCTCACAGAAGCAAGGACTCAGATTCCAGTATCCAACGAAATAGTCTGGGCAAAAATCAAGTTAGGAAGCAGGAGTGTTGCCGTTGGTGTTGTATACTTAGCAGTGGAGGGAAGTAAGCCCGAGTGGAATGATTCAATATATACAACTCTTAGATCGAATATCACAGAGCTTGGGAGCAGAGGGTTCAGTATTGTCCTAATGGGGGACTTCAATGGGCACATCGGGGATAAGGAGGAGGGCATACAGGGAGGTGATAGGAAAATTAACACGAATGGGAGGAAGATGTTGGACCTATCAAAAGAGCTTGGTTTAAAGATCCTGAACAGGGATGCGAAATGTAAGGGTAAATGGACCTGGGAGAGGAACGATAAGAAAACAATAATTGATTATATACTCACTGACATTAGCGTATGGAGGGAGGTTATAGATGTAGAAATAGATGACGAGGGAAAAAATGACTTGGGTAGTGATCACAACCTGATAACAGTTAAGATTATGGGCAAAAAGACGAATAGAGACAGAAATACCTTCAAGGAAGTTTGGGGACTAAAACAAGGAGCCGACTGGAAGCAGTTTCGGGAAAAACTAAAACCAAATCTTGAATGTATACCTAGGGATGCAAATGTCCAGAGTATTTCAGATGGCATAGTAAATAGCCTAACAGAGGCAGGGAAGGAGTGTATAGGAAGGGTGAGGGTCCCAACGAGAGAGCTTGGATACAGGGTTAACGAGGGACTGAAAAAGGCTATAAAAGAAAGGAAGGTAAAATGCGCTGCTTACAGAAGAAGTAGGAAGCTTAAAGGGGTGGATAACAATGACACGAGACTAATGAAAGAAGAATATGAACTGGCACGGAAAAAGGTGAATGAGATAAAGAATAATAATAGGAAGGAGCGCAATTGCAGTCTTGCCAGAACAATAAAGAAAACGGGGGGTTCGTGCTCAAACGTATTTTGGAACTGGGTAAATAAACGGGGGAAAAGTAGTGTGCAGAGTATCAAAGTGGATGGGGAAAGTACAGAAGATAAAGGCCGTATCGCTTCAGAGTTAGTCAAGCACTGGGAAAAGATAAACGATAGGCGATGGGGCAGTGGGTCCCCACCAAAAAGAAATACACTGGTGGAGGAGAACCTATCCAATCGTGTATGTAGCGAAATAACGGCAGAAGAAGTGCGGAACGTGGTCTCGAAATTAAAAAATGGTAAAGCGGGAGGGACTGATGAAATTCCGAACGAATTCCTCAAAAATGGAGGGGAGGCACTTATTGAAGTCATGACAAACCTTTTCAACCTGGCTCTGCGAAAGCAAGAGGTCCCCAGAGAGTGGAGGGAAAGTAAGGTGTCGTTCATACACAAAAAGGGGGATAGGGAAGTTCTAGATAACTATAGGGGGATATCAGTTAGTAGTAACATCGGAAAAGTATTCTGTAAGGTCATATACGGTAGACTAGAGGAAGTTATTGAAGAGAAAGGTTTTTTAGGAGAAATTCAAAATGGTTTCAGGAAAGGACGAAGAGTCACTGATCACCTATTTACACTCACCCAACTGATAGAATCAACAAAGGCTGAAAAGAAAAAGATGTTTCTGGCATTTCTAGATGTGAAAAAAGCGTACGACCGAGTGTGGAGGGAAGGTATGTGGCGAAAGCTCGAGGGCATCGGACTGGGGGGTGACTTTGTGGGAATCATGAAAGCACTGTATACAGATGTGCAAAGCCAACTCAGTCTAGGGAGTATCACTACAAAACGAGTCCCTATGGATATAGGCCTCAAGCAGGGGTGTATCTTTTCACCGATTTTGTTTGCATTGTATGTTAAAGATTTAGGGGACGAACTAATTCAGAGTGCGGAGGGGGTAAATGTTGGAGACATAAAGATACCAGGCTTATTCTTTGCGGACGACATGGTGTTAATGTCTAGAACTGAACAGGGGCTAGAGAAACTGCTGGAAATTGTTGGTAGATATGGGAACACTTGGCGGCTCGAACTAAATGAAAATAAAAGCAAGGTAATACCCGTTGGACGCAAGGTAGATATGACGAAGAGATGGAGAGTGGGGGAGTTCTCAATCCCCGAAGGGGAAAGCAAACAAATCACTGTAGGAGAAACGGGAGAGTATGAGTATCTAGGGGTAAGCATAAATATAACAGGAAGAGGGGTGTACAGAAATTACTCAGCCAAACTGATTCTGAAGGGGAAAAGAATTCTGAACCAACTAAAACTTTTAGGGAAAAATAGTTTCAACAAGGTCTTTGTGGGGAAAACACTGTGGGAGAGGGTGGGTTTACCAAGTATAACGTATGGCACGGACGTGATTCCATTAAACCAAACCGTTATTAAGAAGTTGGAAAATACTCAAAATGATGCCGGCAGATGGATAACAGGGTCGAGTAATGCTGCAGCTTTGGAAGCAGTAAGGGGGGAGCTTGGGTGGATGAAAATCAAGGACAGGGTAGATTTGGGAAAACTGTGTTACTTTAACTACTTGAGAAACCTGCCTGACAACCGGTGGTGCAAATTGATGCTCGATACCATTTGGAATTCTAATATAGAAACAGGGTGGTCAAAACATGTGAGGGAACTAATGGACAATTACTCTATAGAGGTCACAAACATAGAAGTAGGAATGAAAGAAGGCAAAAGGTTTGTCAAAGAGGGAGTCATGGAAGATTGCAATCGAAACTGGCGAGCAGGGGTTAGCGTGAAAAGATCACTGCAGGGGTTACAATATAAAGAAAAGCCAGCTTTTGAGAAGTACCTAGATGGCACCTTTGGAGGGTCACTGCTGTTCAAACTGAGATCAAGATCACTGGAGCTTCGGGGAAAAATTGGGAGAGATGGGGAAAAGGGATGCCAAATGTGCCACTCTGGAGTAGTGGAGACCCTGGAACATTTTCTCTTGGAATGCCCACAGTATATACCTCATAGAATAAAATTTACTGGAAGAATAATGCAGAAGTGGGGTGAAGAAACAAAGGATAGATGGCTGAAGGGGGACACGAGGGAGAGGGTAGGAATGCTTATTGAAGAAATTGAAAAAGATGAAGTGAGGGACACTATTAAGCAGTTTATATCTGAATGCTGGGAGGAGAGGAGGGGAAGAGGGGGTGGGGTGCAGGGGGAATGATGGCCTTCTCTTATGAGGACCGCGACAAATCAGTGGCTGGCCAAAGAGTTATTATTATTATAATATTATCTGTATGTTCTATAGTACAAAATATCTGTATGTTCTATAGTAAAAAATACATTCCAATGATATTCAAATTTGCATATTTTCACCTGTTAATCACTTCATATACAGCACTAATACATTAAATATGTCTAACATTTAATTTGTAAGGCAAGATGCCCTACAGCACTGAATACGTTAAATAACCCTTTACCCAATGCAGCTTTTTTTTTGAAAGTATGCAAATATGGATACCATTGGAACTGGCTGAAGCAGCTAATTCCAATGATATTCATATTTGCATACTTTTTTTTACTATAGAACATTCAGATATTTTTTGTACTATAGAACATACAGATAATATTATGTTATTGTATTTTTCACTAATGAACATGTTGTCATACAAAAATAAAGTCACTAAAGAAAACGTTTTTCTGTTGTCAGTATGAAGGGGGTTTTTTCCAAGGTTTTTCTTTTCTCGAGGGGGTTTCTTTCAAGGGTTTTTTTACCAAGGGGCTTTTTCCTAAGGGTTTTTTTTTTCCGTACCCCATTCATAACAAATATGACTTGTTAATTGCATACAGATTATAGAGTAGACACTTGTAAATTGGACAAAAAATCATATGATTTACCAAAGAATTACCCTATTACCCTGACATCCACTTAATTCCCCAGTGTTCATATACCTATCTGGCATAAATACTTTCAATATTAACATTAACCATTAAGTTGTTAGATTAATTTTATGTTAATAATTACCATATATATAAGTACATAGCTGCAAATGACTTGACTCTCTGTACTCTGATGTCAAAATGGCAAAGTTTTCAACAGGAAATATTTCTGATAATGCAGTATCATATTTAACCAAATATACCTCACTGAGCACTGTCAAACAGGATATAATTGGTAAAATTCATAGTTAAACAAGATAGAAACAAAGTGATTGGAGAAAAGTCTGTTGCACTACCAGAGTGGAAGGGGTTAACATTGTTTCTACATTTTTGTTCTGAAGGAAGAATACACCTAGGACAACTTTTCAGAGTAGATAAAAGGGGTAGTTTGTGGCTGTATGGGTACATGAGGGTTAATCAAATTTATCTTGTTTGGCAGGGTTCATATAATGGAATAAATGCTCAGTTTGTAACACAGGAAAATGACTAAATTTCTGTAATCTGAATGCTCCTGTTACAGTTACTAAAGGCAAAAAATTGCAGAGGAGTACAAAAATGCCCGCCTTGTCATCATTTTGCGAGAGCAAAATAATTTAGAGTACTTTTGTGATGCGACCTCATAATTTGCCAAAATTTGCTAAAATTAATGTTCATTAACAGTACCATATGTAACTACTTTCATTTGGATAATGTTTAAATAAAGAATTGTATAGTTATTCAACATGTTTGATTAGTTGGCTGATAACAAAATACTACAGCAGACTACTGTACATAAAAAATATCTATATTCGGATGCACATGCCAGTTAAACTAATGTCAATGGAACGAGAGATACAATAGACCTGCTGCTTATCAAAAGACCATGTGACCGAACAATGCAATTTGATTGGTTGGTTGATTCTCAGTAACCTACAAGTTCATTCATACAGTGAATACCAGAGGCCTGTCACGCCTAGAGAGCTCCGCTGAGGGCCACTGATCGCATGGGCATGTTTTCTAATACTAATATTGTTACAAACTTTAGCCGAAAAATATTCAGCGGTTCAGAAATTATGGCTTGGACAAACAAATATCAAAAATATCTTAAGATTTTCTTGATCCTGTGACCTGTGACCTTGACCCTGTGGATTTACAGACCGCAGAATAATTGATGACACACCGTCTATTGATAATACATATTGTTATGATGTTAGGTGGAAAAATATTCAGCGGTTTGGAATTTATGGCTCGGACAAATAAAATGTTGACGACGGATGGACGGACGGACAGACGGACGACGTACGACGGACGACAGATGACGGACAACGGACGAATCAGTATAAGAAAAGCTCTGCTGACTTTGTCAGCGGAGCTAATAATTATCCCATGTTCATCATCATCTTTTTCGTCACCGTGTTCATCATCACCTTTTTCGTCACCAATCATTCGCACCTCTGACTTCAGAGAGCGAACACTTAAATCTAGAATCATGGAAATACCAGATAGATTGAGGAGGACAATCACAGCTTTAGGGGTGTCTTGTCCTATCACCTGGATTGTCCAGGAGATAGGAATGAGAGTCCACCTGACTCTGGAGTTCCAAGAGGAAGAAGAAGAGAAAAAATCATCGCCCTCCTCAGGGAGAGGTAGTACCTTTGCAGAGAGGACCTCCTCTCGCACTGGTCCTCACCCAAGTGGGCTAGGAGGCCCTGAGAAGAGGAAGACAAGGAAGAAGAGCCCGTCCACCAAGCGCAGGGACTCCCAGCGCTTGGAGGCTTTTCTGGAAAAGAAGAAAGAGAAAGGTGAGGTAAAGGAGGAGACAGGGACAGCCACCAGTTCCGCTCCCACTCCCACAGAGGCACCCATCTTGTCCCCAGCTCCACAGCTGGAGACTATAGATGAGGAAGGTCCTGTGGAGACTGACACGGAATTGGAAGCTGCCCTCTCGCCACTTCCAGAACCCCACTCACCTCTCCCTTCAGCACCAGAAAGCCTCACTGAGACCACCGAATCCACTCCACCAACAGAAACTCCGGAAAACAACTACTACAACCTGAAAGAGCTATCCATAGAGGAAACAATCAAAAGAGTAGATGAATTCATAAAGAGTCAGATCCTAACAACAGCAGCAGAAGAATCTAAAAACAGCCCTCAAAAACTAACCACCCCAACAGATACAACTCTTCCAACCACTCCAACAACTACAACATCACTGACACAGCCTCCTCCTCACAAGAAGAGAAACAAGAAGCATAAATGCCGCAAAACCTGCTCCTTCCTTTGCCTCCTTTGACACATTAAGACATGGTGCAGAAAATCAAAAACCACTAATATACAGTCACTGAGGGTCGAAAGGGACTTGTTCCCCAAACCGTCCCTGCATGCCTTCAGCGTGTGAAACCATTCCGTCCGCATATAATTATCCCATATGTGATGTCATTAGCCTTTGATAAATTAGACTGAAGCAACATGACAAATCAAGGCTGACACAGTGTCGTCTGTTAGTGCCTGTCAGAATTAATTTTAGACGTGTGTGAGTTCCCGAATTTGATGACTATTATTAGTCATGGTATATGTGATGAACCCCCACCTCATCCAAGCATCTGAAGGATGTGCTGGATGTGGAAGATTCTTTGAATCCAAGCCTGTGGGCTTAGAGGATGTAACACTGGCATATTGTCTCCCAAGAGATAGTCGTTCCACCTCATTTCAAAGAAACAAAAGAACAAAGGAGATGCACACTATAAAGGCAATACTCAGGTGTGAAAAAGTGTCTTTTTAAAGCATACCATATTCAATGATGACACTGCCAACTAGGGTGTGGCGAGAAGATACATTGTTCATATATGTTTGAAATAAACAAAAAAGCATAGGGTGGGTGCTACATCCTCCAAGCCTGCAGGCTTGTATTCAAAGAATCTCCCACATCCAGCACATCCTTTGGATGCTTGGATGAGGTTGGGAATTCTTTTCCATAAAGCCAGTGTCCTTTGTTCTTTTGTTTCTTTGAAATGAGGTGGAATGACTATCTCATGCAAGACAATATGCCAGTGTTACATCCGACAAAGCCGGAAGGCTTTATGGAAAAGAATTGATGTGTATGGTACACACATAGAAATGTACTGTTTGGATGTGAATCTGTTATTCAAGGTTACTGATTTTATTCTGTACAAAATGTGAGTGAAACTTTCAAATGACTCTGTCACTGTACAGTATCAGTGTGCATGTTGATCAAAGACAATGCCTAACCGGTGATACATTTGAATTTAATTTGCTGACAAGAAGGTATGTACACTTCATGCCTGTTGTTGTATTTACCCAAATTGCGAGTTTGACCGTTTAATCTTGCTCCTGTGAATTTGAGAGGTGTGAATACAAGCAGAACATTGAAAATGAACGTTGAGCGTTTTTGTAACCATAATCATAGGTGCAGATTAAGAAACTTGTGAGAACTTGATTTTGCATGGGCCATGGCATGCTGGTGCAAGTGCACACCTTTCTTATTGGTCACTGCCATTAACTGAATATTTAAAGAGTTAATAATATTCACTTCTATATGTAACAAACCTGAGCCCCGCCCCTCTCAATTTACACCACAACTCGCACCTGGTGAGGTTCTAATCAAAGGCAGCACCTCCTATAGGCCACCAAAGAGAAATGCCATGCACCGCCCCTGATCAAAACAACAAGAGGGCCGCATAGAGGTCCACAGTTTGGGAAAAACTGGGGGTTAAGAAGCAGGTTCTCATTCCTAGCGGGGTTTCCAACGACTAAACAACAAGAAAATAGATGATATAATATTTAATATAAACAAACCATTTCCAACACTTTTCAGTAAATTAAACTACTCCTTTCTCAAGTGGAGGGAACATGCATCTTTCTCTTTTATTTAACAACGGGCCATTCAAGAAAACTTCTTTACCAACAACCTTAAGGAGGGTTACCAAAATGAGCAGAGCTTGTTTACCTGTGTAAACAAGCACTCCTCCACATTAAAGCTACCAGTCGCAAATGCTCAACCAATGCACGAAACAATAAATACTATCCTACTACCCAACTACCCTATCCCCATCAGGAGGAGAGGAGCAACTAATAGTTTCAGTTCTACGTACTCAAATGAGTTCCATTACAAAACTCCGTGCCCAAATCCTGTACAAAATTACATACTCAAGGGAGTACCACTACCAAATACCACGATTATTGCGACCCAATCTTCAACTATTTTTTTATCCAGCGCAGACCTCTACGGAGCTGGCCTACATGAATCAGATCCCAATCATTAACTATATTCAAGCTAAAACGCTTATAAAACTTAACAACTCATGTACTTCACGGGTGGGGAGGGGCAAACTCCCCCCCCCCCCCACCTACAACCAAAGTGTCCCCCACTAAAGTGATCCATCCATAATGTACTAATTACATCCCAGGACTATGACATAATCTCTACAATTCCACTATAATGTTGCCAAAGATTGCATAAGGGAGAGGGGACAGTATCTCGGCCAGTCAAAACTAGGGTAGGTTCGGACTACTCTGCCCTCGGCCCACCCGACGGAGTCTGCCACTGGCTGAGAAGTGTGCAGCCCCTCTACGAAAATCTCAGTTGGGTCGAAACAATTCTCAAGCACAGAATATACAAAAAGGCCCCAAAAATATAGTAAATTTACCTTGACTCACCAGATCTGCAGAGAGAGGAAATTCCAAATCCTTCCTAAATTCCACCTAGCAAGACATCGAAGCAATAATGTTTTTCCAAATAAATATAGCTAAAATTTACCTCAGCTGCCTTCTCAAAATCCCAAAGTCAATCTTAGCAAAACGATTTTTATACATGGAGACGCATCCAAGTGATACATTCTTCACGTAATTATCGCTATGAGAAAGGAAATCCGTGCAGCTAGTGATGTTTGAATTACCCATCTCCGAGAATTATGATTTAACTCTTCCTCAAAGGCAAGTAATAAATTTAACTCTTCCATGACCACTACCATCGATCCCAAACTGCTGAACCAAGCCAAGACTTTTGTTTTTACTGACCCTACCATGGCTGGATCGTTTCACATACCCTCAGAACAAATTTGACTTGTTAATTGTATGCAGGTTATAGAGTAGACACCTGTTAATTGAATAAAAAACCTTATGCTCTTTCAAAGAATGACCAAATTCCTGTTAACCCTTTACCTAACTAACTAATTTTTTCATTTTTTGTCTCAAAAACATAGGTTATGACTCCTCGTTGGAGTGAGCTTGTTCCAACGAGGATCATAACGTATGCTTTTGAGACAAAAAATGAAAAAAAATAATGAAAATTAATTAGCTATTTTTGAGAATAGCGCTGGCCGGTTTTGTCCATTATGAAAGAGTGCCGCAAGTCCATATTTGGGCTTTACTAAATACCAGAGGCTTTGACTATAACCTCTACACTCTACTGATGGTGGTTTCATATTGATCCTGGCAAGAATCAAATGTTGTTGACACCTTGCTCAGTTACATTTGATTGGATAGTGCCTCTTGGCACTATCCAATCAAATATAAAAGAGCAATATATGGTGAAAGGAAATCAGCGGTCAAGAAAAATGTAGCATCTACCAGTTAACTGAATATTCATGTTAACTGAATATTTTTCACCAGAAAAATAACTACTCAATTAAAAGGGTTCTCCTTAACCAAAAATGTATATGGCATAATAAGTTCACCTATTTGTTTTATTTCATTCCTACAATAATCTGGTTAGTTGCTAAACACTCACAATACAATGTCAACATGGTACAAAAAATTGGATTTTTTTTTTGTAACACAAAAATATAAGTCTATTTCAAGGATTATGCCCTCAAAGGAATCCACTGTTATTTTTTGCAATATGGTTTTCAAGAATAATGATAACAAAAATACTTCCATCTCACCTTTGCAAGTAATTCTAAAATAATGTGTAAAAGCTGAGAACAAAGCTGCTGGTCACTTGAAGATTTCTCAGTTACATCTAGGGCATCTTTCCAAAGCTTATGTTTTGCTAATAATTTAACAGCTTTCAGTCTATGATGTTTGCATTCACTGAAAAGAGAGAAAAAAATATTTATCATTTATGCCTGTTGCCCTGTAATAACATGCTATTTTAAAATGATTTGCCTGTATTGTTCAATTCGTTAACAAGGAAATAAAATAAAGCCAAATAAGCGAGTGAACGGTGACCCATGGAACTCAATCCATACTAAGCATGTATGATCACGATGAAGCCAGTGATGTGATGTGACGTGATGATGACGACGAACGTGATTAACGACGATGACGATGATAGTGACGATGGCAACATTGGTAATGACGACAACGACATGGACGATGGTGATGATGATGACGATGGATGATGATGATGGGGATAATGATGATGATGGTGATATAATGATGTTGGGACATTGGGAGATTGGCAAGTCGTAGCGGATCTCTTGCCCCTTTGTGGCAATATTTGTAAATACACGTATTATTAAATTGTTTCTTTATGAACATCTGTAACACCTCTCTTTGGTAAAGGCAGAATAAAGTAAAGTAAAACATAAAGGTAATTTGTGGGCCCTGTGAAGATTAAACAAGGGGCCCCAAGGGGCCTGAGGGCGCTTACCTGACATGGTAGCCTAAATTTATATCAACCCAGAGAATTGATTTCAACAAGTTGCATCTGCTCCTCCTAAGAAAAGCTTATACCAAATATCCAAAGATTCTGACCAGTGGATCTAAAAAATGTTTTTTAAAGAATATTCCTCATACTCAACTAAGTTATAATTTGGGCTCCCATAGGGAGCCCATATATGAACCCAGGGACTTGGCTTTAACAAACTTGAATCTCCCTCCCCCCCCCCCCCCCCCCCCCCCCCCTCCAGGATGCTGCACACCAAATATCAAAACATTCCGACTGCTGGATCTGAAGAAGATTTTTAATGAAAATTCCTCATTTTGAACTAAGTTACTCGAGCTCCCACAGTGAGTACAAATATGGACCTAGGGACATGGCTTGAACAAACTTGAATCTTATCCCCCTAAGGATGCTGCATAAAAAATATCAAAAGCATTCATCTGCTGGATCTGAAGAAGATTTTTAAAGAAAATTCCTCATTTTGAACTAAGTTGTCATTCAGGCTCCCATAGTGAGCCCAAATATGAACCAAGGGACTTGGCTTGAACCAACTTGAATCTCACCCCCTAAGGTTGCTGCATGCCAAATATCAAAACATTCTGACTGCTGGATCTGGAGAAGATGATTTTTTAAGAAATTTGCCTGAAATGCACTATATTCGAATTTGGTCTTCTATACTGAGCCCAAATGTGAATCCAGGGAGCCAATTTGAAAAAAAATTGAATCGATTCCACCCAACAATGTTACATACCAAATATCAAAAGATTCTGTCTGCGGGATTTGGAGAAGAAGATTTTTTAAGAAATTTGCCTGAAATGCACTAAGTTCGAATTTGGGCTTCTATAGTGAGCCCAAATATGAATCTAGGAGGCCGATTTGAACAACCTTGAATCCACCCCATAATGCTGTATACCAAATATCAAATGATTCTGCCCACTTGTTCTGGAGAAGAAGATTTTTTAATAATTTTTCTATAATTCATACAGTGCTATCAGAGTTATGCCCAATACAGAGCCCCCAAGGGACGAAGCCATTTCATTTGAACAAACATGAATTGCCATATAGTAATGAACATCCACAGGAAGTTTCGTGAAAATTGGACCATTGGTTTCAGAGGAGAAGTCGTTTGAAAAATGTTCACGACGGCGGACGACGACGGACGACGATGGGCGGCAAGTGATAAGTTGAGCTCCCTTCGGTGAGCTAAAAAGTTTAAACAACAAGATTCTCATGTTTTCTAATATCCATACCTTATTTCGATTATATCTGCTGTAGCTTTCACAGCAATTTGTGGCTTTACTGATTTCTCAGGGTCTGATAAGCAAGCCAGTGCCCTCTCAAAAAACTGAAACTGAAAATATAAATGAAATGGTATTTTTATCATAATCATGCCAATAATTCATGAAATCCTGTATTGAAAATGAGATTAGGACATAAAAACCACCATGCCTTCCAAATAACATGATATTTCTATTTTTAACACCCCAAAAATTGCTTAAGATCACAAGCTCAGTCTATTAAGCCTTTACCCAACACAGAAAATATCAAAATGTATTATTTTAATTACTATTTTTTTAAATTTTTCAAAAAAATTCCAACAAAACCATATCATGTGACCCCCTCATCGAGCTCGTTCCAATAAGGGGTCACATGATATAGTTTTGTCGAAATATTTTGAAAAATTAATTTTTTTTCAACTGCTCAATTTACAAATTACGTGGGCGGATGCAGACAATTCATTAGGTAAAGGGTTAAGGGATAAAACAAATGTATTTTGGGTTAACCCTCAAGTCCTCAGATTAATTTTATGTTAGTAACTAACATATATATGTTACAGTAAATATGTAAAATCAGTAAATATGTATATGTATGTAAATATGTATAATTACTGATATTTTCAGTAAATATGTATATTTACTAAAATGATCAGTTATTATACATATTTACTGAATTTTTTAGTAAATATACATAATTACTGAAAAATCAGGTGATTTTTATACTTGTTTACTGAATCTAATTAGTGGTGGTTGGCTGTCAAAACACTTTTCTGAACAGTTGTTATGACATCATATTTGTCCTGTTATGAACATCCAGCAATGTTTTTTATAAGTTTAGTGTGAATCACATCAAACATGACTGTCACAACAATTTTAGGAACAGTTGTCATGACACCTAATTTGTTCTGCAATGAAGTGTGGATCACATCAAACACTGCTGTTCAAACATTATGTGGCCTCATGGGGTAGACTACAGTATATAACTGCATTCTCTTTCCACATCACCACAACACCCCAGCAACTACCGGGGTTGTAGCCACTTCAAAAAAGTTAAAACAAACATCCAGCTTAAAGCTCTAAATGTAAGTAATGTCAAGAACTCATCTTCCCCTTATTCCACGTGTACTCTAATGGCTGGCTCTATTTTCAGCATAATGAAGAAACACTTAGACACCAGTCTTTCGGACATTTGCAAAGAGATTAGTAAAACAGCCTCTAAGTTATATAATACTCAAATATCTCACACGCTATTAGAAGCGGCCGTCAACAGAATATAATTATGTAACAAAATTACAAATAGTAATTAAACTTAAATAAACTTAGTACAGTTATTCCTAAACCATTCATGGATACACTAAAAATAGTCCAGTGGAACGCTCGAAGCGTTAATCAGAAAAATTTGCAAATGTCACATTATTTAAAAAATACGGACGTAATTGGAATTAGCGAAACCTGGCTTAAACCAAACAAACAATTCTCGTTATGTGGTTTTGATATTATTAGAAGAGATCGCCCCACCTAAAAAGGCGGTGGTGTCGCTCTGCTAATAAGGCAGGAGATTAAATACAAATCAATACCATGCGACCACCTCAATGCTGAAGTGATTGCAGCTGAAATTGAACTTGATCACAAACACGTGGCCATCATATCATATTATAACAAGCCGCAAGCAACAGCAGACAGTAAAGTATTTGAATTTTTTACCAACAAGTACAAGCACTGCATATTCTTGGGTGATTTCAATTCCAAACACCAGGTATTCGGTTGTCATAAGACTGAGCCTAATGGTGACGCCCTTTTCCACATCATTGAAGAACTCGATCTATTCGTGGTAAATAACGATCAAGACGTAACATACATAAGCAACAACCCACTCCAATCAGATATCCTAGACTTGATTATCACCAGCAAATCACTAACCAGCCAAATGCAAGACATATTTGTAGGAGATGATGATCTAGGCAGTGATCACCTGCCGGTTCACGCCTCTCTGAAATGTAATACTGGTCCCGCAAGGTATCCTCCCGTGAATAGGAGGAACCTATCAAAAATTGACTGGAACCTCTTCAGAAACATTATCGAAGTAAAAATAAAGGCAAATGACCCCTCAAATGCTCATGAACTAGAAAAAGCCTGCACCCACCTTAACGAGGTTATCAACAGTGCACTAGATGAAATCTGTCCCAAGCAAACAGTAAAGACGCAGATAAACAGAATAACCCAAACAACTCTTCAAATAATCAAACAAAAAAGAAAAGCCTTCCGGGCTTACCAATCAGAGAATGATCAAATGAAAAGAGCAGAACTTAAAACCACATATAATCGCCTACATGGGGAAGTAAAAAAGGCCATAGCTAACGACAATCGCGTGAGATGGGAAAAAGCAACCGAAAACCTAAATGGGCTGAGAGAACCTAAGAGGTTCTGGGATACATTTAAAACTCTTACTGGCCAAAAGAGCAAAATTGCCAATAATAATGCGCTAAAGACTAGCGACGGATCTATGGCCATAGATGACAAGGCAAAGGCCAGTGCTTTTGCCGAACTTCTAAAGAAGGCGCATCGTCCACAAGAAGGGGACAGATATGACAACGATTTTAAGGTACGAGTAAATAAATTTGTCCAAGATAACAACTCAATCTTCAATGAACCGAACTTCAACCAAAGGCATGAAGACGGGGACGACCATGAATTAACCGAACCAATAAGCATAGAAGAGGTCATGTTTATAATCAGAAAATGCAGGTCGTCGTCGTCCCGAGGAGAAGATGAAGTCTCTTACAAAATAATGAAACAGTGCCCCAACATCTTCTACTGCAGACTTACCAAACTCTTAAACTGCTGTCTCTCCTGTGGGTACTTCCCAAAATGCTGGAAAGTGGCCACAGGAGTCATGATTCCTAAACCCGACAAAGATCTTATCAACCCTTCTAACTACCGCCCAATCAGCTTGCTTAGCTGTGTTCGAAAAATATTTGAGCGGATTCTCACCACGAGACTTCGCAGCTATCTCGAATCAATAAACTTTTTCGACAAATGGCAAAGAGCGTATAGGAGTCAGAAAGAGGGAATCGAACTCGTATATAAACTGGTCGATTATATGAAAACAGCATTTAGTCAAAACAAAATCTGAACCACGCTTTTCTTGGATGTAGAAAAAGCGTTCGACTCGGTATGGCACAATGGCGTGAGATATAAACTAGTGAAAATGGGATTACCCACTAAAATTCTAAGGATCATATCTTCATTTCTAACTGACCGAAAAATCAAGGTGAGGGTTAATCGCGAGGTGTCAGAGGAAGTAATACTCGAAGCGGGAACACCACAAGGGTCGGTTCTAAGTCCGCTTCTTTTCATAATATATGTGAATGATATAGAAAAAGTAGGGAAAAACTTTGTTGAACTATCGCAGTTCTCAGACGACAAAGGCATTTGGACAGCCAGCAAGTCCAGAAACATAATTAAAAATCGTCTACAGGATACCATTCGCGATCTTGAGAGCTGGTGTGCCCTGTGGCGCATCAAACTCAATGCCGCCAAAACTCAAAAAGTTACGTTCTTCAAAAAGCAAAGGAAAAAACCAGTCCCGAGTATCGATCTCCAGTTATACGATCACAAACTAGAAGCAAACAAAGAGGCCAAATTTTTGGGATTTATCCTAGATAGCAATCTCAGTCTAAACAGTCACGTAAACTACATTACGGTTAGAGCTACTAAACGTATCAATTTTCTGAAGATGATCAGAGGTAGAAATTGGGGAGCAAACAAAGATGTGCTTCTCAAGCTCTACAAAACATTTATACGTCCGGTACTAGAATACGGTGCCATAATAACAAGCGACCTAAGCAAAACCAACATTCAGAAGCTACAGAGGGTTCAAAATTATGCCCTGCGAGTGGCACTATGCAAACCGAAATGGACACCGATAAAGGAACTTCACGAGCTAGCAAAAATAGAAACTATTGATACGCGATTAAAAGACCTACAAAACAAAACCCTCAACAGACTCCAAGATAGTGAATTAATGGTTGAGCTGAATGAACACCGATCCCTTAACAGAAAAACAAAATAAGTTTCTGGAAAAAAAAAAAAATAAAAAAAATAAATAAATAAAATAAAATAAAATAAAATAAAAATTATACAATATAACTAAATCGCGTGGAGTCAGTGAGGATTGCCTCGCTACTCATTGGGAACTTTAGGATAGAGTCTGTGAGGACTGCCTCACAACTCTGCTGAAGCGCGATTGAAACGCGTTTAATAAGATTTATATAACAAAACCCTCCACATACTCCAGGATAGTGAATCAATAGTGAAGCTGAACGAACACCGAACCCTAAACAGAAAAACAAAATAATCCACAGAAAATTAAAATTACTCAATAGAATTAAACTGCGTGGAGTCAGTGAGGATTGCCTCGCTACTCATTGAGATCGTTAGGATTGAGTCTGTGAGGATTGCCTCGCAACTCTGCGTGTGGGGAGTGGGCTCCGAAGAAACACACCCCTTACCCCATCCATAGCAACAATCACACAGCAGGCTTTTTTTGTTTTGTTTTTTTTTTGGGGGGGGGGGGTGGGCGGGGGGTGGGGGGTGGAGGAGGTCATTTGGAATTCCCGAAGGTTAACCAGATACCTCAAAATCACATACGGCATCCTATCTCCCAGAAGGCTTGATGGATGACTCCCGGTTTTTCAAAACTAAACTGTTGGAGCTTTCTCCACTTCTTTTTTGTAACCGGTATGGTCATATACTGGGGCCACTACCAAACCGGCTTTGCTGTTTGGTTTTCTTTTCTCTTCTTCCCTTAAACTTGCCATCGCACAACATTACATTCTGGCTCGCCACCATGGTGGGACTCTAACCTCTACCATTGCCGAACTGGAACCGAATAGAGCTCGCTCTCTTAATAGTTTTAAAGGCGTTGAGGGATTGAGTATTGACCATCTAACAACACTCCAACGTAAACTGCCGGGTATTCTAACCGCATGCATACCCCCCTCAGACTCCATTTTGGGCAATAGGAAAGCTAGGCCTGTGTGTTCCAAGTGAAATAAAATAAGGTTAACCGGGTCGCAAGGGATTTGTAAATCCCACATCGTCCCTGCGCGCCTTCGGCGCGCTAAAACCTTTCATTCATCATTCACATCACCACAAATTCTTCTACAATGGATGACATTCAGTTAAAGGCAGATTTCCAGGAGAAACTCTACAAATCTTACGAGACAAACAAGCGTGTTCTGTTGACCCAGGAAGAGTACGATAAGGCCATAACTGACATTCTAGAAGCAAATAATTCCTCCAAAAAGACAGCTCACCAGTATTACCTCTTGAAGAAGTATGACGTTCTTGAATGTGGTGATGTGAAGAAGCTCATCCGAAAATGCACAGACACGACAGAAGAGCCCTGTTATTTTGTTTCAATTGAGGACACTTATGATGTGATCAAACGTGCTCATGTTGCGACAGGCCATGGTGGGAGAGACAAGATGCTGAAAGAGGTCTGCAAGAAGTATGCCAATATTACTGAAGAGTCGTTGGGTCTATTTAAGTCGTCCTGCGTCCAGTGCCAGAAGAAACGAAAGCGAGTTACTACTAAAGGTGTTGTTGTTAAGCCAATTCTTTCTAAGGACTTCAGATCGCGCGCCCAGATAGACTTGATAGACATGCAATCTATGAGCCAAGGCCAGTATAAATGGATTATGAACTACCAGGACCACCTGACTAAATTCATTATTCTTCGCCCACTGACTTCCAAGAGAGCAGCCGAGGTGGCTTTTCAACTGCTAGACATTTCCTTCTTCTAGGAGCTCCATCCATTCTCCAGTCTGACAACGGAACGGAATTCACCGCCAGCATCATCAAAGAGTTGAAAGAGTTGTGGCCAGACCTTGTGATTGTGCATGGTAAGCCTCGACACCCTCAGAGCCAAGGTTCCATCGAGCGCTCCAATTGTGACATTAAGGACATTCTTGTAGCTTGGCTAGCAGACAACGACACAACCGACTGGACCGTTGGCTTGAAATTTGTTCAGTTTCAGAAGAATTCAAGCTTTCATAGTGGCATTAAGAGGACACCGTTCGCAGCACTATTGGGATCCGATGGCAAAGTGGGCCTCACGACATCCAGTCTTCCACATGAGGTGATATCCAAGCTACAGACAGAAGAATATCTTCTCCAGGTCTTGCAGCAACAGGCGGCACCAGACAACGACACTACAGAGACAGACGAATGTACTGACGACATCAAAGAGCGCACAGAATCAATCCGAGAAAACCGAAAGCGAGCAGCCGAATTCCAGCTCCAGCAAGCAGAGAGAATGGTGAAGAAAAGCAAAGTCGTCATGTCAACGGTGAAAGTTGGAGATAATGTCACTGTGCCAATTCCATCTGTTGATAGAGGAAGGACTGACCCCAGAAATTTGATTGGAGTTGTTACTGACATTTCAGACAATGATATGTATTCCATAGCAGTTAAGGCTGGGATGCTGAATGCCAAATATTCCAGGAATCAGTTTGATGTGTGTGCCACTTCTCTGTTTTCGCTAAATGATATGTGTACTGACAATGTCGTCTCTTTGAGATCCGCTGTTCAATCGGAATCTAATTGTGGTGGTCAAGGTTTTGTAAAGTGTAACTGTGCTGGTACCAAGAGATGTCAAACTAAACGATGTCAATGTTTCAAAACTCATGAGATGTGTTATGTCTGTTATTTTACCATTTTGCATTTGTCAAATAAAACATTAAAACGATCATTATTCTTTAGTTTCTTCGTTGGGGGATAAGATATGGCCTACTATTTCAAGACAAAATGTTTTCAGTAAACAAGCAAAAAAAATCAGTAAATATTTCAGTAAATATACAGAATTACTAAAAAATCCAGTAAATTTGTATAATTACTGACCAAATCAGTAAATATACATATTTACTGAAATTATCAGTAATTATACATATTTACTGATTTGACGTATTTACTGTAACATATACAAGTACACAGCAGCAGATGACTATACAGTGTTTCTTCATTATTCTTGGCTTTACCGGCAGCCAACAATGATGTAAAAACCCAGTCAAGATGAATGCATCCTACCAGTAGAGTTCTCAGGGAACAATACAGGGAACAATACACTCGGGAGAATTTTTTTAGAGCAATATAAACAGGGGTATTTATCGCGGTATGGGGACCTAAAACCTGCCCAACATAATGGATATATCTAGCCAGCACTATTCACTCAAAACTTTATTCAAATTTAATTATTTTTTTAATTTTTGCCTCCCAAACATAGCTAAGGGCCCCTCTTCAGAATGAGAGAAAATGTTCTGGAGGTGAAAATCTGCAGTTTTTAAAAAAAAATTATTTTATTATTAATACAGACAGTAACTACCCCCACCCCACACACTAGAATGAGCATAATGACATCATAAAGTGTGGGGGAGGGGGGGGGGGGGGTAAAAAGATATGGTTTGTGAACATAAACAAAATAACAAACTTTAAAAAGCATTCAGCTGTATATAGCATTGGCTGAAGCTGACCAATTCACATAACTGGTAGAGTGAATTTTAGTACATGTCAGAATTTATTCAAATGGATTTGTTTAGTTACAGGTTATTGAAGAGTGTTTGTATGTATTCACCAGTAAATTATAATAAAGACAAAGGCATATGGACAAAAATTTCTTTCTTTCAACGGAATTTGAAGTGTATCCACAGAATATAAAGTCTGTTACCAGTTTAAGTGCTAGAAGCCACTATTATCGCTCTACTGAAACGTGCTGAAAGCCACTGTAGTGGCTTTCCACCTTATGCATAAGCTTGGTGTTTACTCAACAGATGAAAAACTATTTATATAAAATTGCTTTATTACAATTTATTTGAGAACTGATGGGCATGCTCAATAAATTGTAACAAAACAATTGTTTATGAATACACTCTTGCTAAACTAAGGCTCCCTTTGCTGGTAGCATGTTATCTTTGAAAAAAAGCAGTTTTTTATCAGCAGAGAGAAACAGGATAAAGGGTTTTTCAGCTTTAAATTCCCCACTAATTTAACGCTAAATCTAAATTTTAGCAGCATCAAATCAGATTATTATGTTTGTTCCAAATGTGTCCGCATTGGAGCTAGAGAATGCAAGAATATTATTATGATGGAGAGTTATATAAAAGGTTTCAAATCAAACACTACATGGGTAAAGGAAACGAAGAGCAGAATCTGTTGTAAAGCTGCTTTTACAGATTTAACTCTTTACCCAACATGACCAAGCCTGAAAATAAGCAATCTGTCATTTGCAGAATGAGGTCCCCAGAGGGTGCATGTGCTGATGCTATCCCGTACAGTGGGCCAATTTATCCTCTGAGGACCTCTTTCTATTTAGGTTTGAGACCTTGATTCAGGCCTCGGTTTACAGAGGGTATGCACCAAATTCACCCTCTGGGAACCTCATTTTGCAGATGACAGTCTGCTTATTTTCTGGCTTGAACATGACAGGAAGATGACACTGACAAATAAATAAATTCTGTTGAATAATTAAACATTTTCAATTTTTCCCTCAGAATTCAAACATAGTTTTTGACTCTCCACTGGAATATGCCATCTTTCTAAAACAAAAATTGAAAAAATAACAAAATTGAAATGGAAATGTTTGTGAACAGTACTAGTTGGATATGGCAGTTCAGTTAGGGAAAAGGATCAAACAATTTTCTTCAGCTATTCTGAGGAGTATTTAACCCATTACTTGATATATCAACCAAAAATCTCCATACCTATACACAAACATCCTCGTAAAGTGGTGGCCTCTGGTTAACCCACATTATCTGTGTTGTGACTTTCGACAAGAAGCTTAATCCCATTTACCCTAGAAAGATCATGATTGTGATTGTGTTAAGGATACAGCACCCTGATTGTCTCAGGTTTTGCTGTGTCTGACAGGTACTCACCACTACTCAGTGTTACTTTGCATGTACTCATCCATCTATAATACTCTCTAACTCGATGTAAAGTCCCAATAAACAAACAAATACATAATTAGTTACTTTTTTCAAAATTTGATTAAAAAGTTAAAAAATTTATAGTAATTTACATATTTTTTATACTTACCAATGACCCAGACATAGCTGGTGCTACTTCTCAAAAATGTAGGGCCAAACACAAATTTTGCCCCCCAATCCCCAAAATTTGCATCTAAAACCGAAAATAACATGTCCTAAATGGTCCTCCATACTTTTCCTCCACTGCGCATGCGCAGTGTCAAGGAGGTCTCGAAATTGGCGCCAATTATCATTCTTACAAGAAGTGCCTGGTCAGCGCTATGTACTCAGCGGGGAGGTACGAGTTCCCAATTCCTGGGAGGGCCATCCCCGTCTGGGTCATTGGTAAGTATAAAAAATATATAAATTACTATAAATTTTTTAACATTTTTATACTGTACCAATGACCCAGACATAGCTGATAGAAAAAAGGCTGGAGGGCCTAGGACATAGAGGAAAATCCAATAAGCTCAACTATATATAATAGAGTTATCCCCTCGAGGAGAAAAGGAGGATTAGGCTTTACATGTATCTTTCTTATTTATGACAAATTAGAAAGACACAACACCTTTCATAATTGAGCATAATAACATCCATGTTCTCTATTAACATCCAGTATAACCCTTTATACTAATTATTTTTAAAGTAAGCCAATAAATAAAGTAAGTCCAGAGAATTGAGACTCTTTATACTCATTAAAAGTGTCCGAGGATTGTATATTAATGCCCATTTGACACGTGACATATACAAATGCTTCACACCGAGCTACACTTTAAAAATATGACATGAATGAATTTAAACATTAGCTTTACACTTTAAAACCATCCCGGTACCGACTCAGAATTACTGACTCCGGAGGAGGTATCCCCTTGCTTTTCACTATAAAGCAGGTGACCTAAGGGAACACCCTCCCCCCCCCCCCTTCCCCTTGCCCTGGGTCAAATAGCCCAGAGCAAAGAGGGCAGCAGGACAGAGTCACTGCCGGAACAGAAAGCCTGCATAACTATAGTTGCAACTGTTTAGTGGACGACATTCTGAGCAACAGATAACGGACCTAAACAATGCAGGTCTCCAGAAATGGACTCAATATTTCTGAGATAAAAATTCGTGAATGTGGATGGCTGAGACCAATATGCAGCCTTCATTAAATCTGTAATAGCAACACTATTTGCATAAGCCCAAGATGTAGAAAGAGCTCTTACTTCATGAGCCGAAATCTTAAGCACAGACTGCTGAGTTGAAGATAGATTATCATAAGCAGTATGGATAGTTAATTGAATCCATCTAGCAATAGAATGGACCATAATGTCCTTTCTATTAGGCATCAGAGACAGAAAGAAGCGTTTCCGTCCCTTTCTGATAAACTGAGATCTTCGTTTATAAATACGTAAAGCTCTAACCGGACGAGTAAAGGCCTATGCCCATCTGAAGACGGAAGGACCTTAATAACAATAGGTTCTGGATATTTATTAGGAGCCTGATTCTTAGCCAAAAATCTAATATTAGAAGTAAAGGTAATAGTGTTCCCGACACTACGATAGTGAGAATCGTCCACAGATAGTGCATGAAGCTCACTGACTCTTCTAGCAGAAGAGAAAGCTAAGAGAAATGCTGTCTTATAAGATAAGAATTTGAAGTACACTGTCTCAAGAGGCTCAAATGGCTTTTCTTTTAGTTTAAGAAGAACCCAAGCTAAATTCCATTTAGGAATTAATCTCAAGGGTTCTAGGTCTATTTATCGAGAAGTTTCTAACTAATTTAGGTAAAGAGACATTAGATCCAATTTGTAAACTATCATGATGTGCATAGGTATCAGATAACATAGACCTATAACCTTTAATAGTAACAGGCTGCAGTTTGATCTCATCAAACAAGTATACTAGAAAGTTTGCAATGTCTGGAATGGAGGGATCAAAAATATCAACAGAATGATCCCTACACCAACGACAAAAGACCTTCCACTTAGCCGCATAGTTTAGCGAAGAGGAGGTCCTACTACAGTTAGAAATTGCGTCCACTGCTCGTCCTATAAAATGCTTGCCGTGCAAGAAGGACCGCACAACGGAAATATGTGAAGGTTGAGACCTTGCGGGTTGTGATGTAGTTGACGCGATTTCCCCTGCGAAAGAAGATCCTCTCGTGGAGGAAGCTTCCGCAGTATGTCCCACAGCAGACACCTGAGTAGATTTATCCACGGTCTCTGTGGAGACAGAGATGCTACCAACATAATTTTGCATTGAGATTGTTTTATCTTTAGCAATATCTGCTGAATCAACGGCACTGGAGGATACGCATATCCTATCATTCCGTCCCACGAGATCGATAGAGCGTCTACTGCATATGCTCGAGGAATGTAGACATGGTGACACATACGTCTGCAACTGATTGTTGAGCTGTGTAGCAAATAAGTCTATCATTGGCCGCTCCCATTGGTAGCAAATCTGATTGAATACCTGTTTGTTGAGAGTCCATTCTGATGGCAAAAAGCGACCCTTCCGTGAAAGGGAGTCTGCTAATACATTCAGACGACCCGGAATATGACGGACCGAAAGTAGAACTTGGTGTTCTAGTACAAACAGAAGGATTCTTTCCGTTAAATTGAATAACGGAATGGAATGAGTGCCTCCCTGGTTCCGAATATACGCTACTACTGTCGTATTGTCGGACAGGATTTGGACATGTGCTTTCTGAATAATGTTCATCCAATGACATAGTGCAAGCCAAATTGACATCATTTCTTTGATGTTTATGTGCTTGCCTAGAAACTGCGGATCCCAAACGGATCCCAAAGACCCTGGCACTTCGAATCCGTTGGGATCAATGTTGCACCCCAACCTGTTTGACTGGCATCCGTCATAATAGTAAAACTCAGATCCGGCAACTGCAGTGGAACTCCCTGAGTCAACCACTGAATGTTTGCCCAAGTCTGAATCTCTTGTTTCACTTGATTTGACAAGAGAACGTCTATATTGAGCGAATGAATCTTTACTCTCCTATTCTGAGTCAAGAAAATTTGAAGAGGACGAGTGCGTAACCGCCCCATCGGAATGAGATCCGCAGCGGCTCCGCACAGATCCTTTCAGTCTCATGAATTCTCTCGCTGTGACTTTGTCTGAGTGAAGACAATAGCGAGCGTAACAACTGATTAATTTCGCTCTGGTTAACGGCAGACGAACGAGATTGTTGTGCGTCTCGAAGCTCATTCCCAAATGGGTGAATGACTTGGACGGCACCAGATCCGACTTCTCCTCGTTTATTATAAAACTGAGACGTCAGAGTAATAAAAGCAGATTTTGCACATCGTTCTGAAGCATTAACTCGTTGCCGTACCTCTGAAGAATGTCGTCCAGGTAGGCCGACGTTACCGCAGACAAATGAGCTCGGAAATGCATCATTACCGAGTTCATTATTCGAGTGAAAGCCCAGGGCGCTAGGTTCAAACCGAAGCACATCGCTCGGAACTGATATACAACTCCTAGGACTGCGAAGCGTAGATACTTTCTCAATGTCGGATGTACCATGACGTGAAAGTACGCATCCTTGAGATCTATGCTTGTAGCATAGTCGTTCACCCGAATACTCGCTCTGACTGATCAAATTGTCTCCATATAGAACTTTGGAGCGACGATCAGCTTGTTTATCTAGCTCAGATCTATGACTGGATTGAATGAGCCATCTGGTTTCGGAACCAGAAACAGATAGGTGTAGAAACCCGGTGATTCCTGGTCTTCTACGACCTCTACCGCGTTCTTCTCCAGAAGAGACTGTACTTCTGATAGAAGAGCGTCTCTTTTCTGCAGATTTGATGGAAGCTGAGTCCATTTTGGACTTCGAGTTAATGGAGGCTTTCGTTTGAAGGATATTCTTAGTCCTTCCGAAATTACCCCTCGAACCCAGGGGTCGTTCGTAATCGACGCCCAATTATTTATAAAACTTGACAATCTTCCGCCGACTGGAACATGATAGAGGTTCATACCATCACCTCCTGGACCTGCAAGGCTTGTGGAAGGAGAAACTACGTCCTCCACGACCTGCACCTCACCCCGTCGACCTAGGGACGTCTGACCGGTTATCTCGGCCAGTATAACGTCCCCTACGTGAGTCGCTGCCTTGACGGTCTCTAGAATAAGACCTAGAGGACGCATAGGAACCTCTATAGGAACTTCCCTTGGGCGTACTTGTCCCAGAAGTGCCTGTCTTATTCTTTTCTGCTGTATCCGACTTTTTAGAAGCGGATATCAAGGGCAGAGAATCCAAAGCTTTCTTAGTTATCTGATCATAGATTGCTGAAAGCTTGCCGTCGAAGAGAAGCTCTCCGGAGACCGAAGTGACTCTAAGAGAGTTTTTCACCTTACCATCCACGCGCGTGGATGTAGCTAGGGCAGCATCACGTCTAACCAACTCCAGGTTTGCCACTGAAAGGGCGGAGTTATACGTGGAATAAGCTATGGCCCTCGAAAGAACTCTTAATGAGGATTGTATATCCTGGAATTCTTTCCCTTGAAGACGTAATGATAATGCTTTAGTATGGTGATCTGCATATGATAAAGCATCTAAGTTAACTCTATTAGACATTATTGTCGTTTCCAACGTCGTGGTTGGAATTGACACAGACGACGGTATAGACAATTCTAGGTCTTCAGCCTGGTCGTCTAGACGCAGAGGAACTCTCGGTATGCCCTGTCCTGCCGTTTCAAATTTATTCCTTGAATTGATGAAAGGCAGATGTAGAGCATTTGCGGACAAGAAACCATACTTGCTCGTTTTGGTAGCAAGCTTATATATAGCGTCATTCAATAGTTCAAATGTTCTTGTGACATTATTGGACTGTGTCGGAAACTCAGGGACGATGTCCCTAAACCGATCAAAAAATTCTGTGTCCAGTGACGCTATCAGTCTTTTATCCGGAATCGCAGCATTCTGGTCCGACGGAACAACCTCTGGAAGATAATGCCGGATAAAATCTACGGCAGCTTTATGTTGTTCCGAAAGGGAAAACTCCAGCTCCTCTGAATCCCTTTTGCCATCCTGTCGGACCATATGAAGTTCTCGGTCATCCGTACCTGATGCTTCAGCGGAGCATACCGACCCAGCGTTGTCGAATAATTCCTGATCCGACAGAGATTCTGTCGTCTGCTGGGATGCTGCGATAAGTTGTGCTATTTGTGATAGCACGTCCGTCACTGAGGCCTGTGGAGCAGCGGTCTTACGTTGCTTTGCTGCTGGAAGCTCCCTGGACGTTGACTCCTGCAGATTTCTTTTATGCGAAACGTCCGGAGTCTACAGGCATCGTATCCGTGGCTACCGGATGGCGTGACCTGGTCGCCGTGGAATCCCTGATCGGCGAAGCTGGCTGGATATCCGTGGTCACGTAGCCAAGGTGTGGTCGTGTGCACTGCCGTGAGGATGAGGAAGCCATATTGACAGTCTCTCCGAACTGTTTATATAACGGAGCGTCCTGAGTGGCGGACGTATGCTCCGAATGCAAAACGTTTTGTACCACAACATCTGGTCCCAGATGTTGTTGTACGAGAGAGGGACCTCTCTCGCTCGCAGCCCGGATGGACCTGGAAGAGCTAGGAACCGGACTAATGGGCTTCCTCCATTCTATCCTCTGATCCGACATCACTGGGTGTGCACTTTGTGTTATTATAGTGCTCGCATCACCCAAATCTCCTTCCTGGACCGCAACGGACGAACCCGGCTGCCGAGCCATTCGATGAATGGTCCCTACACCGGGCGAGCTAGCGGACGCCAATGCTGTCGATCCTACTAGGGACCTCTTAGGCAATTGACGTATTTCCATGAGCACTTTTGCCGCTAGCTCTTCATTTAACTGTGATGACAGAGGCACACTTTTGGAAGACATCATGGAAACATCACCCTGTTCATGTTCCTCTGAAAAAGAGATTGAAAAACTGGAGTGACCCTGCGGAGAAAGGACCGGCATGGCCTTATCCCTGCTAACAACATACCGTGACACACGTTTCCAATGTTTGTCATCCCAATTGACACACACTGAGCAGGAGTTAGTGCGAGTACACTGACTACAATTAATACAATGATTATGAAAGTCAGAGGAAGATTTCCTCTTATTACAATTTGAACAATATCCTTTCATTGTGAAAAGAACACAAACAGTCCTAGTACTCGCACCAACCCCTGAAAACAAAGATACATAATAACATGATCCATTAACATATAGAAAAAATAAATGAAATGAAAAAAATTTTTTTTAAAAATATTTTTTCAGAAAAGCCCAAGTTTCTGAAAGTAACATTGAGCCCCAATGGATCCCAAAAAAGCCTAAGTGTGGACAAATTTTTTTTTAATATTTCAAAAAAATTAATGCAACACTTACGTATAATAATAATGTATCTTGTTATGATTAAACTAATACAAAGACAAGAAATCACTCTCAACAGAAACTGTTGTCAATGTAAACAAGAAGTGTATAAAAACTGGAAACATGACTCCAGGCACTGATAAACATGGCCCGAAATCAGTTACCAATTACAACACTATCTGATGCAAAACAGAGACTTCCAGGGAAGAAACTGCAGAACATCAGATGGTAGATGCAGAACACAATGCCTAAACACCCATGGGTGAGGACGTAAACATGGGGAAAAAACAGAATTCATTCTGTTACCAAGCTAAAACTCCCAAGAAATTTTAGTAATAATATTACAGAATTTATGCCAAAAGCATGGGAGAATAGCAAGGGGGGACTAAAGGAAAGGGAGAGAGGAAACACTGATCAAGCAGTGTAACTTTATAGCAAGAATGACAACAACAGGCCCATGCCTTGAAATTAGGGAACATAACATAATTTCATAAAAAAAAATTTAAGTGACAGCCCTGATTATTTCCTGCCACTAATTTTTCCTCTCCTCCTTCTATTTCCTCTTTAGATCCACCATTTCTCTAATATTTATGTGTCTGGCATCATTTAAACTGAGATTTACAAGCATAAATATCAGTCAGATGTGAACTGATGAAGGGCCAAACAAAGAAAGATAATTGGCACCAATTTCGAGACCTCCTTGACACTGTGCATGCGCAGTGGAGAAAAAGTATGGAGGACCATTTAGGACATGTTATTTTCGGTTTTAGATGCAAATTTTGGGGATTGAGGGGCAAAATTTGTGTTTGGCTCTAGATTTTTGAGAATTAGCACCAGCTATGTCTGGGTCATTGGTACAGTATAAAAATACATAGCTTGTGACCCCCAAGAGCTCAGTAAGTTTGTTCAAATGAGGGATCATGAGCTATTTTTTTAAGTAAAAAAAAGGTTAAATTTCTAATATTCGGTGGAAAAAAGTATAATACAGGCATCATCGCCAGGTTAGGTAACAAGTTAAAACATTGACAAACACAGCCTTTAGAAATGTTGGACAACATTTATAAGTAGCAAACAATTTTGATGTTGTTTTGAGAAGCTAACTACTCTTCATTCAAATAATCTCATTCATGATTTTATTCATAATTTATGTGTTTATATATCAGAATAAAATTCGGAGAAACTGATGGAGATTTTATTCATTCAGAATCATTGAAAACCACTCATCAATATCCCACAAGGTTGGGTTGTCATTAAACACCACTCAGCAATAAGCCTGAGTACAGTGTATTACGAAAAAGTCTGCCAACTGACACTTCAAGTGTTTGCTCCACCAGGAATTAAGACGCTGTTAGAATTCATCTTGTGTTGAATAATCTGACAAAAATGTAAGAGCTGCTGATGGAACCTCAAAATCAATTGCATGGCCTCTGAAAACATTTTTCTCGCATATATCTAAAGTCAAGTCAAATAGCATACACAAAAAGAGTATTATCTGCAATTGCAGTTCCAACTAGAGATGGTCTGTCACCCAGTATACCCCCACTGTGCCATACCACCTAATGTGGGTGACTGAAAAGGGGCATTCAATTTTTCTAAGTAAAAAAAAAATCCAATATGGCCACCAGTCGGCCATCTTGAATCCGATCGGGAAAAAGATTATGTCACACACTGCTCATCATGTTGATCATTTTGATGAAGTTTCATGAAAATACAACTTTTTTTTAAACTGTGGAAGTAGTTAGCTCCGCGAGTATTTTGTAAAATCCAATATGGCCTCCAGTTGGCCATCTTAAATCCGATCTGAAAAAAATTATGTCAAGCACTGCTGCTCATCATGTCAATCAATTTATATTGAGTTTCATGAAAATGCATCAAAAACTGTAGAAGTAGTTCGCTCCACAAGTATTTTGCAAATCCAATATGGCCAACAGTAGGCCATCTTGAAGTTGATCTGGAAAAAAATGATGTCACACACTTCCTCTCATCATGTTGATCATTTTTGTGAAGGTTTGTGAAATTGTGACTAAAACTGTGGAAGTAGCTCGCTCCACAAGTTTACATGTGCAACGGACTAACGGCAATGACAGACCGACAGACCAACAGACAAGTTGATTCCTATATATCCCAACCACCTCCCTAAACTTTCTTTTGTGGGGGTATAACAACTCACTGTCTGTCTCCTTCTGACAAATGCTGATATTCCAACTGCTTGGTCATGTATTTTTTGAGTAAATCTGAGGAACTGCACCTGAAATAATAATTTTATGAAGAAAATAATCTAGAACTCTTCAGTGCAGTGTATAATTTCAACTAAACAATAAAGTATTAGTTTGCTAAATGAATAGCCAATCTGTCAGCTAAAAGTATTTAAATTGTCAGTCAGAATTATTTAAATTTATTTTCTCCTTTGTAGTGATAAATTAAGTAATTTCAGTAATTATATTTTGTTTAACTTTATGTCCTAACTATTGAATGTACGTCAGGGTTTGCATTTTGAAAAATGGTTGGGGCCTGAAATAAGTCCATGAGATTTGAGGCTACTCAGGGCTGATTTTTAAACATGCTTCAATAGTTTAATAGAAGCACTCTCAGGGCTGATCTCGGGCCTGGGCTGATCAGCCTCGATAAAATGCAAACTCTGGTACATGTGCACAGTCGCAGATGACTTAACCATGTTTCTACATTATTGTTGGCTGCCTTTACAGGCAGCCAACAGTGATGTGAAAACACTGTCAAGATAAATGCTTCCTACTAGTAAAATTCTGAAGGAAGAATATACCTGGGACAACTTCTTCTGGGCAATATAAAGGGGGTGGTTTGTGGCTGTATGGGTACTTAAGGGTTAGCAGAAAGAGCTCTAGTAAATATGTTACCAAAATTAAATATTTAACTCTCTACATTTGGATATAAAAAAACAGAGTTTTCAGCAGCAGAAATTCTGCATAATGCAGGTGGGGATTTAACCAACTATATCTTGTTTGACAGAGATCGGTGATCTCTGTCAAACAAGATATAATTGGTTACATTTTGAGTGCTACAAGTGAAAAATAGTATCATCAAAGAGATTTCTATTAATTTACCTGCGTACTAAGGGTGGTTAATTATTCATTTACTGTGCTAAAGAGTGTTGTTCAAGCATGACAACTAGATGTTTTTTTTCCTGCAAGTCACAAAACAATATGTTTAACCAACAGAGTTTTCTTGTTTCAATAAAGAGTGTATCAGGAGAGTATATACAGAATGAATGCATTCAAACATCTCTGCCTCTAAGCAAGTTCAACTGAGAATGAAAGTGGTTTCACTATTATTATTAGATATTGTGATGAATGGACGGTAATATGATCTGAGGTTTGGAGCTTATGTTTAACCAAGATGTGAAGCATCGAGGTTGAACATATGCTCCGATCCACTTACCTCTGAACCTGTTACCATCAATTCATCACAATAGCTATATGTTCCAATAAGACTCTACCCATAGCCCCAAAACCAACATAAGGAAAAAATAGGCCAATGAAATCATCAGATGTGTACCCATACGCGCAACTAGTAGAAAGCTGTATGACGGAGGGCCACCCCGGATGCTGACATTATGTACACCATACATGGTATGGGTACATATAGAAATGGATTGGAGGAGTCCCTAATTTGATAGACAAAGGGTTAATATCTCTGGATCAAATTATTAGATTTACATAGAAAACTATACAGCACAGCACATCAGTAACCTAAATACATATATAAAGTAACCTGATAATCAGATTAATATTTTTTGAGTTATCGTATGCCGAAGAAATGGATTGGAGGGAGGAGTTCTTAATTTGAAGAATAAAGGGTTAATATCACAGGATAAAATTATCAGATTTACACCAAAAACTATACAGCTTGGCACGTCAGTAACCTGTACACATATATGAAGTAACATGACAATCGGATTGATATTTTTTGAGTTATCTCATACCAAAGGGATGGGAGGAATTTTCAATTTGAAGGATAAAGGGTTAATATCTCAGGATCAAATTTACACCAAAAACTATACAGCTTGGCACATCAGTATCCTGAACACAAATATAAAGTAACTTGACAATCCAAGCAATATTTTTCAAGTTATTGAATGGCAATTGGATTGGAGGAATTTTCAATTTGAAGGATAAAGGGTTAATATCTTGGGATCAAAATAACAGATTTACACCAAAAACTATACAGCTCACCACATCAGTAACCTGAACACAAATATAAAGTAACTTGACAATCCAAGCAATATTTTTCATGTTATCAAATGCCAAAGGGATTGGAGGAATTTTCAATTTGAAGGATAAAGGGTTAATATCTCAGGATCAAATTAGCAGATTTACACCAAAAACTATACAGATCGGCACATCAGTAACCTGAACACAAATATAAAGTAACTTGATAAACCAAGCAATATTTTTTCAAGTTATCGAATGCCAAAGGGATTGGAGGAATTTTCAATTTGAAGGATAAAGGGTTAATATCTCAGGATCAAATTAGCAGATTTACACCAAAAACTATACAGCTCAGCACATCAGTAACCTAAACACAAATATAAAGTAACTTGACAATCCAAGCAATATTTTTCGACTTATCGAATGCCAAAGGGATTGGAGGAATTTTCAATTTGAAGGATAAAGGGTTAATATCTCAGGATCAAAATAACAGATTTACACCAAAAACTATACAGCTTGGAACATCAGTAACCTGAAGATATATATAAAGTAACGTGATAATTGGATTGATATTTTTGAGTTATCTCATGCCAAAGGGATTGGAAGAATTCTCAATTTGAAGGATAAAGAGTTAATATCTCAGGATCAAATTATCAGATTTACACCAAAAAGTATACAGCTCAGCACATCAGTAACCTGAACACAAATATAAAGTAACTTGACAATCCAAGCAATATTTTTCAAGTTATCGAATGCCAAAGAAATGGATATGGATGCCGGACGGCCAGACGGACGCTCCAACATTTCGGGTTTATGGGCTACCAAAAAAACATTTTGTATGTCCAAAACCTTATTTTACCCAGAACCCCACCCTCTCCACGTTGGAACTTATATTTAACCCTAACCCCACCCCTCCACCCCAAAACCACACCCTAACCCTACCCCACCCTGACCCTAAACCCTAAAAGCCCACCCCAGACCCTAACCCCCACCCACTCCTGGGACCTAACCCCCCCAACCTTAAGCCCTACTCTGGGGCTCCCCTAACCCTAACCCCACCCCTGACCCAACCCCACCCTAGCCAAACCAATAGGATTAGGAGCTATTTTTCGGTTTAGGGGCTACTAAAACTAAAATGCCATCCCTGACCCCAACCCTACCCCCCCCCCCCCCCCCCCGGGACCTAACCCTCCCCAACCTTAAGCCCTACTCTGGGTCTACCCCTAACCCTAACCCCACCCCACTCCTAACCCTAACACTACCTTAATTTGGAGGTAGCCCCTAATAATAATATCCCCTAAACCTCCAATGTTGGCCCGGACAGACAGATGGACAGATAAAGGATGGACGAAAAATGGAGGTCCACTGCAGATGATGACATTATGTGTACCATACATAGCATGGGTACACATAAAAAACCCAACATGTTTCCCACGATGCCACTGGGCAAATAATCAATAAAACAGATAAAGGTTGAGACCACTCCATTTTACTTCAAATCAAAAACTTACTTGTAATTTAAACAATACTTAATTCGGAACATCGACTGCTGCATATGTGAAAAATGTAGAAACATGAAGTGGTTTGCAAATCACTCTGTCGATGGAATGATTGCAAAATGTGCAACATCATTTCAAATATTTTGCATGGTGACGTCAGATGGTAACATATGCTGCTGGAGCCATAAACATATTAGAAAATACTTGAGTGCTCATCCAATCAGAGGGCAAGAATTTTAGTCTTATTGGAACATAGTTCTTAAGAACTATTTAAACTCTGAGGTAAGGTACTGTTTCTGAAGAAGTAGAGAATTAACTGGTCGAATGCTAGAAGTCATTATGATGACTTTACTGAAAAGTGCTGAAATCCACTTTATTGGCTTACACTACAAGCATTAGCTTCTTGTTTTCTCGGCAGTAGAAAAACATTTTCATATATTATTTTTTGGTTGCAATTTATTGTACAGTACCAACAGGCACTCTCCATTAAGTTGTAATGAAACACTTCTTTTTGTACAGAATCTTGATAAACTCAAGCTCTTAATGCTGGCTGTATGGTATCTTTAACCCTTTACCCGACATGATGGCCAAAAATGGTCAGCGCTATTCTCAAAAATAGGCCAATTAATTTTCATAATTTTTTGTCTTAAAACATAGGTTATGACCCCTCATCAGAACGAGAATTTTGTTTGCAAGGGTCGTTTGCTTTTCATGCTAGGTAAAGGGTTAAAAAAGAATACTCATGTCACAAATTACGTTTGAAAAATAATTTGCCACTCAGCCAGTTAAAGAGCTCAACCAAAAAAATGGTTGAGCCAAAGGAGTTAACAGAAAAGAACTGAGAACATCATAAACTTGGTCACCCAGGTAAACTGACTAACTTACAAATAGATCAAGGTTAATGTTTTCAAATTATATTTCTAGATAGGAAAGGTAACAGTAACTCTTACCTTGCTGTGTATTTTAAAAGTATTTTCCATCAAATCTAGTCATGGCTGCTGAGAAACAGCCAGGAATAGATTTGATGGAAAATTCAATACAATTTACCAAACAAAAAGTTGATACAATTCTTATTTTAGTGGCAAGAGATTTTCTGTCCAGCTGGGCAAGAATATTTGCCAGAAGCATGTAAGGAGTTAATCCATCCAAATTGTATGTACATATATCAAAAGTCATTCAATGTCTTAATGAAAGCAGCACTTTGTCACTCTCATTAATATCTTGAAATTAATTCTTCAAGGTATGAAGATTATGAACAGAGATCCTTTTCCTAATTCTACATAATGCTGTTACTTCATCATACCTTTTTAAAGTTCTGAGTGAATGAAAGATTACCACTGTTGAAGTTTTTTTTATCATGTACATAATATCTAAAAATATATGTATTTCAGAATTAACCCTTTACCTAACATGAAAAGCAAACAACTCTTGCAAAAAAAAAATTCTTGAATAACTAATTTTTTTTCATTTTTTATCTCAAAAACATAGGTTATGACCCTCATCGGAATGAGCTCGTTCCAATGAGTGGTCATTACTTATGTTTTTGAGACAAAAAATAAAAAAAATAATGAAAATTAATTAGTGATTTTTGTGAATAGCGCTGGCCATTTTTGGCTGTTACGTTGGGTAAAGGGTTATAATTAAAATTCAAACCCTTCAGACTATACATGACTTGATTACATCCACATGAATTAAATATGAAGAAAACAAGGGTAGCTGCATTTCGTGCATAAGTAACTAATAAAATTCAAGGCCCTTTCTTGACATATTTCAGCATTTTCAAGACCCTACACTAGCCAACTTCAAATATTTTCAAGGCCTACCATCACTAGTCCTGACTAGGACCCACCAGTCATTACCCCCTCCTCCCACTTCCCTATGAGTGAAGTGGCAGGAGGGGGTAATGACCGGTGGGTCCTAGTTAGGACTACTAGGACTTGCAGGCCATTAATCCCTGCTCCCACTTCCCTTGAATGAATGTGGAAGGAGGGGGGTAATGGCTGGCAGGTCCTAGTTGGGACAACGCCTTCATGAACTCTGGCATATAAAGTTATTATGTAGTTATGATAACATGCTTCATCAACATTTTTATTTTGTGAATATTCACAGCTTTTCAAGGCCTCTTGGCACATTTTCCAAGATTTCAAGGAACTGAATGACCCTTAGTCAAATTCAAGGCTGTTCTTTGACTCCAAAGCCTTGTGGAAATCCTGATAAGGTCTCAGAGCTGGGATTCAGAAATTACATGTTCCCCTGGGAATGAATGTGGTCTCCTCATACTCTTGGTAAATGTGGTAACAGCATAATGGGAGCATTATGGTAATAACATGTCGTCGGCTGAGTGCTAGAATGTTCTATGTCCCATAGGGGACATAGAACATTCTAGCACTCAGGCGACGATGTTGCAAACAGTATGAAGAGATAAAATGATAAAATTCAATGAAAAGATGATTTGAAAATTAAGTTGATAAGCCTGCATAAAATGTTTCATAGCATCAAAATAAAAAATAAAAATGTCAAAACAAATTTTGTGAAACAGAACTAGTGTCAATGAAAAAACTCACAAGATTCTCAGGTTTTTCTTTCAGTAACAAGCCACACAGATGTTCAAAAAGAGGAACAGAAACATCTCCAGAGACAGGAGTGCTTGTATTTTCAGACGAAAGTAGACAATGCCATTTCTGAGCCTCACTCTGTTTTTCTCTTTTGCTCTGTTTGTCAGTTTCTTCAATATAAAAGATGGAATATATGAGAAATGAAATACAATATCTAAGAAGCAAAACAAAAGATCAAACACATTACTCACAGATCTTCGGGATAAACAGAGCCAAGAAAAACATTTATATAAAACTGTTTTGTTATGACAGACATACTCCAATAAACTGTAACAAAAGAGTTATTTATTAACAAAATTCAACTATGACTCTCAATGCTGGTGGAATAAATTTGAAAAAAAAAATCACTCATTATATAAATCACCTTGGAAAAATAATTGGCACTCTTTCAGTTAAAAGGCTTCACATTCTGCAGATTGTCTTCATGTTCTCTTGGAACCAACACTATTTTGTTCACATGCAGTTGGTTTGTTACAATTTATTGGATAATGCTGGAAAGCACTCAAAACTGATATTTTGGACATTCCAGGGTCTCCACTATGCCTAAATTACACACTTGGCACTCCTTTTCAGTGTCTTCAGTTCCAACAACCACGGCCTCATCTTGAACAACAGTGATCTACCAAAGGTGCCATCAAAAAACAGAACAACCTGTCTTGAGAGACCGCCCTTTGGGCCACAGAAAAGTGGTCTCTCAAGACAGGTGGTCTCACATAACAGGTTTCAGGTTTTCTCAAGTAGTGAATAACCAACCACAAAATTCAGAAATGGAGAAGAATGGACTTTTGTAATTACTTTGTAGTTGTTCTTTTTTATGAAGTTTTTGTAACAAATTGAAATGGACTGTTATAAAAATTATAAAAATAAATTAGTGTTGAAAATCTTCATTGAAGATTTTCAACACTAATTTATTTTTATAATTTTTATAACAGTCCATTTCAATTTGTTACAAAAAGATTTCCGAAAGGAATGGTTTTGTGCGCCGAAGGCGTGCAGGGGCGATATGGGAAACAAGCCCCTTTCGACCCTCGGTGACTGTAGATGATTTTGATTGTCTGGGCCTGGCAAAGGAGGAATGTAGAAAGAAGCACCTTATCATCTTCTATGTTTTTTGCGGGACTTCTTCTTTGGAGGTGGTTGTGATGGAGAAGAATTTGTAGAATCTTGTGGTGGTTGTGGTGGAGATGAGTTTGTCGGGTCTTGCTGGTTTCTTTTGTTAATGAGATCTTTGGCCATTCTGGAGATTTCATCTGAGCGCTTATCACCATCTTTGCACTTTTCCTGGAGCTTATTACACTGCGCCCTCAGTTCCCTTGCTTCTGTTATCAGTGCGGCCAGTGTTGGTTGGTTGGCAGAGTCTCCCTTGCCCGGGCTGTCCGGAAGCGAAGGAAGAGGGGAGTGAGGGGTGGGAGGCGGTGAAAAAACAACTTCCAGTTCCTCCTCAGTCTCCACTGGATGTTCCTCATCCAACTGAACCAGCTGAGGAGCCGGCAGTTGATTGGGTGTACCAGTGGGACTAGGAGGGGAACTGGCGGCTGCCTCCAGAGCCTCCACCCCCTCACTCAACTCTTTCTTCCTATTCCGGAAGGCCTCCAAGCACCGAGCGTCCCTGCACTTGGTCGATGGGCTCTTCTTCTTTTTCTTGTGTCTCTCTTCAGGGCCTCCGTGCCCCTTCGGGTGAGGACCAGTGGGAGAGGGGATCCTCTCTCCAAAAGTACTACCTCTCCCCGAAGAGGTTGGTGTTGTTGTTGTTGGATTCACAATTTCATATTCCACTTTCAGGTGGACGCTCAAGCCTATTTCCTGGATAGTCCAGGAGACAGGGCATGAGACGCCCAGAGCTGAAATGGTTTTCACTAGTCTATCTGGTAGTTCCATCGCTATCTAGGTGTTGTTCTCGCTCTGAAGTCAGATGTGTGAATGAATGTAATGAACACGAATGGTTGTTTTCCTCCAAAGAGTCCAACTATAACAGAGACAGCCTGAGGCAGATTATACTTGCCAGTGATGGCCATCACTCATTATCATCCCCGAAGCGGCAGACTATACTTGCCCGAAAATCCAGAATGACTGCACCCTCGGGGAGAGGTAGTACCTTTGTGAGAGGACCCAACCTCCCACACTGGTCCTCACTCGAGGGTTCAACCGACATCTGCCAATGATACTACCCATCCACAACTGGACACTACTGGAGACACCTGCCGAGTACCGGATCCTTTTCCTCCTCCAACACGCCTTGACATGTGAGAGCCACCCTATACAGTCACAGAGGGTCGAAAGGGTCTTGTCCCCCATACAGTCCCTGCGCGCCTTCGGCGCGCGAAATCATCAATTCGGTTCAGGTCACATTAGCCAGCCACCATTTCTACTCCAACTCCAGCAGACTCACCCATCTTGCCTCCAGCCTCACAGCTGGAGATGCCAGATGTGGACAGTCTTGCGGAGACTGAGTTGGAAATGGAAGCTGCCTTTTCGCCTCAATACACTGTACGCAGTTGATATATACGGCTTACTACACGACTGTTCAAATCGTTCAAAGGAGAATAGAATAGAAAACAGAATGGCATCTTTTATGAAAAAGTCTTCTTTAAATACCCAGGAAAAGAGGAGGGAGGAAAATAAAAGAAGGAAGCAGGACAGGAGGGATAAAGAGAATATTGCAAGGAGGGTTTCATCCCAAGGGAGCAAGGTAAGTCCTAACCTATTTACTGTTAATAACTCCAATGTGGGGGGTGACGATATGACAAACCATAGCAAGTCAGATTGTGAGGGGTACTCTCCTGCCCAGTTCATGGAAGAACTGAGAGGACTTAGGGAACAGATAGTTCACCTCACTAAAAAAATAGAAGAAAAGGACGCTAAACTCGAGGAAAAAGAGGCTTTCATTAGGGATTTGATTAGGGGAAGTTTCACTCCACCAACACCTGTTTCACCTGTCAGGGAGATTCAGGTAGTGGCGGAGGTCCACAAGGTCCCTGAAAATCAAAACGTAACTACACTTGCTAGTGAAATAGTGTTAGACACCGAAGAGACTAGGGGGCAAAAAACGTACGCTGAAGTAGCAGGAGGGGTCAAAGTTACCCGGGAGGTGACTGCAAGGGGCGAACTGGGTGCTCAGCCGTCAGAAAGTAGAAACGAGTTAGGTTTGCAGGACCCCGTCGATCCACTGAATTGCAAGGCTTTCTGCCCTGACAAAGATATCATCGAAATGTTGGCCTCCCAGAAAGGTCTGGGTTACAGTCGGGTCAAATCACCAGAGGACTGGGTTAGCACCACTACAACCACCAAAACACCAAACAAAAGAAAGAAATTAAGTTTAGATCCTGAGAGAGAAACACAGGAGTTAGTGGATGAGGAGGGGTTCATTCACACTGTCGATAGACAGACAAAAAAAGTGAGGAATTGCCCCTCCTCCCCCTCTAACACCTCTGCCTCCACCTCTGGACCAGGGTCTGAGCAAGCCTCAGATCTGAATACCTCACCCGGTATCCCATCTCTCATGGAAAAACCCTGGAATAAGGTAGTAGTAAACAATATTGATCAGCTAAAAAATCTTAACCAAAACTCCAACAACAACAGGGGGAAGCGGAATCCCCTCGCTTCCACCAATGCCACAGGTCAGGATAAGGAAAAGGGCAATAACAACCAAAAGAACAACAAAGGATCCACCCCCCCTGGATTCATAATAGTAATCACCAGGGTTCACCCTGACACGCCAAGGGAACTCATAAATCAAGGGTTACAGAATTGCAAATGGGAAAGATTTACGTCCAAGGCCACTGGGAAGTCGACCTGGAAAATCAAAGCCATATGCCCAAATCGGGAAACCAAATCAAAACTGTTAGCCAATGGAATACATATCAATAATAGGCGACACATGGCGGAGGAATTCAGAAGTACTCCTCCCCCGATACAATGCCACAAGTGTCAGAAGTTCGGACATTTAGCCAACAAATGCAGAGGGACCTTAACCTGCATGATGTGTGGAGGTAATCACCTCACCAAATCATGCAGATTAGAGTCCCCCTCCTGCCCCAATTGTAAAGGGGACCACCCTAGCAACTACCGCAGGTGTCCCCATTGCAAGAAGGTAAAAACAAATATAGAACTCAAAAACCTAAACCTAACCAAGCCTTACAATGCCTCATCCCCCCACGTTGTGTGCTCCCTTATCGCAGGTGCACTTCACTCAGTATTGGAGAAGCATATAAACACCAACTTAGGTGACATCTGTCGAGATGTCAACCGATCCGCTTCTCGGCTTTTCAAGACCCAGATTTCTGAATCAATAGTCAAGGCCGCCATCAAAATTAACTAAAGCCACCGCTTATCTCTATCCAAACACCGTGACTAAATGTCACCCCCCTATGAATAAGTTACAAATAGCCATGTGGAACGCTAGAAGCGTTAGCAATAAAAAACTTCAAATGAGCCGATACTTCGAAGGCACAGACATTGTCTGCATCTGCAAAAGTTGGCTTCAACCCAGCAGAAATTTCTCAATAAGTGGGTTCAGCACTATTAGAAGAGACCGACTAACCACCACAGGTGGCGGCGTCGCTCTTCTAATAAAGCAGAACATCAAAACCAAAAACATAAAAACTAATCACCTCGATGCAGAGGTGATTGCAACTGAAATCACTGTCGACAACAAAAACATCGCGATTGTTATTATAACGACCCAAGCAAAATTGTTTCTGACACTTCTTTGAATTCTTTACGAGGAAATACAAACACTGCATTTTCCTCGGCGACTTCAATGCCAAACACTTGTACTTTGGCTGTAACAAAACCACCCCTAACGGTGAAGCCCTCCTTGAAATCACTAAAAAGCATAACCTTCATGTGGTTATGAACGACAGCTCTGCAACTTATATCAGTAATAACCCATTATTCTCATCCGAGATCCTCGATCTAATTATCGCCAGTGACTCTCTGATAAATCACATAGATGACCACTGGGTCGGCAATAACGACTTAGGCAGCAATCACCTCCCGGTCCATGCCTCACTGCTGCTAGGAAATGGCCCACTCAGGTACCCCCCACTCTCCGCAGAAATTTTAGAAAAATTAATTGGAACCTCTATCGTGACATCATCGATGTCAAACTCACAAACACCCCCCCCCCCCCCCCCCCCCCCCCCATTCCAATGCAGCGGAACTCGAAACCCAATGCGAGGGCATAGAGAAAATCATTAACTCAACCCTAAACGAAATATGCCCAAAAGAAGAAGTACGCCCCTGGAGAAATACTATCTCGGGCGACACACTCTCACTAATCAAAACTAAATGGAAAGCTCTTCGCGCTCTTAAAACCGAAACTGACGCCGGTAAGAAAGGTGACCTCAAAAAAACATACAACCACCTTCATGGGGAGGTCAAGAAAGCCCTCCAAGCTGAAAAACAAGCAAACTGGGAAAAGGCAACAGCCGATCTAAACGGAGTCCAGGATGCCAAAAAATTCTGGGACTCCTTCAAAACCCTAACTGGGCAAAAAGACAAAAGCCACAAAGCCGAAGATGGTTCCTTCACGCGCACCGACAAAGACAAGGCCGACACCTTTGCCGACCTCCTAAGAAAAATGCATCGCCTGCACCAAGGCGTGGGCAACGATGACGCCGCCATAAACGCCATTGATGACTACATCAATGAACACCCTGATACCTTCCGTGACCCCAAATTCGATAACGAGCCAGAAGACGGAGATGACGATGACCTCGTCACCCCCATCACTAATGAGGAAATCATCAACGTCATAAAAAAATGCAAAAATTCCTCCTCACCCGGCGAAGACGAAGTAAGCTACAAAATTCTAAAACAAAGCCCATTCTCCCTAATTGAAAAACTAAACAAACTGTTCAACGCATGCCTCACCCATGGCTACTTTCCCAAATGTTGGAAAAAAGCCATTGGTGTCATGGTACCAAAACCGGACAAGGATCCCTCCGATCCAGCCAGCTACCGCCCAATCAGCCTACTCAGCTGCATTGGTAAGACATTCGAACGAATCCTTACCAATCGGTTCAGGGGGCACCTTGAAGACAACGATTTTTTCAATAAATGGCAAAGAGCCTATAAAAACCGTAAAGAAGCCATCGAACATGTCCACCGACTAGTCACCCAAATGAAAACTGCTACCAACAATCAGCAAATAGGTGCGGCAGTCCTGTTATACGTCGAAAAAGCATTTGACTCCGGTTGGCACAATGGAATGCGCTACAAATGATAAAAAATGAGACTCCCCAAGAAATTGCTCAGATTACTATCCTCTTTCTTAAATGATCGCGAAATTAAAGTCAGAGTGAACAATGAAATGTCTGACAGTGTCCCCCTTGAAGCAGGCACCCCCCAAGGATCCGTCCTAAGCCCCCTCCTTTACATCTTCTACGTAAATGACCTTAACTTCTCTGAGGATCGTGTTCAAGTCTCCCAATTCGCGGATGATAAGGGCCTCTGGGACTCTAACAATACGGCCAATCTGCTTCAAAAACCCCTGCAACGTGCTCTCGGTGACCTAGAACAATGGTGTGCCAAATGGAGAATTAAGCTAAACGCCAATAAAACCCAACGAATCACCTTTACTCGCAAGAAAAATAAACGTGATTTTGACCTAAAACTTATGGATAACACCCTCCCCGGAATGCAAAGAAGAAAAAATTCCTGGGCATCACCATTGATCAAAAACTGTCCTTCAACAAACATACCGACGACATGGCGAAAAAAGCTACCAAACGAATTAACTTACTGAAAATGCTTAAGGGAACTTCATGGGGGGGCCAACCAGTCCACCCTACTCAAATTATACAAATCCTTTGTGCGCCCTGTACTCGAATACGGTGCAATCATATTAACTGATCTCAACCAAACTAATATGGGTAAACTCCAGAGGGTCCAAAATCACATGCTTAGAGTTGCCCTCCGCGCCCCATGGGACACACCCATCAAAACACTCCACGACAGGGCCGATATCCCCACCATTAAAGACCGCCTAGCCACCCTGGCCACGAAAAATCATGACTGGTTAGCCGACAGCGAACTAATCTCCGAACTTGGAACCATTTGCGAAAGCCGACAAAAAACCCAAAATTGCAATAAAAACTAAGACTGATCGAAAAACAGTCAGCGCGCATAAACAACACGGGGAACAAAGGGGAAGGGTAGATAGGCCAAGCCATTGTCTGTAAATCTACTGCGACCCCACAGTACGACATGTCCTGCTCCAGGCATGCTACAATGCGTGGAACCAAACTACCCTGCCCAAACTCGTGACCCTAAATAAACTCATTTAATCTGAATATGGTCGAAACCAGTGAAGGGCATAACAGAAACACCCTCGGGTGTGGTTTAGTGTCCAAACATGTTACCCTCCCGCTACAAACTCACTATCACCCTATGAAGGTGATCTAACAGGCTGATCAGCAGCTTAACTGTGATCATAATTAAAACATAATGTGCTACTTTTCACTCTTATTCTATTGAGAACTAATTCTGCCTTCTTCTTTTAAGCAGGTACACAGACCAACACCCCAATAACCGCTACAGACAGTCTAACCATTATGGAAACAATCACCCCCACGGTTCCTGAACATCCTCCGCTCCCTCCCTAAAAGTGGTCGACCACTTTAAGGGAGGCGAGCGTTGGTCCTGCACCCTGCCTCTGCCCCTTTTTGTAAGCGCAATGCGCATCTTTTTGTCCCAACCCAATAGGATTACAATGCAGGCCTGCCCCCGAACCAGGGAAGTTCGGGTCTTCTTCTTGGTGGTCCCCGAAAGGGGTCGTTGTTGTTTCCTTCAAAGACATCCTATCAAACAGAGACAGCCTGAGGCAGATTATACTTGCCAGTGATGGCCATCACTTAAAATCATCTCCGAAGTGGCAGACTATACTTGCCCGAAAATCCAGACCAACTGCACCCTCGGGGAGAGGTAGTACCTTTGTGAGAGGACCCAACCTCTCACACTGGTCCTCACCCGAGGGTTCAATCGACATCAGTCAAAGAAACCATAACGCCACAACCGGTGACACCTGCCGAGTACCTGAACCTGTTCCTCCTTCAACACGAGTAGACATGTGGAAATTAGTCATTTACAGTCAATGAGGGTCGAAAGGGGCTTGTTCCCCATACCGTCCTTGCGCGCCTTCGGCGCGTTAAACCATTCCATTCCAGGTCACAGTGGTCTCTCAAGACAGGTGGTCTCTCAAGACAGGTGGTCTCCCATAGCAGGTCCATTATAGAGTAAAACCAATCAGTGCCTGGCAGATGTGGTCTCTCAAGACAGGTGGTCTCTCAAGACAGTGGTCTCTAAAGACAGGTTTTACTGTACTTTTCAAACTCTGACTTTTCTTTGCCACAGAGGCCACCCAAAGACTTCTTTGCTTTCCCCCCTCTCGTCAATTCAGGTTACAATCTGCCAGGAATCTTTCTCCGAGGATTTTTTTACCCTGGGTTGTGCCCACTTTTAAGTCTGAGATCTCCATTGAATAGTTCTTTATCAACTTCCTCACTTGGTCTATCCACCCTATCTTTACATTTGGATTCCAAATATTCTCAAACATTAATTCATCCTGGAGATTTACCAAAATAGTTAAGATAACATAGTTTCATTAAGTCTATCCTGTCCTTAACCCTCATCCACCCAATGTAGCACTCTACTAACACTCTATTAGTTAAATGAGCAGGTGTTACACCCGACCAACCAACCGACCAACAAACTGACTGAATGTCTGGCTTTAAAATTCTGTTTGACCAATCAAAACCTAATTTGACATGTGGGTTGATCATGATGAGAGGAAGAATGTTACTCATGTGTGTCTGCCTGTTTAACCCTTTCCCCATTGCAGATGATATCAAAATTTATTATTTTAAATATTATTTTTTTTAATTTTTCCAAAAAGTTTCAACAAAACCATATCATGTGACCCCTCAATGGAATGAGCCCGACGAGCTTGTTCCAAAGAGGGGTCACATGATATGGTTTTGTTGAAACTTTTTGAAAAATAGTATTTTTTCAGCTGCTGAATTTGCATATTACGTGGGCAAATGTGGCTTCTTCATTGGGTAAAGGGTTCAAATTCTAAAATTTTACTTGACCAACCACAATCAAACTTGACATGAGGGTTGATTACAAGGAGAGGAAAAATCTTACTCACTTTTTAGTTATTATGCCAAAGGTGAAGATCACAATGACCTTGAACTCTGTTTTCACTTGAAGATATCTTTAATCAATTTAGGGAATACCTAATATGTGAGGTGAAAATGATAAGAGGAAGAACTTTATTCATTTTTCAGTCATTGTGCAAGAGGTCAAGGTTACATTGACCCAAAACTTGAATTTGTTTTCCATTCCACAACTAAACATCTCCGTTGGTTTCTGCTCTGTTACCACAGATATTGTTTTACCAATCTGGAAGACATTTGACATGAAGATTGGAAGTGATAGGAAGAAGAAACCTATTCATCTTGAGAACTTGGAACAAAAATCATGGTTATGGTGATCCTAAAATTGAAATTGGTTTCCATTCCATAACTAAAGATATCTTTGACAGATTTCAAGGAACAATATTAGCAGATGAATAGCAAATAACTATTTGTTATATCTCACCATTCAACAGTATGGTGACTTAAAATGTCTATCAACAGACAGGTGTTATGCTCAATGCAATACATTCTGAACCTTCCAGTCAGAAGATAGAAGTACTAGCAATTAGTGACTATATTATAAATATTGCATGGGTTGGAGATGACTAAGCCAAAATAGTGATCCTTAGGGAAGAATACTTCACACACCGAGGACAATTCTTGATATAGTCAATGACATGCCATGTAAAAGTTATTACATTTTATTATATGACAGTAAAAATCTGGTAATTTAATTGGCATAAACACATGTCAGCAGTGTTGATATACTCCAATATTGCTGATCTATTCTATTTTTATCGAAATCAAGTTGACATTTCATCACACTGTCATTGTTGTCTATAAAGAGTGCAGGTAGGCTGATATAGAGGATCTCAAACGAGTGATGTTTGGATAGAAGATTTTTTGAAACGAGTGTGATGAATTTGATTCACAACGAGCCTTTAGGCGAGTTGTGAATCGAATTCATCAAACGAGTTTCAAAAAATCTTCTATCCAAACATCACGAGTTAAAGATTCTGTATATCACATGAATTTTCGAATGTTTTTTACACTTTTTATTTAATTCATTGTCACTAAATTCTCCCAAAACAACCGACAATCAGTTCAGTGGCTCAGACGCTTCACACCATGACGTCATGAATGCGCTTTACTTGCACCTGTTGTCGTAATTGACGTCATGTGAACTACGCACAAGAATACAATGCTGCTGCTATGGGACCACGCGTCGATTAGACACTAGTTGATAATCAGGAAATAAGACATGGGTTGTTGCATCGAAATTAATGATGTTTCATGTGATATATAATGATTTCAAATACCTGTTTGCGATAAAAATAGAAATGGTATTTCCAACTTGCTCCTTCCTTTAATTTCCCTGTTGTAATGTTTAGGAACTTTTCAAACATAGCAATTTACAACATGAACAAATAAGTTAATGCACATTGCTTCTTAAATATATACATATGTTGAAATTAAATTTATTTTATTGCATACGAATATGCAATTTCACTTGAGAAATAACAAACTAGGATCCCTGGAAAAATCTCTTAAAAGGGTGCATTGTGTTTCATCAGTCTAATGTCTTAGAATTTATTCCACAGCTGTTTGTAGAAGAAATTGTATATTGCATGAGAACAGTGCACAGCTATTTTTAGAACCCCGACAGGCAAAATTATAAGAAACATTAGAGTACCTCTCAGCAATCTGAGAAAGGGAATGTCACATGGGATTTAAAATATCCTGTTAACCAATATCCACTTGAATGGCCTCCTCATTTCACTCAATAGAATCTATATGATTGGTTCTAAACCATCCTCAAGCTTGTGCCAAAAAAATGTTCAGATTGTTTGTTTTTATTTCACTGAAAATATATTGTTCTCATTCTTAATTTGAAAAATTTGTCCTCAAAATCATTGTCATTTTGAATATATAATTTTTGTTCTTTCTTTAAAATGCAATACGCTACTTCAAGAATTTGCACATATTGAATCAAACATTGTTAAAGTGAGCTGATATGTATTCTGTTGTTGATGTCAGAGAGCTGATTAAATTTGATGCTAGTTGCATGTCATTTGATCTGCAGTGTAACCTTAAAACAGTTACTTCACTATGACGTCAAATACTACAGCTGTTTTGTTTGATGCAAAACTAGATAATTATGCCACAAATAAAATCAATGTCTGTTACTGCATGATAACAATTTTCAGCTGTTGTGTGTGGATTTTTCTGCCAGGAGTGATGATGTAACTATAAATAATAACAGAAATAATCACTCCCAAAATTCCAAATGAATTAAAGCTGTTTATGTCCATTTCTTAAATGCGTTAACTATTAGAAGCATGGTAAAAAAAGAGTGAATTCATTGAATATCACACACTGTTGAAGACTTAACTGGTAGAGTGCTGGAAGCCCATAGTTGGGCTTTACTCTGAAGTACAGGTAACACAACTTCAAGGCCTCATATTCAGTAGATGTTTTTCGCTTTATCTTTGAAGTAAAATTATATAGTCTGCGAGGATTTGCCTAGTTACAATTTATGGGAGAGAGCCTATTGGCACTCTCCCACATACTGTAACAAAGCAAAGACACGTGAACAAATTCTGATGACCAAAAATAATTTAGCACTCCTCGAGTTACTGCCCAGCATGTTTTTCTAGTTAACCCTTTACCTAACATGAAAAGCAGACAACACTTGCAAAAAAATTTCTTGAATAACTAATTTTTTGTCTCAAAAACATAGGTTATGACCCCTCGTTGGAACAAGCTCGTCGAACTCATTCCAACAAGGGGTCATAACCTATGTTTTTGAGAAAAAAAATGAAAAAATAATGAAAATTAATTGGCGATTTTTGAGAATAGCACTGGCCGGTTTTGGCCGTTACGTTGGGTAAAGGGTTAAATGTCATCCGCCCCTTCATGCAGATGACAATTCACTAAAAACAACTGCTCAGAATTCGCTACTCCTCCAGCTCACTATTATCTAAGCCTGTCAGTGTCAGACCAACTGTTGTATTACATCATGAACGAGTAGACACGATTTCAGGTGTTATGAATACAGCAGTTGCGATTTTTCCTATACAGTAAAACCTATCTTGAGAGACCACTGTCTTGAGAGACCACATCTACCAGGCACCGATTGGGTTTACTCTATAATGGCCCTGCTATGGGAGACCACCTGTTTTGAGAGACCACCTGTCTTGAGAGACCACTGTGACCTGGTACCAACTTGTATTTTTATGCCATAATAGACCTATCTTGAGAGACCGCCCCTTTGAAGACTGAAACCATGACAAAAACTTTTTACCTGTTCTGCAATTGGAAAATCCATTGTGGTTATACTAACATAATTAAAAGTATTAAAAGCTCTTAACTGGGTTTCAATTGCTAACTCATTAAAGATTGAGATGTTTTTATAAGACCCATTTGAAAAGATTAGGATTATTGCTGAATAAACAATTTCATACATAACTGAAATGTGACAGATAGGAATAAAAATAAATTTGTGTTGAAAATCTTTTTGTAACAAATTGAAATGGACTGTTATAAAAATTAGAAAAATAAATTAGTGTTGAAAATCTTCAATGAAGATTTTCAACACTAATTTCTTTTTATAATTTTTATAACAGTCCATTTCAATTTGTTACAAAAACTTCATAAAAATGAACAACTACAAAGTAATTACAAGAATCCATTCTTCTCCATTTCTGAATTTTGTGGTTGGTTATTCACTGACTTGAGAACACCTGAAACCTGTTATGAGGGACCACCTGTCTTGAGAGACCACTTTTGTGTGGCCCAAAGGGCGGTCTCTCAAGACAGGTTCTACTGTATTGGATCCTGGCATCAAAACAGTTCAGTTTACTAGAAAAAACTGTATGTAAAATTCTAGTTCCCCCATCAGATCTCACCAAATTCAGCTTCAAGGCCCATCTGCTGAAGAAGAATATCCAAGACTTCTTTTGGGTAGCAGTCAGATAACAATATTAAATGGGTCTGTCGAACTGATAATGGTAAAGGAGAGTTATGCACCAATAATCTCATTACTTCAGACTTTATGGAGAGGTCATCACTTTCTGTCAAACTCTGTAAATACACAAATTTAAACAATAATTAGCTGGTAGAATAGTACAATATTTTACGAGTTACACATTTATTCATCAAAAAACGCGTTCTTCCGCTGTAGAGCTGAATACCTTTAGGCTTCACCAATAAACTTGAACAGTTTCACCTAACGAATTGACTGCATCGACCTGCATAATTTACACATCAAGCAGCTGAGGAAAAATTATTTTTATAAATTATTTAAATAAAACCATAATATTTGCCCCCTCAATGGAAGGCACTCATTGATGATCACATGATAAAAACAACAAGTGCACTGCATTGGTAACCCACCAAGATAGCTTTTCTGAGAAGGGTGCCATTAAACCAAGAGTTTTAGATTTTTATCGGAGGATCATTGTTACTGGACAAACTAATAAGGGAATGGGATGAGAGCATGAGGGATAGGTGGATGAGGGAGACTATGAGAAACAGGTCAATGTCAATATTATATAGTTGGGAAAATAAGAAAATGCCAGTGAGAAATATTGCAAAACTTTTTGTGTACGAATGCTGGGAGATTAGAAGGGACAATGGGGTTGGGATGACATGTGTGGGACATGGGGAATGAAGGCCTTCTCAGTAGAGGGGGGGGGGGGGGGGGCAGCAAAGCAGCAGACAGTTGAAGGATTATTATTATTATAATGAACGTATGTAAAAAAATATATATATATATAAAAATTCTTAACACAGACAGCGACGTATTTATGGCTCGATTCTACTAGGGTACTAAATTCAGTTCTACTCCAAGTGGAAAAATTCACTACACTGGTATGAGTTAGAGCAAAAAAATTCTCTCCTCCTCTACTATGGAAACTAAACATTTGTTTTAGGGACAAAGAGCAATTTTGACAGATAAATATAGCCAGAGATTAGACTCTATGATATGTTTGTGTAATAGATATTTATGTTTGTATAACCTTTTCATATAACCTATTTTCATACCCATTTGATATGAGTTTTTGTAATAAATATATGTTCATAATTTAAAAAGTATGTGTTGTTTTTCTACCCCAGTGAGCCCAAATATGACTCCAGTGACTTGATTTGACACAAACTTCAAGCTCCCCCCACCCCACAAAAAAGGATGCAGTGTACCAAATATCAAGAGAATTCGCCTGGTAGATCTGAAGAAGATTTAAAAATAAATTTCCTCATATTGCACCAAGTTAAAATTCAGATTCCCTTAGGGAACCCAAATATGAACCCAGGGACTTGTTTTGAACAAGCCTCAATTTGACCCCTCTTAGAATGTTGTATACCAAATATCAAAAGATTCTGATTGGTACGACTGGAGAATAGAGCTGGGCAGTTTATCGGTTTTTCGGTTCGCTTGGGTTTTTTTTTCAAAACCGAAACTGAACTGCCGCCTTAACAAAAAAACAAGGCTTTCGGTTTCAACAAATTTCCCAGAATTGGTAAGTTTATGACCTCTCAAACACTTGCTTTCCAATGCCAAAGGCTTAAATGTCGGGCAAAGGTTAATGCTGTTCCATTTATGCTTACTTCGAGAGGACTGACAACAAATCCCCCCCCCCCCCCCCCCTCAAATAGTGGTAGCAAATTTCTTGCATCTTAAATGACATCTACAGAACCACCACCAGAGAGAATATGAAAATTTAAAAGTCTTACGTAAGAATCCACACATGCAGAGAATCGTTAAGTAAATTTAATGAACCGGGCACAGCCCAGGGGTCAGTCTGGCAGCTGATTTTGGGGAGAAGTGACTTCTCCCTCCAGAGACTTTAGGGAGAAGTCAGGGCCAGGAGGGAGAAGTCAGTGGACATGAGGGAGAAGTCAGAAAAAAAACAAAAACATATATGATATCATGACAAAATAAATGTACACAGAGGACACAATTGTGGAGAAAAAAATAAATAAAAGTTATACAAACATACCTGTACATACACAAACAAAACTAAGTCATGTAGGTTAAAATCCCCCCCCACCCACCACTACAAAAAATTGTGTCGACCATGGTTTCTGAACACCCTAACTCTTTCCCTAACAGTGATGACTAGGATTACCATGCAGTTGATTTTGTATTTGTCTCAATGCAGTGGATTTGAAATTTGGCATTACCCATGGTGAGAGTGTTCTTCTCTGTAATAAAAGGTATATTCTTTTAACAAAAATATTTAAAGTATTTAAAATAAATTTCAAGTTCACATAAGAAGCTGGGTCATTCATGGTTTCTGAATGTCCTAATTGAATTGAAAAGTGTAGTTAAAAAAGTTTTCGACATCCTTCGTAAATTAAGCGTCATTAACAATTTGAGTTAATTTATTTCTGAGGTAAATGACAAAATATTTCAGTTGTCTCCCTTACCTGCTGCGCTGGGTGATAATACTCTGTTCAGAAAAATGACAATTCCTGCAATCCATCGCACATTGACACATGCGATTGGTGCTATAAGACCTGCCTTCTTATCCATCCTAATATGTGTGATTTCTATCGTAGTCTTATTACATTTAACCCCCTTCCAACACAGGTTTTCAAAGAAAAACTTTCAATGCAAATTGCGGGGCGAATTTCAATGCAACAAATTTTTCAGTGGAACACAGCGTAACCGTAAGCAATTTCGACGTTTTTATGGATGAACTGTCCCCTGCACATTTTTGGGGGGTTTTGAAACGATGGTTAACTTTAATAAATTCTAATAAACTTGATGCGTGTCTTGTGTCATTCATTGTTTTTGCTGACACTTTTGGTTTTAAATAGCATTTTGTGCTGGTTGCTATCAGTTGGTGCTTATTGTCCGAATGACTATGCCATTACAACTCTTTTCAGAAATATAAACTTGGGCTAGTTTAGGCTATTTTCAGAGCCGTATGACAGATTTTAACAGCAGCCGTGTTTACATTTTTGTGAATACGGTAGCATTGTTTTTTTGGAAATAAAACATAAGAAAATACAGTAAACTGCCATGTCTCCCAAGGAAGTTTTGGAGGGTGACTTGAATTTCGCCCCCAATGTAAGCCAAGGTGACTTGAGGAATGACAAGGCGATTTCTTCGCCCTAGTCGCCCATTCGGCTGACCCCTGGCACAGCCCCAGGCTCACTCATATTCGATCAAATAGGTATTGCAAGTTACTTGACAATATTTGGAGTAAAAGTAATATAAATTACCTATGACCCCAAATCATCTGCATAAGGCAGGTAGTAAATTAGCCTGGAGGTAAACAAAAAATTTATTGAGTTTTAAAACCTCAAAGTTCACATGGAAAAAATCACAAGTAAATTATGTTAATTAACCAACTTCTGGCACGTTCTCTGAAGTAACATGTTCAGAGATAACGCTGTGCATTGGCAGTTCGGTTTTCTGACAACAATAAAATGGTTAAATTAAAATAGAACATATCCTGTTAAATGGATGGGAGGTAACTATTGAAAGTTTTTTTAAAACTTATTGGGAAATGTTTGTATACTATTTGAACTAACTTTAAGGAATCGCGCAGTACTGCAGGTCTATCAGGTATAAACTGTCAAGTGTCAAGTTAACACTGCATTCCCAATACAAAGTTGTTATAATCAACATGTTTTCCCCTGACCATGTGTATTTTGTGTGCAATATTGCAAACTTTCTTTCAAATCCCATTATGCAGCCGTCTCCCTTCAAAAATATCAATCACGTGTTTTGACTAAGATGAAATGAGCGCAGGGATCAGCCAAGAGAACGAAGTGAAGTTAGTAATATCTTCACCTTGTCAGCGCTCACTTCACCCAATTTCTATGTTTGTGCAAAATCAAAGTCAAAAACGAACCTCTAAAGTCAAAATTTGGAGAGATATTGTGAAAGCAAGCATTGGAGTGAATGAGTTACCAATAAAAGTGATCCATATATCACGACTTACTTCAATCATAGTTATCAAAATCACAGACATATGATTTATGTTCGTTCCTTTTATTCCACTGTCATTTGAAACACGGGGCAGTCTATTTTCAAGCGATGTGATAATTACCAAAATAAGCACAACAATTGCATATTATCCACCAAAACCAGGGTCAGAGCTTAGCGACTCCATAAAAATTAAGGAAATGTTGATTATTGCTAAAATATTGCTTTTCTTGTAAATTTCTGCATCTTGACAAGGCCCCAGATCTCACTGACAGAACAAGGCAGATCCCACCAGTGGTGGAGCCATGGTTTGAAATCAGACATGTTAACCTCCCAAAAATTTTTTCAGGGAGATTGAAGAAAATTTTCAGGGAGATGACATGATTTTCAGGGAGATTTTTTTTGGCGCGTAGAAACCATGTGTGGATCGATCAATTTTAAATACAAATTAATACCAAATACCCTCCCCCCCCCCCACACACACACACACAGGCATAACAGGAAACAGCCCAACAACAATACATCAAAGGAACATATGCCAACGTTCTACTAACTGGTGGTGAGTGACCCAGACCTGTTAACCTCTGGAGGTGACTGTCAGTGAGATTTTGATGAGCTCCCAGTGAGACTCGGATGCTTGTCAGTGAGATTTTTGCACGTGGGTAGCACATCAATAATTTCCATGTTACCCCCCCCCCCCCCCCCCCATACACACACACATACATTAAACATTCCACCCTAATGTGTTTTATTTGAACAATTTGTCCTTTCAAAAGCCAAACCATAGAAATATAGAGAAAAACAGAAATCAGAAATATGAATGTGGTCATGTGCCAATATCTGAGCTTGTTCCAATGACATTCATATTTCAATGGTTTTATGTACAAAATGTTTGGAGATATTTTCGACCTTTTCAGCACTATATCAGTTATGGTGCTGTGTTGAAAGTTTTGGATCCATTTGGGTAATTATGGTACTTGCGGCAACCTGCGGTAACCTGCGACGATCTGTGGTGTTTAGGCACACCCCAGAGCCCGGTTGTTGTGGTAATTCGATCTTCCAAAGCCCAGCGCCCCACCTAACCACACCGGTTACTCACTGGAAGTAGTTGGTCATTTACGAAGGGGATTTGGAATGGGGTGATCATTTTTCAGTGAAACATGAAAATTATGCCACAGCCAGCCCAGGACGAAACATCTCAGGGATATTTTGTTGTCCATTAATCACTACGAATGAAAAAACGTCCAAGTGCCGTAAATTACCAACTTTTTAGAGATTTTTTTCACCAAAAACATAATTTTTTTCACAGCCTGCTTTAGAAAATTGCGAATCAGAAATTTTTCCCAATATATTGAAAATTACGGCAACTCATATGTTTGAGCCGTTTGTCTCCAAAATTGGCTATAATTATCTGAAAGTGAAATCCAAAATGCACAATAAATTTGTGCGTATTTTTGCACATTTTCGATTGGACAAGATTTTATACGTATGGAATTTATTTTTCGATTTGACTGCTACCTGTATACAAGCAAAGGTGTGCCTTTAATATATAATCAATTTCAACAATTATCCTGCATCTTAAATTCATTTAATCCGCCTGTCAAACGTGTTGCAATAATCACAACATGGCCATTGACAGAAATGAGAATTGGCCATCAGTTCTTACGGAAGTGGTGACGTTTCACACAAACTTAATGACCTTGCCACTGAGAGTAGAGCACATGCTTTTGTATTTGTAAACAAAAGCTGGTGGATTCAGTTTTTGTCTGGTATGTCGACTTTCCAGGAGATTTTTGGTCCAAATTGACTCCCGGGTGGGAGGGCGGGAGGGGATAGCTAATTCCGGGAGAATCCCGGGCATTCCGGGAGAGTTAACATGTCTGCTTGAAATCCTGGGGACCATGCTGGTGAAGAGATTGGGGGGAGGGGAATCTCAGGACTGAGGGTATTGTACTTGTACTGAGGGCAGGAAATCAAAAACAATCTTTTCAAATTTGAGGATGTGAAGAGCATGTGGGATTTTGGGTGGGGGTGTGCTGGGGGGGGACTGGTCTCCCTAGATACCCCATGGCTCCACCACTGTAGCCCACTCCAGTAGCCCAACATAATATGTCCATTAGCTGAGAAGAGTGGTGATCACTGAGTAACCCAGATGACTCAACACGCTGTATGAGCCTCATGACTTGGATGACAAATACAGACACATTTTATGTGTACATTACCCTCAAAAATGTGAATTTTACGATATATTTTGAAAAACCGAAACCAAACTGAGTATTTTGTACAAAACCGAAACTGAACCGAAATGCAAATTTCAAAACTGCCCAGCCCTACTGGAGAAGAAGATTTTTTTAATTTTGTGGAAAAAATTTATGGGTGCTAACCGAATGATGCCCCTTGTGGTGCCAGCTGTGGGTTAGGCAATTTTATTTGAACAAACTTTAATGGACACATGATAAGGCAGATGCATTTCAAATTTGGTTCAATTCAGCCCTTTTTATGAGAAGAAATTGAAAATGAAAAGTTCACACCGGATGGACAGACAGATGGACAATTGATGGAAAGTGATCACTAAATCTCCCTTTGAGCTTCAATCAGGTGAGTTAAAAAATAAATACAAAACTGAATAATACATTATATACATGTACATACACACCTGCTTGTCAAAGATGTTTTTCCAGAGTTTTTCAATTTTCCAATATTCATCCATATATGGATCTGTTAAAAAAGAATAAATTATTCTTTGAAGCAAACCCAACAGATATTCCACAAAAAGAATTATTTTTCTTATCACAAAATGTACTGAAATGAGCTCATCAAAATCACAACAGTGAATTGACAAATTGCTTATTTCAAAAGATGGTAATTTTTTTTATTTCATCTTCAGTAAAGTAAGCAAACCCTGACAATATCACATCATCACTGGGTTAACCATTTTGGGGATCCAGACAAAAGATCCCTAGGACAAAGGATCTCTGGACAAAAGATTCCCAGAAAAAACTCCTTTGGACAAAAGATCACCAGGTTTTTTCGAGAGTAGGGCAAAAGATCCCCCTCACAAAAAGATCCCCGGCAAAAAGGGTACCTGCAGTAAAACCAACATTGAAGATTTTTTTCTTTGAACCAATTTTAATGTTTTTGGTAACTCGTTTAACAAAAAATAGATACCAGACAAAAGAACCTTAGGACAAAAGATCCCCCAAAAAGGCCCTTTCAAAAATCTTAATAAAACAATATAAATATGGATATCATTGGAATTGGCTCACTGAGCCAGTTGCAATGATATCCATATTTGTATTATGGTTTTCTTTCTCTTGAGATCAAAATTTATAGCACTTTACAGAAAAATAAATCGTATGCTTCTATTGTTTTCTATAAAACATGCACAGTCTTTAATTTGGAAAAATGTAAAAAAAAAAAATGAAAATTATAATTTATTATTTCCAAATATTCATTTTATTTTACATTTTCATCACAAAGTAAAATATATGCACATAAAAACCAAGTTTCATATGACCATCAATATGAAATGGCTGATCAGTGGACCTTTCGTCCCAGGGAGCTTCTAGAAGACCTGTTGTCCTAGAGAGCTTCTTGGGGATCTTCTGTCCCAGGGAGCTTTTTGGAAATCTCATGTCTGGGGGTCTTTTGTCCTATCCCTGGGGATCTTTTGTCCTAGGGACCTTTTTCTGGGAATGTTTTGTCTGGGGATCTTATGTCCTGGGAGCTTTCGTCCTACATCCGCCATTTTGGTGTGGTGGCATATTTTACATTGAATGTAGCTCAGGATACATTCACCTTCACTCACAAAATGATTATACAATGAAATTTTATTAACAATACAGGTGACTTAAACTAATTCTGTCTTGTTTGACAGAGCTCACTGAAATAGAATTAATTGGTTAAATTCGTAGAAATTTCATTTCACCTGTTAATTGTGTAAAAGTAATTTTCAACAGAACATTAAGCCAATTAAAAAGGACAATGGAAAGAGTTGCCAAACTCACATTCACACCTTAGATTCCAAGGTGTGAAGACACAGATGAATGGAGCTCCCACTTGATATCCAATAAACGTTAGTCCGATTGAAGGCTCCCCTTGCTGCCACTTGGAGTATCCAGATACGTAAGGGTTTAATTCATCTGACGGTGGATTTTTAGAGAGTGAGCCGGTTTCCTTGGAGAGGGGTCGCACCTTATGTTGGGGGGGGGGGGGGAGGGGGAATTTCCTCCCACTCTGGTGACCCGCCAAGTGACCCAGATATGCGGGGTGACAAATCTAACTGCTGGATCCTAACAACAGAAGCCAACAAGAGAAGGAAGGGACCCACCGCCAAACAATGTGATGCCCGCTGAATGACAGAGTTCTTGGAGAAGAAGTTAGAGAAGAGAGAGTAAGAGGAGAGGAAAGATGTTGTAGGGTCAATACCTGTCTGATTCATGTCCAGCTCAGTATCCCCCTCCTCTGGGGTGGGTCCAGAGGTCACCAGATCACCACTCTATCTCCAGCTCTTCTCCACCCTCATCCAAGGAGGAGATAGAGGAGGACAACCGGTCTCTGGTGCAGGAGGTTGACTCAGGTGATGATCCATCTGAACCCCTTTCTGTCTTTCCTCTGGCTTCTTCATACCAGAGCCTCGCTCAGGAAGTTGACAATACGGAATCCGTGGAGACATTCCTGGGAGAAAAAATCAATGATGAGGAACTACTGGATCAAGTACATAAGTCACTCAAGGTCATCTCAAAACTGAGGATTACACAAGAGCAAATGAAATGCCTGCTAACTATGGACATCAGACACTACAACTATAAAAAAGCACTCAACGAAAATAACGGAGAAACACTCATAGCCGCAAGAACTAGGCCTTAAGAACCCTGCCAGTCCATGGTCTTGCCTCAAAGAACACCTACTAATACTACTACTACTATATCACTATCACAGCCTCCTCCAAAGAAAATAAAAACAGATGACACAAGCACCGCTGAGTGCCCTAAACCTCTCCTCCTTTAGCATGCTCAGACATGATGCAAAAAGCTAAAGCAACATTTATTACACAGCAAAAGAGCGTCAAAAGAGACTTGCCCTGTTGCCATACTTGGACACCATTATGTTGCAAAGTTTTACAACAAATTGAAAGCTGGGGAAATAATAGCGAAAAACTTCACATGGGACACAAGTTTGTACTCAAAGTTTTAAATTTTAGATATCCTACTTTGGAAAAGGAGGAGCAACAGCAAGGAGAATAATCGCTAGTGAACTAAGGAAAGACTGCATTACATTTTTGAGACATGTGTGGTCTTTTTACAGATATTGTTGCAAATAACATGTCAATCAACAATGTTGTGGACTGAATAAATAAGGTTATTCAACATCCCCAGGAAGGTGGGGTAAAAATCACTGTCGTAGAAAGTCTATTACAGAGGTATAAACCAAGGTATATGACGGTCGATACTTACAATTGGTTTGTCAACCATTCAATTTTTTAGGAGGGAGGGAAAGAGTCAAATCACAGTAGTATATCCCCCAACCCTTCCAAAAATGTTTTTTATCAGCAGCAAGTAGAAAATAAAAATAATTTATTTATGGTGTTTAAGGTCACTTTTCTGGACTATGGCTAATTGCAACCTCAGTAAACACATGCTGCTCCAACTCCCAGGGTTCACACAGGGGAAATAAAAATAATAAACACCACCTTCCACAATTTCACCCAAAATAAAAACATGTCTTATGTTTTTTATTTTTATTTTTTTGTGAGTTCAATTATTTGTGAGGTTTGTGTCTAGAGTACATTCATATTTGAACATTAATGTAGTTTAAAAATATGTCAAAGAAATAAATTTTGTTTCAAGTGATACACCCCCACCCTACTGAAAGTTTTATAACTGTCATGCCGAATTTATACTTTCCAACATACCAAATAAAAGACACTCAGTGAATTTATTTTCTTTAGTATGGTGTGTTGGAGAACATAAAACCTGTAAGCATTTATAACCTTTCAGTAGGGTGTTTATTTTTTTCTTCTAGGGTGTTTTTTAATCAAAGGAAAAATCACATTGGGTAACAAGAGGCCCCAAGGGGCCTGAGGGTGCGCACCTGACATGGTAGCCTAAATATCAACCCAGAGAATTGATTTCAACAAGTTGCATCTGCTCCTCCTAAGAAAAGCTTATACCAAATATCCAAAGATTCTGACCAGTGGATCTAAAAAAAAAAGAAGATTTTTAAAGAATATTCCTCATATTGAACTAAGTTATAATTCGGGCTCCCACAGGGAGCCCATATATGAACCCAGGGACTTGGCTTTAACAAACTTGAATCTCACCCCCCTAAGGATGCTGCACACCAAATATCAAAACATTCCGACTGCTGGATCTGAAGAAGAAGATTTTAAAAAAAAATTCCTCGTTTTGAACTAAGTTACAATTCAAGCTCCCACAGTGAGTCCAAATATGGACCTAGGGACATGGCTTGAACAAACTTGAATCTCACCCCCCTAAGGATGCTGCATATCAAATATCAAAACATTCCAACTGCTGGATCTGAAGAAGATTTTTAAAGAAAATTCCTCATTTTGAGCTAAGTTATAATTATGGCTACCACAGTGAGCCCAAATATGAACCCAAGGACTTGGCTTGAACAAACTTGAATCTCACCCCCCTAAGCATGGTGCATATGCAATATCAAAAGATTCTGCCTGCTGGATCTTGAGAAGAAGATTTTCAAAGAAATTTGCCTGAAATGCACTAAGTTCGAATTCGAGCTTCTATAGTGAGCCCAAATATGAATTTAGGGAGCCGATTTGAACAAACTTGAATCATATCAACCCCACAATGTTGCATACCAAATATCAAAAGATTCTGCCTGCTGAATCTGGAGAAGAAGATTTTTTAAGAAATTTGCCTGAAATGCACTAAGTTCGATTTCAGGCTTCTATAGTGATCTCAAATATGAATCCAGGGGGCCGATTTGAACCAACTTGAATCAGATCCACCTCTCAATGTTGCATACCAAATATCAAAAGATTCTGCCTGCTGGATCTGGAGAAGAAGATTTTTTAAGAAATTTGCCTGAAATGCACTAAGTTCAAATTCGAGCTTCTATAATAAGCCCAAATATAAACCCAGGGGGCTGATTTGAACAAACTTGAATCAGATCCATCCCACAATGTTGCATCCCAAATATCAAAAGATTCTGCCTGCTGGATCTGGAGAAGAAGATTTTTTTTAAGAAATTTGCCTGAAATGCACTAAGTTCGAATTCGGGCTTCTATAGTGAGCCCAAATATAAATCCAGGGGGCCGAATTGAACAAACTTGAATCAGATCCACCCCTCAATGTTGCATATTAAATATCAAAAGATTCTGCCTGCTGGATCTGGAGAAGAAGATTTTTTAAGAAGAAATTTGCTTAAAATGCACTAAGTTCGAATTCGAGCTTCTATACTGAGCCCAAATATAAACCCTGGGAGCCGATTTGAATAAACTTGAATCAGATCCACCCCACAATGTTGCATACCAAATATCAAAAGATTCTGCCTGCTGAATCTGGAGAAGAAGTTTTTTGAAGAAATTTGCCTGAAATGCACTAAGTTCGAATTCGAGCTTCTATACTGAGCCCAAATATAAACCCAGGGGGCCGATTTGAACAAACTTGAATCAGATCCACCCCACAATGTTGCATACCAAATATCAAAAGATTTTGCCTGCTGGATCTGGAGAAGAAGATTTTTTAAGAAATTTGCCTGAAATGCATTAAGTTCGAATTCGGGCTTCTATAGTGAGCCCAAATATGAATCCAGGAGGCCAATTTGAACAAACTTGAATCAGATCCACCCCACAATGTTGTATGCCAAATATCAAAAGATTCTGCCTGCTGGATCTGGAGAAGAAGATTTTTGAAGAAATTTGCTTGAAATGCACTAAGTTCGAATTCGGGCTTCTATAGTGAGCCCAAATATGAATCTAGGGAGCAGACTTGAATAAACTTGAATCAGATCCACCCCTCAATGTTCCATACCAAATATCAAAAGATTCTGCCTGCTGGATCTGGAGAAGAAGATTTTTTAAGAAGAAATTTGCTTGAAATGCACTAAGTTCGAATTCGAGCTTCTATACTGAGCCCAAATATGAATTTAGGGAGCCGATTTGAACAAACTTGAATCAGATCCACCCCACAATGTTGCATACCAAATATGAAAAGATTCTGCCTGCTGGATCTGGAGAAGAAGATTTTTTTAAGAAATTTGCCTGAAATGCATTAAGTTCGAATTCAGGCTTCTATAGTGAGCCCAAATATGAATCCAGGGGGCCGATTTGAACAAACTTCCATCAGATCCACCCCACAATGTTGCATACCAAATATCAAAAGATTCTGCCTGCTGGATCTGGAGAAGAAGATTTTTGAAGAAATTTGCCTGAAATGCACTAAGTTCAAAATCGGGCTCCTATACCGAGCCCAAATATGAACCCAGGGGGCCGATTTGAACAAACTTGAATCAGATCCACCCTACAATGTTGCATACCAAATATTAAAAGATTCTGCCTGCTGGATCTGGAGAAGAAGATTTTTTAATGTTTTTCCCATTGCCTACAGTGTTAAAAAGTGCTGACTCAGCACTTTTTCAAAGTCCTGAAAAAAGTACCTTGTGATCAAACCGATAGGGATTTTTTTTAACCATTCTATTCCACTGGATAAAAGTAAGCTTTATACAAAATAAGAATTCTCTGTGCCGTGTAGTTTTGGAGATACAGCAGATTTAAGGTTTTTCCTATTTTTAGCTCCCGAGGTTCCCACGGGGCAATGAGAAAATGTTTTTTTGCATCATTCAACTACTTATGACCCATTATCATCTCATATCAAATTTGGTTCAAATCGACCTCACGGTTCAGAAAATAGAAAGTTTAGGCGTGGCCAAAATTTTTGCCCCTCCCATAATGAAGGCAAATAATGCCTGACAAACTTCTCTTGAACAAACTTGATTCTACACCTCAAAAGGAAGCTGCATACTAAATACCAAGTCTCTGCTACTGCTGGTTCATGAGAAGAAGATTTTCAAAGATTTTGGTGCCCCTTGGGGGCGTGGTCCCACCCAGGAGGAGGGGCAACTTCATTTGAACAAATCTGAATTGACATTAGGTAATAAACATTTACCCAACATTTGAAAAATATTGGGCCAGTGGTTTCTTCTGAGAAGTTGGTTTTGTAAAGTTTACGCTGGGCGACGACGGACGATGGACAGAAAGCGATTAGTAAAGCTTAGCTCACCTTGAACTTCGCTCAGGTGAGCCAAAAATAAGGAGGCTGGTTTGGGTGAAAAAGCTTGAGGCCAGTTTGAGTAGAAGTGTGGGGCCAGTTCAGGTTAGATGGAGGCCAGTTCGTGAGAAAATGATGGAGGCCGGTTTGGGAATATACCAACTGAAAGTGCCTGAGAAATTGAGTTGATGGTCATCAAATTACATGTACCCCTGATAAACATAACAAACAAATCGAACTAGAGGCTCTACAGAGAAATACATATAAAAATGTAATTTCCCATAGGCTTTCCATGGTAACTATGAGCTACAACTGTGGCCATGTTTGCAACATTACATCAAAATTACATGAGGATCATTGGAAGATGGTGTCCCAGTCTTCAATCACGTGAAGTTTCAGAACATTTGAATCCAACAAACAAAATCATTGAATGTCTCTTGTGGCCATATTTTCAAGGCAATGGGAACAAAAAGAGGATCGTTTGTAGAGGGCCACCTATAGACCATTCTTGCCAAGTTTTGGTTCACGTCAGCTCAATAGTTCCAGAGAGAAGATGAAAATGTGATTTCCTATAGATTTTTTCTATAGTAACTATAAACCGCAATTGTGGCCATGTTTGCAATACGATCAACATTAAAATGAGAAACGTTGGTGGAGGGTGTCCCAGTTATCAACCATGCAAAGTTTCAAAACATTTGGCCCTGTGGTTTCAGAGGAAAAGAGTTTTCAAAATTGACCAAGCAGAATCAAAAAATGCTTCTGGAGACCACGTTTTTTCACCCAACAGGAATAAAATGAGTAACAGTTGTAGAGAACCTCTCATAGACAATGCCTGCCAAGTCTGGTTCACATTGGCTCAGTACTTTCAGTGAAGATGATGAAAATGTGATTTTCTATAGGGTTTCTATAGTAACTATAAGCCACAATTGCAGCCATAATTGCAACCCAATGAAGATTAAAATGAGGATCATTGGTAGAGGGGGGTTACAATCATCAGTCACATTAAGTTTTTTCAAATCATTTGGCCCTGTAGTTTCAAAGAAGATTTTCTTGAAAGTGCACACATTTATGAATTCTGTTACAACAAAAAAAAATCAGTAAAAAAGGGTTAAAATATTTTGAAAATTACAATTTTTTCAGACAGTATTCTCTTTCAAAATATCTTTTGGATAGGTAAAGGGTTACAGGAATCCTAAAAGATATACAATAATTACAGTCATCTGAGCTGACATGACTGCAAGATAATAAACAAAACTTCCCAAGATTTTCCAAACAAACTGTCACCATGTATCAAACAAAATTAGATTACAGCTGAAGATATCAACCTACCTTTGCACTTGTTTTACAGTACAAGTCAAAATAAGTTGTGTAGGATAATCCTATAAACTATGTATCTTTTCTCTTCCTACACTGATAAGACCAGCAGCTGACATCATTTTCCGGAAAGCTCTCACTGATAGCTTTTCCAGAAAATATCAGATTCTGATCTGGTCAGGGCAGAAGCAGCAGTTTACTTAGTTTATTGTAGTTATGCTACAAGCTTATTTTGACTTGTACTGTATACACAATATTTGTTTTTTTCCCCAGTTCTCAGTGGAGAAAACTGGAACCAACCCTTACCAGATTCTCAAAAAACAAGTATTTTACTGACAGTACCAATCTTCATGCAGACAGTAGAGGCATTGGGTTAAGCATTAGAATACAGCCTCTGGTGGCCATATATTTCCATCCTCTCATAGATCATTCCTGTGAAGTTGGGCTCACGTCGGCTCAGTAGTTCCAGAGAAGAAGATGAAATAGTGATTTCCCCTAGGGTTTCTATAGTAACTATAAGCTGCAATTGTGGCCATGTTTACAACCCGATCAACATGAAATGAGGATCGTTGGTAGAGAGGGTCCCAGTCATCAACCATGTGAAGTATCAAAACATTTGGCCTGGCAGTTTTAGAGGAGAAGATTTTTGAAAATCCACCTATCAGAATCAAAGAATGCCTCTGGCAGCCATGTTTTTCAACCCATGGGAACAAAATGAGGATTGCTTGTAGAGGACCTCCCATAGACCATCCTTGCCAGGTTTGGTTCATGTCAGTTCAGTAGTTCCGGAGAAGAAGATGAAAATGTGATTTCCCATAGGGTTTCTATAGATACTATAAGCGACAATTGTGGCCATGTTTGCAACCCAATCAACATTAAATGAGGATCGTTGGTAGAGGGGGTCCCAGTCATCATTTATGTGAGTATCAAAACATTTGGCCTGGCAGTTTCGTCGGAGAAGACTTTTTAAAATCCACCAATCAGAATCAAATAATGCCTCTGGCGGCCATGTTTTTCAACCCACAGGAATAAAATGAGGAATGTTTGTAGAGTACCTTCCATAGACCATTCCTGCCAAGTTTGGTTAACACCAGCTCAGCAGTTACAGAGACGAAGATAAAAATGTGAAAAGTTTACGGATGCCGGGCGACAGATGACGGACAACAGACGACGGACGCCAAGTGATGAGAAAAGCTCACATGGCCTTTTAGGCCAGGTGAGCTAAAATTGGAGGGAATTACTGTGGATTAAAATAATTGCTTACAAACTTAGAACATAGTCAATTCAACCGTGAAACAAAGACAGACAAAAAGAGAGAGAGGTGGGTGTTATGATATTGGTCAGTCAGATTTGCAGCTGATCATGGCCAGGCACCTTGAAATGGGAAGTTTTTTTGGGGCATACGAAACTGTTTATATAACTGACTTTAAATTGTTGTGAATGTAAATAATGTTAATATATTACTGTCCCACCCACTACCGTACTGTTCATGGAAATGTCAGTGAGATTTACTGGGTCTTTTATTTCCACTTCTGTAACAGTCCTATCAAATTCGCTCATCCATCCTGTTAATGCATAATGAATTTTTTTATTCCATCTTCAAAAAAAGACCCCATCTTCTTATTTTCCATATTCCCAGTGACCAAGTTCATCGACTGCCTGAATGTTTCCACCAATCCTCATTTTCCCACTTCTGGAAAAACATTACAACAAAATAAAAGATAATAAAAATGGAACGAATGTGAATAAAAAATTTTTGGAAAACTTTCAAAAATCAAACTGCTTAAAGTAAGATTTTGTGGGATATCGCACATATCTGTACCGATGTCTCATTAGATGGCAGAATTTTATAGGTGGGATTAAGGCCATGTCAGTGTTTGGAAATCAGAGTAACACTCCTTGGATTAAAACATCATATTATTGAAACATATTTTTCAGACACCTCTGTCAGGTTAATAATTTCATAATATTTATGGCTTGTTTAACAAAATAGTATGCTTTAGGTGGAATTCACTTACACCTGTTTGAGATTTAAATCTTGTGGGAGTGACTTTATGCTAAGTCATAATGACATCGTAGTTAGTTGGTTTTGCATGGGATTCTCTGGTGTGTTATTTATAGTAATGATATCGGGGTTGATCACCACATCTGTATTCTTTAATTAACACAGAGTGCCAGGGTGATGAATTGGGGTCTTTAATGCAGTGGACATGTAATGCAAAAAAAAAGGGCCAGAGAAGCAGGTCTACCTTGTGTGGCCTAACAAATTTTGATATCACGTACATTGGCTTAAGTGTTAATGCAATTAACAGGTTGAATTTGTACTTAAAAAGTATGATAAACAGTTTGGTGTTTGATAAAGTATGGTAAACAGTTTGGTGTTTGAAAATAATATGCAATTAGCTGGATTATTTTATTAAGTAAAGTCCATTTAAGTGGGACACACTGTATTTAATATACTGTTGAAAAGGTTTTCTAGGCCTATCAAGCATTATGTCACATACCAGCACATCAACAGTTTGTTCAAAGCAACTCCAAGTGTGGGCTGTTGTATTCTGGGCAGGCTAGAATGCTCTCACATGAAAAATATGATTTCAGAAGTTGTCTTATGTAAAGACGTCTAAATATTTCATTTTCTGGCTACCAAAACATGAATTATGACTCCACCTTATTGGTATAAGTATTTTCCAAAGAGAAGGGTCATAAGCTATGTTTTGGGGGGAAAAAAGTAATGAATATTTGAATGGCGATTTTCATGAACATGGATATGTCTGTTATGTGAGGTGAGGGGTTAATGTTCAGCACAAGATTCCAAGTTTTGGAGATCAAAGAACAGGTGTGTTTGAGGGTGGATTGGTGAGTTAGGGGATATGGAGTTTTCCAAAAGGTCAATAATGGACAAGTTGTCAGGAAGATCAATAGTCAGTTAATTCCACACACCTAAAACACCTAAAGAGCTGACTTTCATTTCAAAAACAAAATACAGTTGCTCATTTGCACTACATGGAATTTACAGGATGACAGGCTGAAAAAGTCAATATTCCAAAAAGACTAAAATCCTTGCCCTCTGATTGGATAAGAGCTTGCGTAGTTTTTTCTATGGTTATGGCTCCAATACCATAAGTTACCATCTGACATCACCACGTGAAATATTTGAAATGAGGTTGCCCATATCACAATTATTCCATCAACAGAATAACTTGCGAACCACTTCACTTTAGTAGAGTTTTCGCATGTGCAACAGACAGTGTTCCAAATGAAGTGCTCTTTAAATTACAAATCGGTTTATGTTTTGAACTAAGATGGAATGTCCATGACCTTTATCTGAGTTATTCTTTATTTGTCCACTGAAGTCGTGGGGTACCCAAGAGGTTTATTTGATGTTTGAAAGTTGCCTTATCCATTTCACAATGTGGGTTTTAAGCTATGGGTAGTTTTTTTTTTTAACATATCCATTATTGTGATGAATTGATAGCAACATGATCTGAAGTTTGCAGTTCGATGTTAATGTTCCATTTCGATGATCAGATTCTCGGATTGAACATAAGCTCTGAGCCACAAACATCTGACCATGTTACCATCAATTCATCACAATAACTTATTATTCCAGACTTCATTTCCAATTTTTTTTTTTTAAATTTGCTAGGCAACTCTCGCCATCTGGATGCCCAACTAGTCAGAAGGTACTTGTTCTCTCATATTGTGTATAGTGTATCACAAATGTGGGTGGACAAAAGGAAATTTTTGAGGGACATTTTTGCTTCCCAATCTGGCCCTAGATGTGTTTTTGTCCCACATTGTAACACAGTAGGGACTTTAAAATCAGCTGCATCCATTAGTCCATGTGTCTGTGTATCCATGGATCTGTGTATCCATGTGTCCATGGTTTTTGTGTTTACGCATCTGATACCTTTGTGAACATTGTCATTCCTACATTTATTAACAGATTCATTTGAAATTTGATTTGTTGATACACTTTGGAAAGTTCTCGACAAATTTGATTTTCACAATTATCCATGCATAATTATTGGAGTTATGCCCCATTGTTAGTTAAATTTACCATTGTTTCATTTCAGCTTCTTGTGAACACTATGATTCCTTGAATTTTCAATCAATTTTTTGACAGTTCACATGGTGATATACTTTACTAAGTTCTTGAAGAAGTTTGACTTTCACCATTATCCATGCATAATTACTGGAGTTATGTCCCTTGTCAGTTCAATTTATGAACAGCATAAACTCTATTCACTATGCATCTCCCTTCCCTCCTCTACCCTAGAACAGATTCCAGCATTTGTTGCTGGGTGCTGCTTGTGGTTTGACAGTGCACCATAACGCATTTTGCAAGTTTGTACAGCCAAAGAGCACCATATGTGGATTTTTGGCAATAAAATTATTATTATTAATATTAATTTATCATTATTTCACTTCATCTCGTTGTGAAAATTATGATTCCTTCAGTTTTCAATTAATGTTCTTGAAACTTGACATGGTGATACTCTGATAAGTGCCTGAAAAATTTGATTTTCACCACTATCCAGGCGTAATTTCTGGAGTTATGCCCCTAGTCATCAACTAGCTTATCATTATACATCATCAGCCAGGGGATTCAGTCCACTCAACTAATACAGATCACTAAAATTCAGTTTTCAAAAAATTGCTGCACTTGTCATATAGACAGATTTCCAGGAAGTTCGTTGTTGTGAATGTACACTATTAGAAGCACCTTTATACCACTGAAAGTTTAATAAAATTAATCTTTCTTAGGCTGTTTACCAACTGTATGAATCGCAGTTCAAAACACGGCAAAACTGGATCATACAGCTAAACTGAATTATTCTTTTGAAGATTTAATCTCACTAACAAAAACATATTACACAGTTGCTACTACATTGTATTGTCAGGCTCACACTTACACATGAATTTCTGTCTCAGTTTACATTAAATAAATATCATTTGACACTAATATTTTTCATAATGAATCAAGTATTATGTTACACTGAAAATGCTCATTCTAGTTTTTGCCATCTGTCTGTCATCAGCCCATCCATCCATCAACATTTTTATTTACAAGCATGTCTCAGTTATTAGGGGTGTGTTTTTATTGCTTTCTCCAGAAGAACTCTGGGAGATCTCCAAGTAGAGGGGTCAAACAAATGTACAGAGAGTTATGCCACTTGATTTACGTGATTCATAGAGCGATTCTCTCTCCTTGCCAGTTTCTATCTGCATATGAAACTGAGAATGTGAGAGAGACCCAGGAGATAATCATTATTCACTGTAAAGCCAAATGGAAACAAATGAAGATCCGAATGTCTTCTGAAGAGACAAAATATGCACCATTAGAGACAGTTATCATGCATTATGATTTGCCATATTCCAAAGGTGAAGGTCACATCAAGGGGGTGAAGGTCAAATAACTGATCTTACCTGTTCAGGCCACAACATCTGAACCATGGAAGCTTTGTTAATTCATCTTCACAGGCATGTCTGCCTTCATGGAAAGAAATGTTACAAATCATGTTTTTGTCTGTACAACAAAGGTGCAAGGCAGAGCAAGGGATCACAGGATAAATCATTGAACTTTCTGGTTTCTTCTTGTGATACACTTTTGTAAGTTGTTGACAAAGTTCAATTTTCACCATTATGATTGTGCAATTACTGGAGTTATGCCCCTTGATACTTTAATTTCTCAGTTATTCACTTCATCAGGTTGTGGATACCTTTGAGAAAACTGCCATTCTTATATGTAATAACTGATTTCAATTGAATCTTGATATATTGATATGCATTGGTAAGTTCTTGAAAAAGTTTGATTCTTATCATTGTCCATATTTAATTACTGGAGTTAAGCCTCTTGTTAGTTAAATTTAGCATTATTTCATTTCAGCTGCTTATGAGCACTGATTCCTTCAGTTTTGAATTAGTCTTTTTGACACTTGACATGGCGATATACATATAGCCAATTTATTTTTTTTACTTATCTAATGAGGTGTGTGGGTGGGGTTGATGGGGGGAGGGGAGATGTTCCATTGGGTGATTTTGTGGGTGAATTCTGTGGTGGGGGATACGCTGACTGTTTTTTTTTTTTTGCTTTAAATGAGTTTTGTAGAATTTTGAGTGATTTTATGAAAAAAAATTTCACCCATGGAGAATGGGGAAGGTCATTGGGTGATTTTGTCTTTTTTTATATTAAAATGAGATTTGGTGGATATTGTGTGAACTTATGGAAAGAGAAATAAAGTAAAAAATTCCCTCATGTGGTGGGGGAGGGAGCACTGGAAAGGGGGACAGGTACTTTAAAATGAGTTTTGAAGAATTTTGCTTGCATTCATGGAAAAAACATGTCAATTTTTAATACTTTTAACTGTCTTGTATACATAATATATAGTATTCCATTGCTGTTTCTTTTTATAGTCTTCCTGTAATTACTATTCTATGTAACAGTAAGTACACATGAGAAACTGTCCTCAGACAATGGCATTTACTGCAACGTCGGACATTGGATCCTTTGGGTCAACTTAGCTTAGTGAAGGCATTGCTTGACATGAAAAAAGAAAGTATTTGGATGGCATAGATATCTTTAGAAATCAATTTTCAGGTGAAAATACAATTAGCTTTTAGGCCAACTAACAAATCAATCAAAGCACCTCCAAGCATTTCCGAAAGAGACCAACATTTCATCTAGGTTTTCCTTTTTTACCTTATGACCCACTCAACAAAGATGATGAGCTTAATTCGAAGATGGGTACTGAAATGGTTGGGACAGATTTTTTTTCTCCTGACTTTTTGTTTTTCGACTAACTGAAAGTTAGTATTCTTGTAGAATAAAATGAATAATCTCGTTTTTTCAGAATGTATCTAGCAGTGATACAAATGCCAGAACTGTCTTATTATGTTGCAAACAGTTAATACTTACTGACTAATTGGGAATATTGTGTTGCCATCATATTATTCTTTTCGGATTCCCAATTTTTCATAAGTGCTTGTAATTTTAATTCGGTGTCACAAGATAAATCTGTATTTCTTTTCTGAAAGAAAAGCCATTTATCCATTATTAAACAAAAAGGATAAATCCTTGATAATTATATAAGTACTGCTAGATAGCATTTTTTTTTTTTAAAACAAAACTTTGAAACCTTTTGTGAATGAGCTCATTAAGCTTTTTTCAGTGTGGAGTAACATGCTATGATTTTGAATGAATAAAACACATAGCTATCCATTTTTTAAATCTCATAATTACTGTTCAAGTTATCAAATAAATATTAAAATTTTCAAGAAAACTTTAATCTCAAAGGTCCATAATTCTTAATTTTTCTCAATCGCTATGAATTTTAAAAATGTCCAATACAATGTTGATTTAAAACAGCATATCAAAACTTGAAATCTAATGTTTACTTTCAGGGCTTATATTTAGATGAGAATCCAAGAATCGATTCGCACAAAGATTCAGGCAACAAAACCATCTAGAATCCAAGTAGATTCTCGCTGCACCTCTGCTAGGATTCATGTGAAAAGAATTGAGTCAATTTAACCCTTTACTTAACATTGCAGCAGCAAATTAACCAATACAGGGCTAACATGACCTGAAATATCCCGAAACTTTGTCAATAAAATTGTACAAATATGGCTGTCATTGGAAGTGACTCAATGAGATGGTTCCAAGGACATCCATATTTGTAAGGTTTTACTTGTATATATTTATTTTAAAAAAATTCTGTTGATTTTTAAAAATTAAAAAGTTGTGTTGGGTAAAGAGTTAACATGATGGCCTTATGGGATCCTGGGACACTCATAGCAGGTATGGATTCTTGCAACCATTTTCACAAGAATCCAAATGGATTCTCCCATATTTAGATGAAACATAAGCCCTGACTTTTCAAGCATCCTATAAACATTAAAAATTCGAGCATTCCTGGAATCAACAAATGGCAATAACTGCTCCAACTTGTCCCAGAAAATATCAGTACAAAGCAGAATTTTAAAAAATTTGTTGAACTCTGATGTTTACTATTCAAGTTATTCCATAAACAATGAAATTTTGAGAAAATTTAATTGAATGGCGGGCAATAACTGTCTCAGTTTTCAAGGAAACACTGTAGTGTTCAAACTAGTCCAAGATATTGTTAATATAAAGAAGCAAACCAAAAGTAATTGAAATCCTATAACATTTGTTCATATTCCAAAAAGACTAAAATCCTCACCAAGTGATTGGACAAGAGATCACAAAATTTTTCTATGTTTACAGCACCAGGAACATGTGTTACCGTTTGACATCACCATGCAAAACATTTGATATGAGACTGCCCATTTCATAATTATTTCATTAACAGAGAGACTTGCAAACAACCACCTCATTACATTTTTCTCATGTGCAGCAGGCGATGTAGTGCCAACCTGGGGAATTCCCAATGGTTAAAGCCAAATGTTTGCATGATGTAATTTTAGTATATTGTAGAGCTTGAAAATTAAAAATATATGTGCTCATTTGTATCTTCTGTGCCCTTGAACACATGAAACAAATTGTCTGTATTTTGTGCCCAGCCCTTAAACACTCAATTAAATTGCGACAGATGAACTGAGGCAATGATGACTCTGATGAGTGTGTACAACATTACTTGTTAGTGAAAAATGATAACAAAGGAAAAAACAATCATAACTCTAGGACAATTAAAAAATTATTTTGGTTTTTACTTTAAAGTTCAACAAATAAAAATAAATAAATAAATAAAAATTCTTTGTGTATTCTGATTCAGGAGGGGAGAAACGTCTAAGTGCTAAACCTCCCGAACAGGAAAGTAACAGTATTGAATTGATTGGGACAAAATGTCTGTAAACACTGATTATAAATAAAGCATAATAATAACACAATAACACTCTGGCCAGCCGATGATTTGTCACGGTTCTCGGACGAGAAGGCCATGGTTACCCCTGAACTCCCAACTGCCTCCCTATCCCACGCTTCTCCTCTCCTCCCAACACTCGGAGATGAACTGCTTGATGACATCCCTTGCCCCATTCTTCCCAATCTCTCCGATTAGCATATTAACCCTCTCCTTTGAGTCTCCCCCTAACCACATGTCCTTCTTTCTCCCATCCCACTTCCCCATTATACTCCCAGTGAATCTCATTCTTTTAGACTGATACTTTGGGCATTCTAGAAGAAAGTGTTCCAGGGTCTCCAGCATGCCCAAGTTACACATCTGGCACTCCCTTTCACTGTCTTTCCCAATTTTTCCCCTCAGCTCCAGGGATCGCGACCTCAGCTTGAACAACAGTGCCCCCCCCCCCCCCAAGGTGCCATCAAGGTACTCTTCAAAACCTGGCCTCTCTTTATCACGCAGGCCACCCAAAGACCTCTTTTGATTTGACCCCATCTCCCCAATTACGGTTACAATCCTCCATGACCCTTTCTCTGACGATTTTTTTACCCTGATTTGCCCCAAAGTCCAGGTCTGAGATCTCCAATGAGTAGTTCTCTACTAGTTCCCCCACTTGGACCATCCACCCCGTTTTGATATTTGAGTTGAAAATTCTCAGGAACATTACTTTACACCATCAGCTGTCGGGGAGATTTACCAAATAATTAAGATAACCGAGTTTCAACAGGTCTATCCTGTCCTTGATCCTCATCCACCCAAGCTCACCCCTGATTGCTTCTAGTGCTGCGGCATTACTCAACCCCGTTATCCATCGGCCTGCATCGTTCTGCAAGATTTCCAAGCTCTTTACGGCCGTATGTTATACTTGGCAGCCCCACCATTTCCCAAATGGTTTTCCCCACGAAAACCTAATTGAAACTGTTTCTCCCTATAAGTTTCATTTGGTTAAGGATTCGCTTCCCTTTCAGAATCAATTTATTTGTGTGGTTTCGGGAGATGCCTCTTCCTGTAATGTTTATATTTATCCCCAAATACTCATAATCACCTGTCTCTCCTACACTGAGAAGTTTGCTGCTCCCTTCCGGAATGCAGAAATCGCCCACTCTCCACCTTCGAGTGGGGTCCACTTTGTGGCCCACAGGTATAACTTTGCTCTTGCTTTCATTAAGTTCGAGTCTCCATTTGCTCCCATATTTCCCAACAATTCCCAGCATTTTCGTCAGCCCCTCTTCGCTTTTTGACACCAGAACCATATCGTCTGCAAAAAATAGCCCTGGGATCTTCAAGTCCCCAACTGCTACCCCCTCGTCGCTACGCAGGAGTTCATCTCCTAAACCTTTGATGTACAATGCAAACAGGATTGGCGAAAGGATACACCCCTGTTTTAGGCCTATCTCCATAGGCACACATTTTGTTGTAATGTTTCCCAGTTCACTCTGTACATCTTTATATAATGCTTTCATAATTCCAACAAACTCGCCTCCTAAGCCCAGAGCCTCCAGCTTGCGCCACATACCCTCCCTCCATACTCTATCGTATGCCTTTTTGACATCCCAAAAGGCCATAAACATCTTTTTCTTTTTTGCTTTTGCGGTTTCTATCATTTGGGATAGCATGAAAAGATGGTCGGTAACTCTCCTTCCCTTCCTGAAGCCATTCTGGATTTCTGCCAAAAAACCCTTCTCTTCAATCACCTCCTCTAGTCTCCCATAAAGGACTTTACAGGAAACCTTTACAATGTTGCTACTGACAGAGATCCCTCGATGGTTATCCAAAACGTCTTTTTCCCCCTTTTTGTGAATAAATGTCACTTTGCTTTCTCTCCACTCCTTTGGGACCTTTTGATTTTCTAAGGCTAGATTGAATAGGGCAGTTAGGCTTTCCACGAGTTCCTCTCCCCCTTTTTTGATAAACTCGTTAGGAATTTCATCCACTCCTCCTGCTTTTCCATCCTTTAATTTTGATATCACCTTTCGCACCCCCTCCGTTTTAATTTCGCTGCACACAAAGTTTGATAGGTTTTCCTCGACCTGATTCAGACACTCAGGTGGGCTCCCCATGCCCCATCGCTTATCGTTTACCTTTTCCCAGTGCTTGACTAGTTCTGATTCGACTTGATCTTGCTCGTCTGTAACTCTGCCATCTACTTTAATACTCTGCGGGTTACTTCCTTTGTTACGTTTATTCACCCATTTCCAAAATTCGTTCGAATTCAACCCCCCTGTCGTTCTGATCGTCCTAATAAGACTGCTATTTCGTACTCTCCGATTATCGTCTTTAATCTTATTTACTTTATTTCGTGCTTGATGGTATTCTTCCTTTGCTACTGTGGCCTCATTGCTTTCCGCCCTTTTAAGTTTTCTACTTCTCCTGTATGCAGCACATTTAGCTTTTCTTCCCTTTATGGCCCTTTTCAGTTCTTGATTCATTCTGTACCCAAGTTCCCGTGTTGGCACCCTGACCTTTCCTACACTTTCCTTTCCTGCCTCCACCAGGCTCGCAACTATGACGTCGGCCATCTTCTGGACACTGCCCCTCTTGGGTACGGTTGCAAGCTTTGGTTTCAGTTTTTCATTGAACTTCGCCCAGTCAGCATCTTTTTTGAGTTCCCAAATCTCCTTAGAGCTTCCTTTGCTTTTTACTAGAGTTTTGGCCCTGATCGTCACTGTAATCAAGTTGTGATCACTATCCACCTCCATTTTACCCTCATCATCCACTTCTACCCCTATCACCTCCCTCCATAAATTAATATCTGTGAGGATGTAGTCGATTATTGATTTTCTGTCGTTCCTCTCCCAGGTACATTTCCCCTTACACCTCGCGTCCCTGTTCAGAATCTTCAGACCGAGCCCGTTTGTGAAGTTCAACAACTTCCTTCCATTCCTGTTGACTTTATTGTCCCCACCATCTATGCCTTCTTCATCATTACCTATGTGGCTATTAAAGTCACCCATCAGAATTATACCAAGCCCCTTGTTTTGTAGTTCGGTGATATTGGACCTTAGTGTTGAGTATATCGAATCATTCCATTCGGGTTTGCTTCCCTCCACCGCACAATACACAACCCCAAGGGCAATACTTTTGTTTTTCAGACTGATCCTTACCCATCCAATTTATTTCGATACCTCAGCCGGGGTGCTGATATTTTCCAGGTCTGTGATCAGCGACGGTTTTAAATCCTCTTTAATGTACATGCCTACCCCTCCTTCTTTTTTCTGGCCTTTCGTTTGCCCTACACCTATCTATACGTACCCCCTTACTTGGTCTACCCGTTCCTCGTGTCTTACCCACGTTTCGCTTAAGCCCATGACATCAAACTCCTCTGCCTCGATCAATGTAGCAATTTCACTTACTTTCCGGTGGAGACCCTGGATGTTGCTATAACCCACTTATCAAGGTTCAAGTATCAAGGTTCATTGGCTTCTGCCTACTGGTCCCATTATTATCTAGTCGCTGTATGTTTGTATATCCTACTTTGTGTACCTGTGCTTTCCTTGGGAAGCTATTCCTATTGATTTGGCTTTTTGATCCCTTTTCCTTATCTCCCTTGTCCCATTTTTTACACCTATGGTTTGTGACACATTTCCTGTGTTTACTCCCCCCTTCACTAATCCCCCCTCCCCTCCCTATACCAAAAAAGGCTCCACTACCTGCAACATATTTCTTCCTAAAACCTCTGTACCCCTTGGGCTAAGATGGAGACCATCCCTTCCATATAGGTCCTTTCTGCCCCAAAACAATCCCCAATTGTCTACAAAGGGTATCACAAGTTCCTTACAATACTCCCCCAATTCCCCGTTGGTCTCAATGATCCGCAAATTATGCTCGCCCCACCACCTAGTACTGGGAGAAGCCCCGAAACCACTACCTGTGCATTCTTGGCATTCAGTTGAGTTATTAAGTCCTTGTAAGTCTCAATAATCTCTCTCTGATGTTGTTGGTCCCCACGTGTACAACAACCACTGGGTCTGGACCTGACCCCTTTAATAATCCACCCACTCTGTCCCTTAGGTCCTCAACCCTAGCCCCCGGAAAGCCCAAATTGGTCTTGTTGACACTGTCGGGCCCACACACCACCTTATCTAACCCCCGCACTATACTACTCCCTGCAACCACTAACTGCCTCTTTCCTGTCTTCTTTCCTGTCCTACTACCCCTATTACCACCTCTGTTCCCACTGGACTGGCTTGCAATCATGCACTCCGCCACACTAACCTCCATGCCTACCTCCACCTCCACCTCCACCTCTTCAGACCCAACCTGCTCCTCAGAATCCTCGAAATTACCTAACACACTGAATCTATTTTGGACACTGCACTCCACCTTCTGCCCACTCCCACTACAAGCCACCTTGTCCTCGTTTACCACCTTCCTAACCTTCCCTCTGACTCCTACCCTGACAGACTCCACATGATCATCGCTATCTCCCTCACTATCCGATTCTAAAAGAATACGCCATTTCGCCCCCCCCGACTCACACTACTAGCCTGGGAATTTGACACTCTAGCCCCTACTTCTCCCCTACCCTCAACCCGACGCACCTTCCAGTTCCCAAAAGACCCACTATCCACGTCAAAAGTCCGCTTCCTACTACCCGCCACCTTCCATCCCCCATCGAATGCCACCCTAACTGGGGTAACACCAGATTTTCCTGCCTTCCCCAGCTTCCCCCTCACCACCTGCACCTCTTGCTCCAACTTTACATATGCCTCTAGCAGCTGCATTAACTCTACGCAGATGGCACACATCCCCAACTCCCCCAGCTCACGCCCATCCACATACACCATATCACAGTGCCTACACACATCCGACCGCTGGCCGTCTGTTGGTAACTCACTAGCACCCCCTGTGCTGGCCTCAACCACTCCCCGTCAGCGCTATTCTAAAAAATCGCCAATTTATTTTCATTATATTTTAATTTTTTGTCTCAAAAACATCGGTCAAGCTCGTTCCAATGAGGGGTCATAACCTATGTTTATGAGACAAAAAAATGAAAAAAATGAGTTATTCAAAAATTTTGTTTGCAAGTGTTGTCTGGTTTTCATGTTAGGTAAAGGGTTAACTGGTAGAGTGCTAGATTACTTTTCAATGGCCATTTATCACGCAAGTATTTTTTTCAAAGATATCACACTACCAGGAAAAAGAAGCCTTAGTTTAGCAAGATACTACTCATAAATAATTGTTTTGTTGCAATTTAATGGTGAGTGCCAGTTGGCTTTCTCCAATAAATTCTAACAAAATAATTTTATATTAATGTTTTCCCTCTGCTGCTGAGCCAACAACAAATTAGTGCAAACAATGTAAAGCCACTATAGTGACTTTCAGCACTTTTCAGTAGAGCCTTGATACTGGCTTCTGGCACTCAACCAGTTAAAAACAAATTTCTAGTATCATGAGCTTGTCATGTAAAGTGGAGGGTTAATAGTAAAAAAAAAATGGTTTTGGTAACTAGTTGTTCTCCATTTGAAGAATACTCAAATTAATGTGTGGGATCATAAATAAGGGGGAATACAGTGGGGTTAGCTGTACACTTTCTTAATACACTACATTTGATACTTGGACTTTTGTCACATCTGTTGGGGGTGGGGGGGGAGGCCATCATGATCAATTCAGAGTATTGATTTATTTATTGGTGTTTAACCGTTTAACATGAAAAGCAGTCGACGCTTGCAAAAAATTCTTGAATAACTAATTTTATTCCTTTTTTGTCTCAAAAACATAGGTTATGACCCCTCATTGGAATGAACTCATTCCAACAAGGGGTCATAACCTGTGTTTTTGAGACAAAAAATGAAAAAAATAATGAAAATTAACTGGCGATTTTTTAGAATGATGCTGGACGGTTTTGGCCATTACGTTGGGTAAAGGGTTCAGGTCACATACTTATGTACAATGGCTAATCATGACCCTGACAGTTTTATGGGTGGAGGAAGCCCGAGTACCAGGAGAGAACCACTGAGCATCAACGAGCAACTGTCATCTTCTCAACAATCTAACTGTTCAAGCTCCGATCAAACAGGGTTACAGCAAATGAAGACATGTGCACCATCGACGTGTAGTACGCCTTGGTACATGGCATCATCGTGCCCCCATGTAGGCAACCGGGATAAAGTGCCTTGCCCAAGGACACGACACGGGTCGTCTGATACAGGGATCAAACCCGGGACCTCTAGCATTTAAGTCCAACAGTCTACCATTGAGCCACTGCACTGCCATGCAAAGTATGATATGTGTTAATTAAATCGGAAGTTGAGACACCAGTGTGCCCCAACTACTACATGTGTTTACTAACAAATAAATTTGCAAGAACTCAAGAGTTTTTTTTTTACTATAATCCCTACTGAGTAATATTCCCAACAATATCATATCAAGGTATGCCTTAAATGAAGGCATGCCTTGATGATGTAGATGGGAGATTTTGTCATTCAGGACCTGATCATCACAGTCAGGGCAAATCAGGTTTACACCCCACAATTAGTCATCTTCATGATGCCCCTTTAAGGGTCTAATTCCTACGTTAATAACTTTTTCTACAACAAACAGGTTGCCCCAACTTATCTTTGCGAAAACACTTAACTGGTAGAGTGCTGGAAGCCCATATTTGGGCTTTATTCTGAAGTGCAGGTACCACAACTTGAAGGCTCATATTCAGTGCATGTGCTTTGTATTATCTTTGAAGTGATATTATTTAATCTGTAAGGGTTTGTCTTGTTACAATTTATGGGAGAGTGCCCATAGGCACTCTCTCATAAATTGTAACAAGGCAAAGACATGTGTACAAGATTTGATGGTCAAAAATAATTTAGCACTCTACCAGTTAAGTAACTTTCAAAGTGATTTGGCAGTTGTTTCTAGGCAAGAAACAACTTCAAAGTTACAGTATGCAGACTGTCAAAAGTTTGAGAATTAAAAGTTGTTAATGTCTGATACCTGGTCAAGATGTGCTAACAACAAAGCATTACTCTGTAAATACTTTGCATCTTTCTCTGGTTCATTCAATTGTAGTTTTGTTTTGCAAAATCTCTGAAACAAAAAATAGTGCAGTCCCTGAACATAAATTGCTAGTTTTATTCACTAGTAACATTTTATTTCTTGTAAACTGCTATTGCAAATGACTGTCTGACAACACTCTTAACTGGTTGAGTTCCTTATTAATGTTTGTCACAGTTTATTGGCGTTCCTGCCTGCACGCCCCAATAGCATGTTACAAAGCCAATTCACAAAAACAGAATATCTATCAATTGCTTCTGCCCGAATACGAACAACATCAAAAGTACAGCAGACACCCATTAACTCCTTGTGTGTTGTGGGTGGATATTCCTGCCCAGGATAGAATTTCTCTTGCCAATGAAATAAGTATAATTTTGGCACATTTAATCAAATCCCCTCTGGATTTTTTCACCAATGATTTCTTGAATTAAATTTGGTTGAATTTTTCAACAAATCTAGTTATAGCTGCTACAAGCAGGGCCAACTGGATAAGAAACTTCATGGCAGTATCAGAATGTTTCACTAGAGCTCTGATAGTCACAGCATTGAAACAGATATTTAAATTTTATAGCAAATATGTTTTCTTATTATACCTACCCCAATTGTTTACTACAGGCTTGCACTTCAGTGGAAGACCCTAACTTGGAAAATGTACTCTCTATTTTGATCTTTCCAAGAGATTTGGGAAAGAAAACTGGTGCAAAAGCACCACCAAAAAATAAGCCAAAACTGGGTCGAGCGCCATGCGCACACCCAGTAGGGGACACTCTTCTCTTAGTACAATTCCACGACTTCCAGAAACCAGTGTGCAAGGCAGTCACCAATGAATCATTCTTTTGAGTCTGCCAACATAGGAGTTATGTGATCAGTGGAGAGGAATAGTGTGTGCCACCCTGGTTCCGAATGTAAGCAACCACAGTCAAATTGTTGGACAACAGAAGGACCTGGTAATTCGAAAGGTGGGGAATCCACTGCCAGATATTCAGAAGAAGAGCAAGAAGCTCCTTCTGGTTGACGTGAAGAGCTGCTTGATCCTAGTCCCATGACTCGTGAAGGGAAAGACCTAGAGGATCCAATGTCACACCCCATCCAAGATCGCTGGCGACTGCTGTCAGAAAATGATCGTACGTGGGGAAGTCCAATGGAACTCACTGCATAATCCACTGAACATCCATCAGGGGAGAAGGTGATGAGGAAGAGACTCTGGTAACTGGAGCACCAGATCCAGAGGACATTCGGCCTCTAACGACTGAGCAGAAAATGTTGGAGAGGTCTGACATGCAGCTGACCTAGAGGAATGAGATCCGTCACCGAACCGCAGAGACTGAGCAGCCGGGGAAGACTCCGGGGTGTTGCGGATGTAAACTGGAACAGAGTCAGGGCAAAGGCTGAGAAAATCACAGACCTTTCCTGGGAAACCGCCACCGTATCCAGCTGAGTATGGAAGCCCATCCCTAGTTGACAAAACGACGCAGAAAGGACCAGGTCTGACTTCTCGTTGACTCTGAACCCTAGTGATGTGAGCAGACTCAACAGTGAGTCGACATCTGACTCTAGAATGCCTTTGGAGAATATCGTCTAGATATTCCGAAGAAGACACCTTGGACTGTGTGCGATGTAAGGCTAACACATGCGACATCAGACGGGTGAAGGCCCAAGGATCCAGGTTGAAACCGAAGGGCATGGCCAAGAACTGGAAAACTCCCTGGTGAATGGAGCAGCAAACTGACCTGAAAGACTCCATGCTGAACTTAGGAGCAATGATCGACTGGGTCAATATACTCAGATCGATAACCTGTTGGAGTCGGCCATCTTCTTCAGCACTAAGAACAGGTGGGAATAAAATCCCACTGAATGAATGTTCCTGATGACCTTGATTGCCCCCTTTGACAGGAGATTGCCTATCTCTGTGATCAAACGTTCCCAATGTGTAATGTTGAAAGGGACTTGTATTGGAAGAGGAACTCTCGACTGAGTTGGATGCCTCAACCTGGGACGAATTGAGGTGACTACTGCCAATGCCTACCCTTACCCTGTGAGTAACCTGAAGCACCAGCAGGAGGATCAGCCCTTGGCTTCGCAGAGGAAGCAGAAGGGTACTTGTTAGGCCTTGAAAGGCCCCTGCCTCCAACAGAAGGCTGATCAAGCTGACGAAGCAGCAGCTGATCTATGAAATGACAAAGGGAGTCACCTCAGACCATCGTCACAGAACCATGGAATAGTTGCAGACCTGCCGAAGAAGCAGATCAAAGAGCAGCATGCTGCCCTTCAAGAAGGGAACGGCTTGTGTCCAACACATCGACCCTGCAAACTAATTCCAAGTTAGCTGTGTTACAGGCATGCATGTGAGAAGTTGCATGAGCGCTTTGGACAGCACACACAAAAGAGCCTTACGTCATCAAACTTATCTGGGGGCAGATAAGCAGATTAGCAGAGACGATGTGATTGGAGAGAGAAAGCATGTTAGCATCTCTCTCGATAAGCCCAACACGGACTTCAGAGCCTCCATATGAAAAACGGCCGGCTTGGGAGATGGAGTCCTGATCCAAGACTGTCAAAGTCTGGCAGACTGATGGATTGGCAGAATCGTAGGAACGATAACACACCGGAGGCAAAAAAGTGTCAACCCTGATGAAGAACATCTTTATAGCCTTGGAACTCAGCGTAGGGCCCAAAGCTGTAAACACTTCAACCTCCTGTACTGACAGGCATAGCTGAAGGTGCCAAGAAGCAGGTTGCTCCACAGGCTGTAGGCGTGCGACTGATGTTCGCGGCTGGGCTGACACTGTCGGCTGGTTTGACGGTTTGAGATCTGGAAGGAACCCAAACACAAAGTCAAGAGCCCCCAAGTCAGAAGACTGTTGGCTCTCGACGTCAGGTTTGTCGGACTCATCCTCTGAGTCACAAGACGCATAGCCCATCATGGGCAAATCAGCCGATGCCTTCCATGGTGTAGGCACAGCAGGGGGATCAGAAAGCGGTCGGTTTCCAATCCAGGAGGCGGTGCCACAGGGTGGGGGGGGGTGCCCGGAAAACACTTGTAGCCTCACTGGAAGCAACGGGGAGGCTCTTGGACAGAACCCGAGTGAGCAAGCAGAGGGCCTCCCTAAGCTCACTGCCTGTGTCGGCCGGTTCGATCTGGGAACGAACCAGCAAAGTGGCTTCACTCCTGACCCGTTTAACCAGCGAAGGGTCACGATCCTCAAATACACCCGTCATGGGGCGACAGGCTGCAGCTGAAACATCTGAAAGCAGATGTGTATAGGGGTATGACATACCCCAAGGATCTACAGAGCGGAAACTTGGGAGAGTCACTGTGGGCCTCTGCGGGACAGAAGGACCAGGCTGCACAAAAAGCGTTGTTCCTGCAAAACTGGCCATGGGACCAGACAGCGTGGATGGAAATGCCACAGAGCTCATGGTGACCCTACCATGAACATCCAAATCCAATGAGAAAAACTGAGGTACTCGACGGCTGAGAGACCACAGTAGAGGGTTCGGCCGGCAGCTCCTTCCGACTTTGCAGAGTTGAAGTCAGGGAAGGCTGAGGCCGATTCCCCATGTCTATACTACCAGACATCTCTGCAGACCCCTGCAGGGATAAAACTGATGCGCTCAACGGCTGAGAGGACACAGCAGGGGGTTCGGTCGGCAGCCACTTCCAACTTCGCCGATTTGAAGTCAGGGAAGGCTGGGGCGGATACCCCACGTCTACACTACCAGACACCTCTGCAGACTCCTGCAGGGATAAAACTGCTGTGCTCAACGGAGGAGAGGCCACAGCAGAGGGTTCGGTTGGCAGCCACTTCCAATTTTGCCGAGTTGAAGTCAGGAAAGGCTGAGGCCAATACCCCACATGCACACTACCAGACATCGCTGCACACCCCTGCAGGGATAAGCCGTGGCCAGCTGAAAAGGTGACCAATTACGTTGCAGATTGAACAGCAGTAGCAGCAGATATGACAGGAGCTGTTGAAACTGGCGGAAAAGGGGAGAGAGCAACCGAGCTCGGCCTCCACAGGATAAGTCACAATCCTAGTGACAGCCTCAGATGTTGACTGGAGAGGGACCATAGTCCCGAAACCAGGCATCTCTTCACCAGACAACTCAACAGCTCCCGCAGCATCCACCACGGTTAAAAACTGCACATCCCCCACAGAGGGGGTATAACTCTCACCAGAAGTGGTCATGTCGGGAGGTCCCAAAAGGACAGCACCCCCCCCCCCCCCCCACAAGGGAGGGGAGGAACTGCACATCCCCAATGGGGGGGGGGGGGAATATAACTCTCACCAGATGTGGTTGCGTCGGGAGGCCCCCGAAATGACAGGAGGAACGCTGTTGAGAATGCAACAAAGAGAGGGCAAAAGGCATTGCCCTAAACGAACCGTACTGGACATAACAGAGGTGACAGCAGTAGAAGAAAAAAGGTGAACTCAGCAGATATATAAAGTAGAAGATCACCCCCAACTACGAGAGAAAGGTGGCAGAAAAAGTACCGGCGTGAACACAAACGAACCCAGTCGGCAGACAGGGACCTAAAAAACAAAAATTTGGCCCTCACCAGAGTGGAGAAATCCTGTCCATACAGTCCCCCATTGACACCTAACTCCAATAAAAATAATAAAATTTATTAACCGAAAAATTTTATGTCCGAACTGCATGGTACGTGAAAGTCACGCGCAACACGGAAAATATATAAAATACAATGAAAATGTGGTTGAAAATAGTAACGAGAATATATAAAACACAGTCCTGTTATTATACAATCCTCAGATCCATAATTCCAGTCACAGGAAACCATTATCGACGAGTTGAATTATCACTGTTTTGTAATACAAATGGCTGCACGTCAATCTTGGATGGCGGAAGAAAAGAGAATGATTCATTGGTGACTACCTTGCGCACTGGTTTCCGGAAGTTGTGGAATTGTACAAAGAGAAGAGCGTCCCCTACTAGGTGTGCGCCGACGGTGTTCGACACAGTTTTGGCTTATTTTTCCTGGTGCTTTTGCACCACTTTTCTTTCCAAAATCTCTTGGGAAAGATCAAAATAGAAAGTATATTTTCCGAGTTAGGGTCTTCCACTGTAGTGCAAGCCTGTAGTAAACAACTGTAAGGTAGGTTGATAAGAAATTGATTTCTCCAGAACAGTTTTTGAGTTACTCAAAGTTAAGAGATCAATACAATTTAAATAATTTCTCAAAAGCTGAGGAGATCATACAGTATTGTCTAATCATGCATAGTTAATTTGAATAATATATTTTTCCATCCAAAACTTGACTAAAGCCTTGAAAAAAATTAAATTTTTGTGTTAATCATGAACAGAGTGTTCTGATGTCAATATGTACATACAAATTGGATGTACTACTTCATCTTAAAAAATTTGAATGTAATTGTTTGGGTAACAAAGCACAAAAAAACAAACTTATAGACCTGCACCAACTGGCAATTATTGAAATCTGAAAAAAGGTTGATTTTTTTCAGACACCCCACCACCCATTCCCCCACCACTGCTACACTATTTTGAGGTAATCCGTCAGAATGAGATGAGTAGTGTAGAATACTGCAGACTTTATTTCACTGTGTTGATAATGTGCTGTGATCTAACATGCCATTATTTATTTATTTATTTATTTATTTATTTATTGGTGTTTTAGGTCACATATTTCGGCACAAAGGCTAACCATGACCGTGACAGTTTTACGGGTGGAGGAAGCCGGAGTACCCGGAGAGAACCACCGAGCAACGGCGAGCAACTGTCAGCTCCCCAACATACCAACTCCACACAAGCAGGGTTAGCATTGGCTGAAGACAGGTGCACCATGAACGTGCAGTACGCCTTAGTACACAACGTCACTGTGCCCCCACGTGGGCAATGGGGGTGAAGTGTCTTGCCCAAGGACACAACGTGGTTGCCGCAGGTGGGATCCGAACTGAGGACCTCTCAGCTTGCAGCCTGCACCTCTACCAACTGAGCCACCGCGCCCCCCCCCCAAACATGCCATTAGAAAGGGTTCTGAGAACCTTTTAATAGAGAGTTTTACATCATAGCAAATTCACAAATCACACATTTAATCATCAATATTAAGTAGGTTCTGGTTCTACAAATAAACACCAAGGGCAATTCAAAAAACATTCTTGTAGTTTGTCTAAGGCTTAGTAGTGACAGAAAAAGGAAAATCAGTCACCTTATTCTTTGGAGGCAAACAATACGCAAATAAATTGTTTGTACAGGCCTGCAGTTCCAATTTCAAAATAACAAGTGTTTCTTACCTGTATACAATAGATATTCTTGTCTGTGAGGTAGGCAAAGGGAGCTGCTAGCCAATAAGATTGTACAAAAGAAATGGATTCACAAACATCATCCAAGATGACTTCATTTATAAATTTTCCAGACTTCAGACATACAAACCTAAAATTCCAAGAATAATACTTGTTCATTATCAACCAAATAAAAATTACAGAAAAATTCTCCTTTGATAATTCAAAATTGTTAATGCATTTACTCTGACCACCAAATGTAATTTTGGCAGACATTAAATTTGTATGTGGCACACCTAAGTGCCAATTAAGCGAGTCAAGATATTTGAGGACCTATCTTAGTTATAATTTTTCCAACCCAACCTCTCTTCCTGGTATTGCCCCCTTCACAATGAAGATACAGACCTGCAAGTACCAGCTAGAAACCTTTTCATTTCAGTTTCAGAGATATTGCTAGAACATGATATGAGTGAAAGTGATGAGTATATGGGAAAACAAACAGATGTACAAACAAATGAACCAATAGCCAAACAGATGGATCAACAGACATATGTATGAATGGATGGGTGGTCAGATGGATAAAATAGCCTCACAATACAAGGGAAGCACACAATACACTCAAATGTAGCCTTTACAATATATGTTTTGTGAGTGTGGATTGAATGGATGGACATGCAGATGGATGGCTGGGCAGACAAATAGAATTATAGACAGACAGATGATCCAATGGTTAGATGAGCAGACATGTTCACAGGAAATTATCCTTGAACGAGTTGGAATTCATGGATTCTAATGTTATGTGACATTTCAACTGACTGACAAAAGTACTGACAGCAAAATATATGATAATATAATACCTTAATTTTTTATCTGCAATATAACAAAGAGTTCCTTTATTTATCGATTTTGTCTCTAATTCACCAATACAAACTGAATTTAGATGCACTTTTCTACAAGAAGATTCTGAAATTAGAAAGCATGAATAATACACTGAGCTGGAGGGTCAAAAGCCCACCTCTTGATGACAACCTAAGTGTTCATATAAATCATCAGTGTGGTCTGCTGAATACCTACTTAATTCTACAAATCTGATGCAAAATGGTTCTATTAAATAGAAGGAGCAGGTGATGGGGTGGGAGATGGGTCAGATTTAAAGGGAATGACAACTTAAATGACACGAGCCTAGAAAATTTAGAAATGTTTCTCTTATTCCTTAGTGCATCAAGAGAATGTGGTATCACTGATTTTGTTGTTGAATCGGCAAAGACATTTTGATGTTGGTACAGCCAATATGAGATGGTACAGAGGAGCCAACTTAATTGTATACCTTTTAATTGAATAACCCTGTTAACTGAATACAATTTCTAAACATAAAGTCATTTACCATTCAGCCAAATCAAATTTGACAAGTTAACTGCATATAGATTATAGAGTAAACTCCTGTTAATGTAATAAAAAAAAATCTTGTAATCTGTTGAAGAACTGGTCAGACAACCACTGAATTCCCCACAATTATAGACATTTTGTGGCTTCAATAAATCCAATATTTTGAGGATATCTACTGTTTTTGAGTGGATACCAAAAATTATCTCAAGAGTGACCGAGACAAATGTTTATTTTTAGCACGAGCGAAAGTAACCATTTCTCTCGGGTCACAAGTGAGATAATTTTCGGCATCCACTCAAAAACACTAGATTTTCTTTTTATTATATGCTTTTTATAAGAATCTGATAATTCCACTCGTTTCAACCTTGAACTGATGGATGAAAGTAAACAGCGCATTGAATTATTGAAACACGGAAGTGATTTGATTGATACTCGGAACAGACAGCGTCTTGCAATCCACTCAAAAACACTAGATTTACTTTTCATTATATGTTTTTAGAACAAAATGATCACTTCCAGTGATAATTTGACTCGTATTCACCTTGAAGTGATGCACTGAAAGCTGCCATTTTGATTGATACCGTGAAAGTAAAAACTTCTATATCTTCACAGTGGGGGATACAATTTCTATCTTTCTGCAATTCCTTTGATAATCTATTGTTTAGAGTGTAATAAAAGCATTTAATCAATAATCATTCACGCAATTAGCTCTGTCAACACAAGATATACCAAAATAAATGTTCAGCTTATCACTAAAAGACAGGAAAATGACTAAATTCCAGACAAGTATATACTCTTGTTCGCTGAGTGTTTTCTCACTGGCAAAGTTGCAATTCAGTTAACAGGGTCCACCGTAATGATGGTTGAATGCTAATTGTACCATTCAACAGACAATCTAAAATACTACAACACAATACCCTTTAATAAATTTTATATGGATATGTTTCATACTGTGAAGATTTTGTTGGAAAAAGAGTCATAGTAAATGTAATAACACAAAAATAATGTACATTTGTTTACCTGATAATATATGAAACACACAATCTTCATCAATGGCAATTAATTCCTGTGTTATTCTATCATAATCAAGATATTTTATTTTCTTTAATAGAGAAACCTGAAAAAAATAATACAACACAACAGTAGTTAATCTTTTATATTATGATTGCTGGTGATTTTCAATGGTACTCAGGGTTTGCATTTTAGAATTGTGACCAGGCTGATCGATAGGGCTGGTGAAGAGGTCGACCAGGCTGATTTTTCTTCACTGGGGCTGATTTATTTTTTTTACACTTGCATGTGCATATTATATTGATATTTCATGTATATTGTGTAATTTGTTGATTTGTTATGAATAAAGATTAATAATTCCAACCTAATTGTCCTTTATTAATTTGCTATGGGCTATTAACCCTTTACCCAACGAATTGCCCGCATCCGCCCGCGTAATATGCAAATTCAGCAGTTGAAAAAATATTATTTTTCAAAAAATTTCAACAAAACCATATCATGTGACCCCTCGTTGGAATGAGCTCGCCGAGCTCGTTCCAACGAGGGGTCACATGATATGGTTTTGTTGAAATTTTTTGAAAAAGTTTAAAAAATCATATTTAAAATAATAAATTTTGATATCGTCTGTGTTGGATAAAGGGTTAACCAGACAATATTAATACCATGCTGATCTGTGTCTTGCATCTTGGAACATATTCGTGATTTAGCAACCCTCACCACCCCCCACCCCCCCACACACACCTTTCTGCACGTTGAAAGTAAGGTGCCCTATCCATGTTCAAGCCTACTCCCTGTTTTAAAAGTCGGTGGTTTACAGATCTAAGAAGTTGAAGCAAAATTAGGTGAGCAGAAATGTGTTTTCATTACCTGGAGGAAGATGCAGATTTACTTTTTCATCTAACGTTCAAGAGATGGAATATCACCTGTCTTAATATGTCAAAAGGGGGTAAGTGATTTTATTTTATTAAAACAAAATCCATGCTGAAGCAAAAAACGGTGTTGTTTTTATTTTCATGCATTCACTTTGCTAGAGATCAACAAACTTGACATCATCATCTTGCACTCTAACTTGCCAATTATTCCCTAAAAATGCCCATAATATAAATCACTTACCGTATGACTAATTAATGCATGAACCAGTACGTATTCAGTGTATATTTTTCCAAATCAATTGTAACTGCTTTGTTTTGTGACAGGTTATTTTCAAAGACAGCCTGGAGGGAGAGGAGGAGGGAATCCACATAAGATGCAGAAATTACAATCTCTCATGTAAACATTTCAGAATAAACACTCAAGCAATCAGAGGTTATGCTTATTCTCTTGTGATAATAAATAAGGGAGTCAAAGTCAGTACACCATGTATGGTTTATAAGGTATCAACCCATTTGTGACATACCCACCCCCTCATGTTTTCTATGCTCATCTGCTATCGTCTTTTAGTACATCCCCGGTGGAAGTAAACGAATAAACCTGGAATCGCCCAATCGATTAGTCCCATTGCTGGAAGTTATTTTGTTTTACGAAATCGCTTGTCGCTTCATTCACTGAGATTGGGAAAACAATAGATTGATGACATGGCCAATTGATCGGCCTCGTCAGATTATTTTTGTGGCCGATTACCAGACTGGGGCCGATTGTCCTGGTCAAAATGCAACCCCTGATTACTCTATACAACACAGACATTAACCCTTTACCCAATGAAATGGCCAAAACCGGCCAGCACTATTTACAAAAATCACCATTCAATTTTCATTACTTTTTGTCTAAAAAAACACAGCTTATTACCCCTCATTGGAATGAGCTCGTTCCAATGAGGGGTCATAAGCTATGTTTACGTTTTTGAGACAAAAAATGAAAATATTTGGTTATTCAAGAATTTTGTTTTCAGGTGTTGTCTGCTTTTCGTGTTAGGTAAAGGGATAAGAAACATCTAGATACAACTTGCATGGAATCCAGCCTACATGTAGAAATTCTTGTAAGAATGCATCTAATCGGTCATTATGCATCTGCTAGATGTTATGATGGGAAATGAATGCTTCAACACAAAAACTTCTTTGGGTGAAGACAGTGTGAAAGGGGATCCTCTCACAAAAGGTGCTACCTTTCCCTGAAGAAGGTGTAGTGGCGCTCTCCTCTCCGTCAAACTCCAGCGTCAGGTGAACGCTCTTGCCTCTCATCTGGAGAGTCCAGTTGAGAGGGCAAGAGATGCCCAGAACTGACAAGGCCTTCTGTAGCTTAACTGGGATGTCCAGAGATGCCATAGTGACTGCTCAGATGGTGTTCACACTCTGAAGTCAGTTTATGATATAAAAAATAAAATAAATAAATAAAACCTTCCCTCACTGAGTTGAAGAAAAAAATGCCTGAGAATAAAATAATTTCTTTTGTGTGGCCTTTGTTATTCATTTTAATGCCTTGATCATTTTTATCAGAACTTGTGCTGCATTGCATTATGAAGTTATTAGCCAATGTGGTTTATTTTCTCAAAACGTGACAAATTTATAATATCAAATATTGGAAGTACAACATGAGAAAAAGTCCAATTGGCCAATGCATCTGTCGATGTCCCACCTGAGGAAATGTGCTGTGGGAGATGTCACCATTTTAACATCCTTGAAATCACTCCCCACAGAATCATTTCTGTCAAGTTATGAGCCTGTTGACCCTGATCACTTCAACCCTTAAGTCGTCAGATTAATTTACATTAATAACTACCATATGTATATTTACGTAGCTTCAGATGGTTTAACACTGTTTCTACATTATTTTTGGCTGCCTGTACAGATAGCCAACAATGATGGAAAACACTGTCATGATAAATGCATCCTCCTGATAGTGATCTCAAGGAAGAATTCCATTGGAAGAACTTTTTCAGAGCAATATAAGAGGGGCAGTTTGTGGCTGTATGGGGACCTAATGGCTAAATTTGGTAAGATATTCAAATTTTTGCTTTACAGGTAAAATGTGCATAAAATAATAAAATGGAAGGAGGTGGCACAATTAGAATAGCTTGAAGATATTATCCAAAAGAACTGCCACACTATATGAAAAAAGTAATCATTTTATATTGGAAAAAACATGAATCACAAATATTCTATAGACCATTATCAAATGACGAAATGTTCACATAGTTATGATTACTGATAGGTCAAATCACATCACACTGACTTAACTCTTTACCTAACATAAATAGAATATGACTTTTTTTTTTGAATAACAAACAATTTTCATTTTTCTCTCAAAACCATAATGGATATGAATCACAAATATGCTATAGACCATTATCAAATGACGAAATGCTCACATGGTTATGATTACTGATAGGTCAAATCACACTGACTTAAATCTTTACCTAACATAAATAGAATATGACTTTTTTTTTGAATAACAAACAATTTTCATTTTTCTCTCAAAACCATAGCTTATTACCTTGTTCAAATCAAACATTGTAAGCTAAGTTCTTGAGGAAATAATAAAAAATAATATAATAAAATTTGGATGACGATTTATGTGAACAATGCTAGCTAACTCTTAGGTGAACATAATACTGAGAAGACCGAAGTAGCCTCAAGTACTACACTGTCTAGATAAGCAATTTTTACTTAAAAACATTACTTGTGCCCCTCATGTTGATAACCTTGTTCAATTCAAGAAATATATATTAACCCTCTACACACTAATGTCAAACTTTTGAAATTTCAGTCAGCAAATTTCTCCCATAATGCAACTAGGACTTTACAACCCCTGAGGATGTGGACCATTGTCCGGAATTCACACCTGACCACAGCCTATACATGTCCAGTAGCTTAACCCTTTACCCAACGTAACGGCCAAAACCGGCCAGCACTATTCTAAAAAATCGCCAATTAATTTTCATTATATTTTCATTTTTTGTCTCAAAAGCATAGGTTATGACCCCTCTTTGGAACGAGCTCGACGAGCTCATTCCAATGAGGGGTCATAACCTATGTTTTTGAGACAAAAAATGAAAAGAATGAGTTATTCAAGAATTTTTTTTGCAAGTGTCGTCTGCTTTTCAGGTTAGGTAATGGGTTAACACTGATTTCTAGTCAAGCCTTGGCTGTCTTAACAGGCAGCCAAGACTTGACTAAAAAACACTGCCTATATAATTTGTCTGTTGTCAGCAGGACCTAGTCATGATGACATATTAAGGATACCTGTTCTGAGATCGTAAAAGTTGGAAATAGGCCTTTGAGGTTTAAACAACTCAATCTTGTTTGACAGAGCTCACTGAGCCCTGTCAAATAAGACTGAAATGGTTATATTCCAGGTTGCATTGTGGGAAAAATTTGTTTGAAATTTTGGTATTCTGACTTCAGTAGACAAAGAGTTAAGTTTTGGATGAAGAAACAATTGGGTAAATCTTCAATGGATAATTGGGAGAACTTGCTAAAGTTTTACGATCTGGCCTTCAGTAGATCATCTCCATATGTTGATAATGTTTAACACTGTTATCTAACAAATTAGAAATTTACACACAATATACATACAAAAAAACACTAAAAATTTTTTTTTTCAATTTCAAATGCTGTCTTCTTCTTCTGAAACATAGCACCGGGACACATAAGGAATGAGGTGATGAAAGTCATTCTGCTGAGTGATCAAAGGCTATGTTTCTGAAAAGTTTTTTTCAAGTCCATTAAGAATTTGACTATAATTGGAGTTAATCAGTATGTCGTGATGTGCCCAATCTCTTCAGTCTCCATGGCCCTTTCTATCAGATATAACTAAATCAAAATGTTTAGTTTAAACAATATTTACTGAAAAAAAGATAAGTAAACTGTACACATGCAAACAAGTGTAAATGGATTGAATGTTTTGTACATAAATTTCAGTGAATATGATTAATACCTAAGATATCAAACTAACTTGTAGTAGCGGATTTGGAAGAAAGCTGAATGCTTATGAAACCATCTCCCAAAAACCAAAATGTTTGGTGGCAATATTTTTCCACAAGTAGATATTGACGTCTGTAGTCTTTGTTATGTGAAAGGATAGGAAATGAAAAAAATCTCATTAGGCCTCACAAAGTAGATCTTCTGTTTCTGAGGCCACCTTTTTGTAAAATCGCATTCGAGTGGGTGTTTTTTTTATTTTATTTTTGTAATTATTTCTTTGCCATTAAAAAGTTCATGTTCTTGGTTTGTTTCAAGTTTTAAGCCTCATATTCTACAGAATAGTGCAGGTGGTGGTGTATTACGTCCCTTGAGTACAACAAAGCTATGCAATGCTGAAGCATTTCAAAGCCTTGTTACACTCAAGGGACAATTTTTTTGAGTTGGGTAAAATAATAGACATAAACTATTTGATTTTGATTTTTTAAGTATGGATTGGTCATAGAAAGAGAGCATGCAGCAGCCAAAAGGACCATGTGGGAGGACTTGAGAAACAGATTTTTTAAAAATTTTTAGGCCTTATTACCTTTTCATGACAAACCATCAACTCCAAAGCCAGGCTTCTAAAATCACAAGGTTTTTGAGAACTCCACAGAGATACTTTCTCCCATGATTCTCCACTGTATGAAGAAAGTTGACTAGAAACTGATGACCACAGCAAAACTATAGGTATGGCTGTTGCTGAAATGCTAAGGTAGAACAAAAATATATTTTTTTCTGGTTACACTGCGATGTAGAATTTCAATTGAGATCTATCATTATTTTCATACCTTTTTTATTATGAAACATTTTATGTATTTCAATGAAAAATATTAAGTGAGGAAATAAACTACTGAAAGAACTGTATGTTTCTTTTCTGTTGTCTAATGATTTGGCTGATCCTATTTTAATCTGAAGGTAATACTTAGGGGATTAGATGTGCACCCAACCAACAAATCTGTGATTATAAACTGTCTGACACCCAGGATGTCTGATAAGTTGGGGAACACAATGTTAAGACTCACTAAGCCTCGCTAGTTCAAAAATCTTGCAGTGTTGAGTTATTCTCCACCCTACAAAATTTAGGCCTATAAAAATTTTTTTCTTGTTTCTCAGGCAAATTTTCCTCAATTTTATAAGGCAGATTTTCTATGATGAGGGAGGTGCCTGTGAAGCAAGAATTTTTTTAATAGCTTTACAAGAACATATTTAAAAAAAATAATTCTCCAACTTCACTGTTCTTCTTAAAGGTTAATTGTGACTCAGGACTCTGCAATTAGCTGCATTTAAAGCAATTATAGTTAGGTAATTTAGTGTGTTTGAGTTCAGTGAGCTCTATCGAACAAAATATAATAGAAACTAGAGGGTACTGAAAACAAAATTTTTAATTCTTCAGCAATATGGCCAATTCCGGCTCCCATAGGGAGCCCAAATATTAACCCAGGCTCTAGATTTGGACACAGTTGAATTTGACTTCCCTAGACATGTTGTGTACCAAATATGAAGGCATTCTGACTGTTGGATTTGAAGAAGAGAAATTTTAAAGAAATTTCTTCATATTGCATTAAGTTAAAATTTGGGCTACCATAGCGAGTCCAAATATTAACCTGATTTGAACAAACTTGAATCTGCCCCCCCCCCCCCACCCCCCACCCCTAGAGATGTTGTATACCAAATATGAAAGCATTATGAGTAGTGGATCTGAAAAAGAAGATTTTTGAAGAAATTCCCTCATATTGTATTTAGTTAAATTTCAGGTTCCCATATGGAGTCCAAATATTAACCCAGGCACTCAAATTGAACATACTTTAATCTGAACCCCCTAGAGATGTTGCGTACCAAATATGAAAGAATTCCGACTGGTGGATCTGAGGAAGAAGATTTTTCAAGAAATTTCCTCATATCGCACTAAGTAAACATTTGGGCTACCATAACAAGCCCAATTATATACCTAGGGATCTGATTTGAACAAACTTGAATCTGACCTCCCTAGAGGTGTTGCATACCAAATAAGAAAGCATTCTGACTGGTGGATCTGAAGAAGAAGATTTTTAAAAATTATCCCCTATATTGAACAATGTTAAAATTTGGGCTTCCATAGGACTCGGCTTGAACAGTCTTGAATCTGACCCTCATAACAATGATGTATACCAAACATCAAAAGATTCTGACTGGTGGTTCTGAAGAAGAAGATTTTTAAAGAATATACCCCATATTACCCTATGTTAAAAATCCGGGCTCCTGTATTGAGCCCAAATATGAACGAGTGGGCTTTATTTTTAACAAACTTGTATCTGCTTGTATATGACCGCCCCCCCCCCCCCCCTCCCTATGAATGCTGTATACCGAATATCAAAAGATTCTGATGATTGGTTCTGGAGAAAAGATTTTTTTAAATTTTTGAAAATATGCTGACTCAGCATTTTTTCTATGCCCTATACAGAACACCCCAACATAACCGATGACATTTGTTTTTTACCATTCAATTCTACTGGTCCTAAGGATACTTCATACCAAATAACAGCTCTCTGTTCTGTGTGGTTTGGGAAATATGGGCATTTGAAAATGTTTCTATTTTTAGCTCCCAGGGTTCCCATGGGGATGCGAGAATTTTTTTATTTTGGCATGAGTCAAGTACTTATGACCCAATAATACCACATACCAAATTTGCCTTAATTTGGTTCAAACCAGACCATGGGTTCAGAAAATAAAAATTTTGGGCGGGGCCAAAAATCTTACACCTCCCATTACAAAGCCAAATATTGCTTCATGAACTTCATTTGAACAAACTTGATTCAACACCTCAAAAGAAAGCTCCATAGCAAATATCAAGTCATTATTCAAACTGGCTCATGAGAAGAAGATTTTAAAAATATTTTGGAGCATTTTTCCCCACTTCCTCCCTATGGGGCTGGGCATGCTGAGTTGAACAAACATGCAATGCCCCTTTGGGACCATCACTCACACAAACGTTCACTTGAATTGGCCTAGTGGCTTTGGAGGAGAAGACCAAAAAATGGTGCTGACAGACACAGACGGATGATGGACGGAGAGCGATGGGATTAGCTCAGCTTGCTTTTGATGAGCTAAAAAAGCCTATATTGGTTGTATTGAGGCCATGATGGTCATGAAATAGGGGAATTTCAGTGGTTTTCAGAGTAATTCTTCCATAGATTTACAAGATTTTTTTATTCAATTGATAGAAGTTTATTTTATTACCAATATGCAATTAACAGGTCAAATTTGTTCTGAAGGTATGGTAAATGGTTTTGTGTTTGGAAGCTATATGCAATTAACTGGAATTATTCAACTAAGAGATTTCCTTATTTGAGTGATAAATTAAGTTTTTAAATCATCATATCTAGTTTTAACTTTTAAGGGTATAATTCCAACTTTAATCGTACTTTTCTACAACACATGTGCCCCTGTGTGCAGTCTTGGGGTAAACGTCTAAGTTACATTCAAATGGCCTTGGCAGTCTTTGATGCCTAGACACAACAGTAAAGTCACAGGATGTCTTGACTTGCCTAGACACAACCTTTAAAGTTACAGGATGTAAATTGCCAAGCTGGAGAAAAAATGTATTAAAATTTCCATTCTCTTAAGGGTTACCCATTTACCTAATGAATCGCCCACAAGCACCTACGTAATTTGAAAATTAAGCAATTGAAAAAAAAAAAAATTTTCAAATTATTTCAACAAAACCATATCATGTGACCCCTCATTGGAACAAGCTCATCGAGTTCGTTCCAATGAGGGGTCACTTGATATGGTTTTGTTGAAATTTGTTTGAAAGATTTAAAAAAATAGTAATGAAAATAATAAGTTTTGATATTCTCTACGTTGGGTAAAGGGTTAAAGAGTTCAAAGAGCTCTGTGAAATAAGTTATAATGAAATAAAAATTTGTTTCTTTAAGTTTGTTATTTTAGCGTCTGCTGATTTTCAAAATCATGCTTTGAATCAAAGCAATGCTTGTAAAAGTGTGATATACTCTAACCTGCCTCATAATAATGATGGCCGAATAATGGTGATGGTCAGGATATTTGATTGGAAATAATAATAGTGATGGCATTTCCATCTGTTACCCACTGCCAAATAATAGTGATTGCTGGGATTTTTTCTCCAAAATTAAGAATGGTGTTGACACTATTATTAGGAAACTGGGAGTATAGATTAACTCTTAAGGACTAATTTCAACTTAGGAGAAAATTTTTCTACTCCAAACACACAGGTTTTGAGTCAACCTGCCAGTTAAATTTGTAGTTTACTGGCAGTGTTTTCTTGTCAATCCTTGGCTGTGCAACCATGACTTAATTAGAAACCACTTTAAAGCCATCAGAGATAGCTTGATGTGTGGCAAAAACTGAAACATTGTCTAGGACTCCAAGGTCTAAGCCGATAGTTAATAAACTTGCTTTCAGTAAAGTATAAACATTGTGTTATAAAATAAATTACCCTGTGGAGATCAGGATACTTGTTCCTGCAGTGTACAAACAACATTGTGGACAGCTGTTAAGAATTTGTACTGCTGGTCCTAACTGAAGATTCCCATCAACTGAAATGTAGGAATGATTTTGCACTTTTATCCAACAACACTCCAAATCCAGATTGAATAATACTAAAGAAATGAACACTTAATAATAATAACACTTTGGCCAGCTGCTGATTTGTCGCAGTTCTTGGATGAGAAGGCCTTGGTTACCCCTGTATTCCCAACTGCCTCCCTATTCCCACACTTCTTCTGTCTTCCCAACATTCGGAGACGAACTGCTTGATGACATCCCTTGCCCCATTCTTCCCAATCTCTCCGATTAGTATATTAACCCTCTCTAACCTAGTTAATGAACAGTGGGGTCACATGATATGGTTTTGTTGAAATTTGTTTGAAAGATGTAAAAAAATAATAATGAAAGTTAAAAAATTTATAGTAATTTATATATTTTTTATACTTACCAATGACCCAGACATAGCTGGTGCTAACTCTTAAAATATAGGGCCAAACACAAATTTTGCCCCCCAATCCCCAAAATTTGCATCTAAAACTAAAGAAAACATGTCCTGAAAGGCCCTCCACACTTCGCCCCTACTGCGCATGCGCAGTGTCAAGGACGTTCCGAAATTGGCGCCATTAATCATTCTAATAACCAGTGCCTGGTAAGCGCTATGTACTCAGCGGGGAGGCAAGAGTTCCCAACTCCTGGGAGGGCCATCCCCGTCTGGGTCATTGGTAAGTATAAAAAATATATAAATTACTATAAATTTTTTAACATTTTTATACTGTACCAATGACCCAGACATAGCTGAATAGTAAAAAGGCTGGAGGGCCAAGGACATAGAGCAAAATGGAATACGCTCAATAAAATAAAATAGAGTCATCCCCTGTAGGGAAAAGAAGTAATAGGCCTTACATGTATCTTTCTTATTTATGATAAATTAGAAAGATACAACACCTTCCAAAATAGAGCTTCATACATCCATGTACTCTATTAATATCCAATATAATCCTTATACTAATAATTTTTAAAGTAAGCCAATAAATAAAGTAAGTCTAGATAATAGAGACTCTTATACTCCTAAAAGTGTCTGAGGATTGCATAATCATGTCCGTTGACATATGCAATATTCAAAAGCTATACTTTAAAAACTAAGACTTGAATGAATTTTAAAAACCTAAACTTCTCACTAAACAACCATCCCAATAACAGCTCAGAATTACTAACTCCGGAGGAGGTATCCCCTTGTTTTCATAGTAAAACAGGTGACCCAAGGGAACACCCTCCCCCCCCCCCCCCTTTTTCTTGCCCTGGGTCAAATAGCCCAGAGCGAAGAGGGCAGCCGAACGGAGACACTGCCGAAACAGACAGCCTACCTAGCTATAGTAGCAACTGTTAAGTGAATGACATTCTGAGCAGTAGATAATAGACCTAACAATAGAGGCCTCCAGAAATGGACTCGATATTTCTGAGATAAAATTCATGAATGTGGATGGCTGAGCGCAATGAGCGGCCTTCAAAAATCTATAATAGCGACACTATTAATGTAAGCCCAAGAAGTAGAAGAACTCTTACGAGCCGAAATCTTAAGCACAACTGCTAAGTCAATGATATACTATAAGCAGTACCGATAGTTAATAGAATCCATTAACAATAAAATGGAGCGTAACGTCCTTCTACTAGACATCAAAGACAGAAGAAGCTTACGCCCATAGTAATAAACAGAAATCTGTTTATAAATACATAAACTGTACCCGGAAAGAGTAAAGGCCTATGCCCATACGAAGACGGAAGGACCTTAAAATAATAGGTTCCGGATAATAGGAGCCTAACTCTTATGCAACAATCCAACCTAAATAGTAACGGAAGTATTGATTCCGAAACTATGAAAGTGAAAATCATCCATCGATAGTGCATGAAACTCACTGACTCTACAGTAAAAGAGAAACCAACAGAATTACTGTCTAAAAGGTCAGAATTTGAAAACTACTGTTTCCAGAGGCTCAAATGATTACTTAGCTAAATAAGAACCGAAGTTAAAATCCGTATAGGAATTTAATCTAAAGATTCTAAGTCTATTTATCAAAAAGTTACTAACTGACTTAGATAAAGAGACAAAAGACTCAATTGTAAACTATCGTAGAGTGCATAGGTATGAGGTAACATAAACCTATAACCTAAATAATAACAGGCTGCAGTAGATCTTGTGAAACAAGTATACTAAAAAATAGCAATGAGTAGTATGGAGGGATCAACAATATGAACATAATGATCCCTACACCACGACGGAAGAGCCTCCACTTTAGCCGCATAGAATAGCGAAGAAGAGGATCTCCTATAGTAAGAAATCGTGTCCAAAGCTCGTCCAGTACAGTGCTTACAATGCAATACGGACCACACAATGGAATACATGAAGGTTGCGACCTTGCAGGTTGTGATAAAGATGACACGATTTACCCAGTGAAAAAGATCCTCACATAGAGGAAGATTTCACGTAAAAACCCACAGTAGACAAGAGAGAAAATTACTCATGATCTCTGTGAAGATAGAGATGCTATCAACAGAAATGTATTGTGGTTGTTTATCTTAGCAATACCTGCTAAAACAACAGTGCCGGAGGATACGCGTATCCTGTCATTCCGTCCTATAGAACAATAGAGCGTTAAGAATATTAGCTCAGAGATCTGGACAAGCCAACACATATGTCTGCAATTGATTAGCAAGCTGTGTCATAAATAAATCATCATTGGGCGCTCCCATAGATAGCAAATCTGATTGAATACTTGTTTGTTGAGAGTCCATTCTGACAGCAACAAGCGACCCGTAAGAGAACGGGAGTCCGATAAAACAATCAGACGACCCGGAATATGACGGACCAAAACTGAACTTGGTGTACTATAACCAACAGACGGATTCTTTCCATTAAATTGAATAACGGAAACGAAAGAGTGCCTCCCTGGTTCCGGAGATACGCCACTACTGTCGAATTAAAGGACAGGAATTTGGGCATGCGTTTCTGAATAATGTTCATGCAATGACATAAAGCAAGCCTAAAAAACATTATTCCGCGGAAGAAAACTGATTGCTAAAAGACTGCGGAACCCAAAGGCCCTGGCACTTCGAATCCGTAGGGATCAGTATTATATCCCAATCTGTATGACTGGCAACCGTCATAACAGCCACACTCGGGTCCGGCAACTGCGGCGGCACTCTCTGAGTCAACCACCGAATGTTTGCCCCAGTCTGAATCTCTTGTAACACTAGATAGACAAGAGAACGTGTAAATCGAGCAATTCATGGATTGCCGAAAAGTTGCCGTCGAAGAGAAGCTCCTCCGAGAACGAAGCGACTCTGAGAGAGTTCTTAACCTTACAATCCACGCGAGTGGATGTAGCTAGGGCTGCGTCACGTCTAACTAACTCCAATCAGCCACTGAAGGGTGGAGTTATACGTGAACAAACTACTGCCCTCAAAAGAAATTACATTGAGAATAATATCCCGTAAATCTTTTCTTGAAGACGTAATGATAACGCCTCAGTAAGGCGGATTACGTATAATAAAGCGTCTAAGTTAAGTCTACTATACATAATGTCGTTCCCAACATTGAAATTGGAAAAGACATAAACGGCGAAAAAGAATATATGCAGTTTTTAATCACACCGTCTAGACGCATATGAACTCTCGGTATGCCCTGCTCTGCCAAAATAAACTATTTGTATAAATGATAAAATGGCAGAAATGAGCAACGCGGACAAGAAACTAAACTATCATGCTTAGTAGCAGGCTTGTATATATATATAGCGTCGAAAAATAAAACACATGTTGTAATGACAATATTGGACTACGTCGGTAAGTCAGGGACAATGTCCCCGAACCGATCGAAAAATCCGAGTCCAATGACGCTATAAGTCTCTTATCCAAGATCGCAGCAATGAAGTCCGAAATAATAATCACTGGAAGATAATGCCAGAAGATATGAAAGGCATCTTCCGATACTACTAAAGGGAAAACTCGAAATCTTTCGAATCCCTTTCGCCATCCTGTCGGACCCTATAAAGCGTTCGGTCGTCCGTACCTGATGCAACCGCGGACCGCACTGACACAGCGCCGTCGGATAATTCCTGATTCGACCGAGAAACTGTCAATTGCTGGGATGCTGCGAAACAACTGTGCTAACTCGGATAGCACGTCCGTCACTGAGGCCTGAGGAGAAGCGGTCTTACGATGCATTGCCGCTGGAAGCTCCGTGATCGTTACCCCGTGCATACTACCAATATGCGAGCGAACGGAGTGTATAGGCCTCGTGTCCCTTGGCTACCGGATGGCGCGACCTATTCGCCGTGGAATCACTGAATGCCGAAACTGATCGGATACTCGAGGTCACGTAGCCAATGTGCGGTCGTGTGCCCTGCAGTGAGGATGAGGAAGCATTAAAGACAGTCTCTCGGACTGTCAATATAACGGAGCGTCCCGACCAACGGACATATGCTCCGAATGTAAAATATCTGAACCACAACATGCGGTCCCCTATGTTGTTGGGCGAGAGAGGGACCTCTCTCGCTCACAGCCCGGACGGACCTGGACCAGCCAGGAACCGGACTAACAGGCTTCCTCCGATCTGTCCTCAATCTGCCGTCACTGGGTGAGTACTAAAGTAATTAAAGTGCTCGCATCACCCAAATCTCCTTCCTAGACCGCAACGGACGAACCCGGCAGCCGAACCATTCGATGAATGTACGCTACACCGGGTGAGCTAGCGAATGTCACTCCGTAGGCGATAGACATATTCCATGAGCACTTATTGCCGCTAACTCTTCATTAACTATGACGACAGAGGCACACTTTGAAAGACATCTCCATAACTCTTCGAACAAGAAACCAGAAATGCTTGGTTAGCAAGCATAAAATAATAATATATATAGCATCGTTCAATAATTCAAAAGTTTGTGTGACATTATTGGACTATGTCGGAACTGAGGGACGATGTCCCTGAACCGAACCAAAAAATTTCTAAGTCCACCGACGCTATCAGTTTCTTATCCGGCATCGCAGCATTCTGGTCCGACGAAAGAAGTTGTAGAAGACCAAGTCAGATGACATACACAACAGCATATGTTGTTCCGAAAGGGAAAGCTCGAAATCCTCCGAATCCCTTTCGGTATCCCGTCGGACCGGATGAAACTTTCGGACGTCCGTACCCGCTTCCGCGGAGCGTCCCGACCCAGCATCGTCGGATAAAATATATGTGACAGATTCAGTTGATGCTGGGATGCTGCGATAAACTGTGCTATTAAGGAAAGCACGTCCGTTCCCGAGGCCTGTGCAGTAGCGGTCTTACGATGCATTGCCGCCGGAAGCTCCGTGTACATGGACTCCCGCACACTTCCTATGCGAACGTCCGGAGTCTGCAGGCCTCGTGTCCCTGGCTACCGGATGGTGTGACCTGGTCGCCGAAGAATCCTTGATCGGCGAAGCTGGTAATATATCGGCGGTCACGCAGCCAAGGTGCGGTCGTGTGCGCTGACGGGAAGAGGAAGCCTTAGCAGTCTCAGCGGACTGCCTATACAACGGAGCGTCCCGAGCGACGGACGTATGCTCCGCTTACGACACATTTTGTACCACAACATCTGGGGCCAGATGTTGTTGAACGAGAGAGGGGCCTCTCTCGCTTGCCGTCCGGATGGACCGGAACGAGCTATGAACCGGACTAAAAGGCTTCCTGCGTTCTCCCTCCGATCCGCCGTCACTGGGTGTGCATTAGGTTAGTTTATAGTGCTCGCATCACCCCAAAATTCCTTCTAGACCGCAACGGACGAACCCGGCTGCCGAACCATTCGGTGAATGGACGCTACACCGGGCGAGCTAGCGGACGTCAAAGGCCGTCGAACCTACTAGGGTCCTCTTAGGCAATTGGCGTATTACATGAGTAAGGCTTCCACGTTTAGACAAAATTGTAAACGTTTAAACGACTGTCTGTAAACGAAACGTAAACGTTTACACGTACTAACAATGCAAGTAGTCAATATTTGATAGAAGTGTGTAATAATACACAGTATGTCAATAAGTTCATCATATCTTTGCGTACAGGGCATACAATTTATGTTATTGAGACAGACGATTTACAGTTTGTCCAAAAACGACGTAGACGAACGATCACAGCATGCAGATGCTGAAGGCAAAGTCGCTCAGTCTATGGGGCGGAGGGGGGGGGGGGGTGTGTCTGGGGGATTCTCCCCCAGGTAAATTTTGAAATTTATGGGGGTCACTGAGCTCATTCTGGTGGGTTCGTGGTGAAATTCCTTGTGTTTTTTCAAACAGTAATGTTGGAGCGTGTTGCCATGGCACACAATAATGACAATACCGGACTTGAGAGTGGAATGCAATGTCGCAAAAATAAACAAAGTCTACAAACCATGCAGGGGAATCCAAATTTTCAAACACCGCAAGTGCCAGTCTGTCTGTCAAACTCCATAAATTGATCCTAAGATCATCCCATGTGTGAATAATAAATTAATAATCTATGTCAGGTGAACGAAATCATCGAGAACAATTGTGTATCACTTTGGGAATATACATGTAAATCCGAATAAACTAAAACATCCCACACATGTTTCGAAGGAAACACCAAAGATAAGCACGTGCCATGCGGCTCACGTGACTGTGTCACATATGATATCACATGATTTGAGGATGATTTTGTTCGGTTACTGTGGTGGCGGCGCCAGACGGAACCAGTACACAGTTTTTCTGAAGCATTATCAAAATATTGCATTGCAAAGTTGGAAATTTTTTTTTTTGTTTCTTTGACTTTCTGCATTAATCTGCAATTTTGAAATTACTCTATTAAAACTTCATGCCGTGTACACGTTTACCAGAACTGTAAACGTTTAACGCCCATAAACGAAACGTTCACGTTTACACGTGTAAACGTGGAAGCCTTATACATGAGCACTTTTCCGCTAGCCCTTCATTAATTGTGACGACGGAGGCACACTGTTGGAAGACATCACAGATACATCACCCTAATCTTGATCGTCTGAAATAGAAATTGATAAAGTAGAGTGACCCTGCGGGGAAAGGACCGGAGTGTCCAAATCCCCAACAACATACCGTGACATACGCTTCCCATATTGTCATCGGAATCATACGATACAGAACAGGAGTTAATGCGAGTACACTGACCACATATAGAATGATAATAAAGTCAGAGGAAGACTTCCTCTTAAAACAATTGATCAATATCCTTTCAATGTGAAAAGAAAACAAGTCCTGGTACTCGCACTAACCCCTGGCAATCAAAATATTTAATAATAATATGATACATTGATATAGAAAAAATAATTGAAATCAAAATATTTTGAAAAAATATTTTTTCAGAACAGCCCAAGTTTCTGAAAAGTAACGTTGAGCCCCAATGGATCCCAAGCCTAAGTGTGGACAAAAATTTTAAAAATATTTTAAACAATTTATTCAACACTTACGAACAATAATAATGTATCTAGTTATGATTAAAATAACATCAAGATATTATTTTATAGAAATCCCCCCCTCACACAGAGGGCTGTTGTAAATGTAAACAATGAGTGTAAAAACACTAAAATAAGACTCCAGGCACCCAGGCCCGAAATCAGTTACCAAAAATACACTATCTGATGCAAAACAGAGACTTCCAGGGAAGAAACTGCAGAACATCAGATGGTAGATGCAGAACACAACGCCTAACCACCCCTAGGTGAAGACGTAAACATGGGGAAAGAACAGAATTCATTCTGTTATTCAGCTAAAACTCCCAAGAAAATTTTGTAATAATAATTACAAAAACTATGCCAAAAGCATGGGAGAATAGCAAGGGGGAACTTAAAGGACAGGGAGAGAGGAAAACACTTAAAAAAACAGTGTAACTAAATAATCAGAATGACAACAAAATGGCTGCTGCCTTGAAAATAGGTAACTTAACATAATTTCATTAAAAAATTTTAAGTTACAGCCCTGATAATATTCTGTCACACATTCTTTTCCTCTCCTCCTTCTCTATCCTCCTTAGAATCACCATTTCACTAATATTTATGTGTCTGGCATCATTTAAACTGAGATTTATAAGCACAAAGATCAGTCAGATGTTAACTGATGAAGGGCCAAACTTAGAATGATTAATGGCGCCAATTTCGGAACGTCCTTGACACTGCGCATGCGCAGTAGGGGCGAAGTGTGGAGGGCCTTTCAGGACATGTTTTCTTTAGTTTTAGATGCAAATTTTGGGGATTGGGGGGGCAAAATTTGTGTTTGGCCCTATATTTTAAGAGTTAGCACCAGCTATGTCTGGGTCATTGGTACAGTATAAAAATATAATAAATTTTGAAAAAAAAAAATGGGTTTTCAACTTTATTTTTCATTTTTTTTAAATATATGACATATGTCCAATAAAGTATACGTCCAATGATTTTGCGTCATTCTTGGTGGCAGAAGGCCAATCAAACATTTACTTAATGTATGCTTTTTTGTAACTAACCGTTTTAGTCTAATATTTAAAAAAAAAAATGAAACAGTCTTACAAAGCTGACAAACTGCCTGGCTATAATAGACAGCAAGTGAGTGGAGAACCCACATAAGTCCCAAAGTGAAAACAGAAGTGGATTGTCCAGAACCAAAGAAGATTCCATAGGCATCAACATAGGGGGCAAGAAAGGGCACTGCCCACACTCAACCTGAATTTGGCAACAGAAACTAGTTTACTGAACCTTTCAAACATTTGCTTTTTAACTAGAATGTTCATTTAACATGTGATCTAGTGTTGAAATGATTAGTGAATTTCATAGTCGATTATTCACCAACCATTAGTTGACTACTAGTCAATTAGTCAACATGTCTCCCACCGCTACACCAGTATCCGTAGTTCTAATTCTTAAAAGAATGTCTTGCAAGTCGCAACCTCTTATTCACATTCCTGCTGTCTCCCAGACATAATCTATCAGTGATCTTCATTTCCATCACTTCCGATCATGTGTGGTGATAAATATTGCACTTTTAGTGAGAACAGCCTCAGAGAAAGGCATAGAATCTACCAACTCCAATTCGCTCATTTTTGCGTGATAACTCATAGACATGAACAAACTGCCAAATTTGTATGTAGAAAACGTGATAGATGTGACTTGTAATTGCAAGTGGGAGGCATGTAGTAACTGTAAGATTCCTTACCACCTCTGGGCTACTGGGCTCAGACCAGGCCTGAGGTGGACAGGAGTCTTATGGAGACTACAAGTGCTGGTTACCAATGAAAACGAACAATAGTGACAGTTGAGACATTAAAGGACCAAGCCCAGGCAGGCCTGAGGTGGAAAGAAGTCTTATAGAGACAAAAGTGCTGGTAACCCTTGACATCAAACAATTGTGACAGTTGAGATATCAAATGCGCTACCTCTGACATATGCTTTGTCCATGATCGCGGCATGACAAGCTAGAAACATCAAAACAATGGTAACTGGTGGATTGAAGATGGAGCAGGTCTGACCAATTGATGAGCGATTTTGTAATTGAGTACAGTTGCTATTTGCATTGACTACGACTAGACGACTAACCGCTTCAACACTAATGTATTCAAATCAAGCTAATCCAGAGTAATGATATGGCATCTGTCTGTTAAGATGAAACATAAGGTCCTTTTATCCTGTTATTAACTGGTCAGTTTGTTAAGCACACTTAATGTCGAACTACAGCTAACCAGAGGAATATTGGTTTATTCAAATAAAAACAAATTCATTAAACAGAGTTTGATACCTCTGTAAAATTACTTTTTACACTTTTTACACAGTTGGTTACTACTGAAATGCTATTGGGTGGAGTTTTCATGTGAAAAAGTTTCCACATTTTTTACAAAAATTTTCGGAAGTGTTAGCAATCTTCCAACTCATAGACCAGCAATTAACACTGGGTGGTTTTGGGGATGAAAGGTTGCTAGTGCTTCTCAAGCTTTCCCTGTGCTGAATTTCTTTGGATGCCAGTTTGAAGATTTTATTTCATAATAGTAGAAGCACCTTTCATTTGCAGAATACTTTTATGTGACATGTTAATGGAAAAAGCAGAGCCATTTCTAACAGCATGTAAAATGTAATAGCATGTTGTAATGTCAACCAAACTTCAGGAATCAGAGTGAAGTATTCTGGACTGTTACCTCTGAAACAGTAGCAGATTTTATTTTAATTTACTTACAGTATCTCCTATAAATACAGTATACTGGAATATCAGATGATGGACTACTCTCACACCAATATAGAAAATCAAGACTGTCTTGAAAACAAGCACTAACTATTTGTGCATTCTGACTATTGCATACATTATGCTCAACTGATTTTTCCCATGAATATAGCATCCTGTTGTATATCCAGCATTCCAGTTTACCATTATTTTGTATCTGAAATAATTAATCAGTTGCAGTGAAAATTGTATTAACCCTTTACCCAACTTGAACATCAGGTGACACTAGCAAAATAATATCATGAATAACTAAACATTTTATAGCCTTTTGCTTTAAAAACTTAGTTTATGATTTCCCCCCTCCCCCGGAATGGGTTCACAGTGTTCATACAAGTAAGTAATTAAAAGCTATATTTCTAAGCAAAGAAAAAATAAGAAAATTTAAATGGTGATTTCTGTGAATAGTACTGGAAGGTTTGGGCCATAACACTAAGTAAAGGATTGAACAGTTTTGTTTGGTAAAATATGGTATTCATCCCACTTACTCATCAAAACATGAGTTAACTAATTAACCCTTTACCTAACACAGCAAGAAGATTACTCTTACAATAGTTCTTCATAGTCACTAGAGATGGGCAATATACCAAAAAACCAATCCAATACCGATATCACGGACATATCGAAAAACCAAACTGAACCAATCATTCAATACAGAACTGTCCATTCACTATTTATAAGATTCTATTGAGGCTTGATAACAATTGAAGGGCTCATTTTCATTAAAGAAGTGGCTGATTTTCTTTTCAGTTTTTTTAACCCTTAAGGGGCCTGGGCAATTGTCTTGAATTCTCACTGAACTACAACCTGTACTTGTCCATCCTTATTCAAGAGATGTTGCCGTTCAACATTTGTACGGTATTATACTTCTCCTGCTTCACATTTTAATATCGAAAAAATTTATCTTCTATGTTCAGATCCAGTCCTTTAGATAACCCCAATTTCACACAGATTACAGGTGTCCCCAAATTAGAGAAAGTGTGATGACACCAAGGAAAATATATAAATTCCTGCATGAAAGAAAAGCAGACGACGCTTATAAAAAAAATTCTTCAATAACTAATTTTTTGTCTCAAAAACATAGGTTATGACCCCTCATTGGAATGAGCTCAAAGTTTTTGAGACAAAAAATTAAAAAAGGATGAAAAGTACTTGGCTATTTTTGGGAATAGCACTGGCCGTTTTTTTCAGTTACGTTGGGTAAAGGGTTAATATGCCCAAATTAGAACAAAAGGGTGTCCCCCAAAATAATTGAATTGAAAAGCCTGTCAGATCACTGAACTATATATAACATATGACACTTGGAGCTGGATTGCCATGGCGATGTTCCTTATAATTCATAGTCCCAGCAGTAAATAAAAATAAACTTCTCCTTCCCTCCCTCCCTCACTGATTTGTAAAAAACAAATTTCCGGAGAATCAAAACTATTTTTTTGCCTTTCCTGAACAGTTTTTTTTAGTCAAGTGTTGTCTGTGCAATAAGCAAGTGAGACCTGACAAGGAACAAATATTATGCCAAAAGTGTTTTTATCATTTCAAAGGTTTGGTAACTTTACAATTTCAGATCCTACATAACTGTCCTTTACCAAATAGAATAACTTAGTTAACTGAACAGAAATGTAAACACTAGAGCTGGGCACTATTGAAATTTATGTTTGGTTTCAGTTATGTCATTTTTCGGATGCTTTACCTCAGTATTAGTTTGATATTCGATATCAACAGCATTCAAATCCTCACACTGATACCAATATCAAATGTTATTTTTGATATACTTCCCAACTGCAGATCGCTGTTTTACAGCGGACAAAGTGACCAAAATGTTGGAAGTAAGACAGACAATCAACATCGATGATTTGATATAACAAAAAGGCTGAGAGAAAATACCCCTGGGTATTTTCTCTCAGCTTTTTTGTTACATCAAATAACCAGAGGTGTCTGCCATTAGAAATATGCTGTCTATGGGATCTTTTTGCCAAGAATTTTGCGTAATGTTCTGTCGTGTGCACTTTTATTTTTTAAGAAATGTCGGGAAGATTTTCAGGAGGACTGAAATTTTAATAGTTTCAGAATCCCTCGATATGGTAAATGGGAACTCACTCAATACAGAATGGTATTTGTGGTATACCACCCATCTCTAGTAAACACTAAATCATAAACCCTCTGCATACTGGCTGTTATGGTAGGTTAAGGGTTAAATGCTTGATGAGAGTCACAAGGCTGGGGAATTTGTTTCATTGTCAATATAAGCAATGATCGATCTCAGTGATTTCTATTCAGTTAACAGGGATTCACACAGTAACCTGAATTACCAAGTAGCATATGAAATTTGTTTTGATAGTATGGTTTGCTTTCTGGACCTTGATGACAAAATTTTAATCTGCAAAGTTTTTCAGTACTGCAACTAGGAATTTAACCAATTCAGTCTTGTTTGACAGAGCTCTTTGAGCTCTGTCAAACAAGATTGATTTGGTTAAAACCTTAGTTGTATTATGGGGAAATGTGTTGCTTGAAACTTAAGATATTTTCACATCAGTGTGAAGCCATCAAAGTGGAGGCATTTAAGCATAACTGCATTCATCACAAGTGTTAAAATCAATTTTTTCTAATCTTGCAAGGTTATAGAGTTAACAAAATTAATAATTCTATTTTAAGTATTACTTGAAAAACTCTTTTGAATATTTTATATATAGCAAAGAGAGTTATTCTATGGTTATATGTCATTTTTGCCATTTTTTGTGAAAATGGATAAGGCTGGTATGTCAAAATGGAAGCTTTGTAATTAATATAATTTGTCTGTGGGCGTTTGCTATTTAACTTACAAAATAAACCTGATGAGAAGTCTTTCCAATGAATAAAACATCAACTAGTGAAGATTCAAAGCTTTTTTCCAGTATTTTGTCCCCAGCAGTCTGAAATTAGATAATAAGAATCACAAAACAATATCCAGTGGTGTTTATCCACTTACATGAATTCCATATGCATGCATCTGAATGAAATGGCCTGCATGCATCTGAATGAAATGGCCAAAATATATGGGTGATTCCAGCCAGATAAGTTTAATGTGGGCAAATCATTAGAATATTTGATTTGTAAACTGACAGGAAAGACTTGATTCACTAATACAGAAAATAACAAATATTTATACTGACATATATCTCAAATGTTTATTTTAAATTTTCACTTACAACACAGCTTATGACCTTTCCGGAAAATTAACTAGTCTCATTCCAATGATGGGTCAAAAGCTATGGCTCATGAGGAACAAATAAATAGGCTTCAGCTTCTTGCTTTCAAATTAAAATATCACACATTGCTTTCTGTAAAATTCAAAGATATTCAACTACAAAACACAAATTTACTGCTGTAAACAATTTAATTCTCAGTGGTGATTGGTAAAACATTTGCAATGAATAATATGGTCAGAGTGTAGATATGCTGATCAAAGATTCCAAAAGCACAACTAATACAGTATAACGCCAAAAAAATTTAATGTTGTGGTTTGGGTTACATGACAGAAGAAAAATAGGGTCGGTAGGTAGCGGCTGTTTTTGTTTTTTTGTTGTTTTTTTTACACTTCAAGATGAATAATTTAGTTGGACATGCCGATACATAAATGAGAAATCATCCAAGGGGGGAATATCCACCCAAATGATGTACTCTGTATCTTTGACAAAGCAAACACAAGGAACACACAATATGGTTCAGTGGATTGGGCTTTTTATATTTTTTTGATGCTCACTTGAAGTCGAGAATGTTTCTTTCACATAAACACAATCCAGTGTGCCTGGAAATTCCACTTTGTTGGTGTTTCTGTACTGAAGCATTCACCATGTACCGTGGATAGATTTCAAACAGGTTACAGGATATCCACAATCAAAAGACAAAAGTACAGTCGGTCACGGTGTCTGTGAATGCTGAATTCACGTGAATGATGGGGCTAGTCGCCTGCGGTACAAAACTGAGAGAGAATGTTGCAACTTCTCAAACAGCGTGTCATGGTATGGACGAGAAACTTGCCCACAATGTTCATGCTTTCACAAAAAACAAAGTTTTCTAATATGTTCTTTTAGATATTTTTCATGAATAAATAGTTGGTACTGGCTTTTGATTGTTCTCAGTCATTTGGAAATGCTTCCTTACGACATTTTCACCTATCCGGAAATGTACCGCGTCAGAACATTAATTCACCTCAAAAAGCAGACCATGGGCAGAAAATGAAAAACTGATTTTTTAATTGATTTCCTGCATATTAAAGCGTGTAGACAATTTTCAGTTGCCTTTTCTTTTTTTAACACTCCACTGAATATTAACAATGATTGTTGGAAAGGTTTCATGGATATCTTTCTAAAAGAAAAGAAAATAAAATACATGTAGGCCTGTGTCAAGGGTTGTTTAATAATATTCTATTGCTATTGCCAGAATTGGAGAAATTTGAAAACTCCGAACTGTGAATTATAGGCCAAATATACCTGACAACAAGTAGAAGGGTAGGAATGTAGGTCCCAGAAAAAGTGTTGTGAAGGGTAGGGCCAACCTTATCAATCATAAATTGTTAACACAGCATGCCCACCAAACCATGAAGTTACGGAAACCCGTGCTGTGGGGGGGGGGGGGGGGGGGGGGGGGAGGGGGGACACATTTTTACAGATACATTCTCTTTCACACAGGCATCTGTGATAAATAAAAATAATTACGCATCGATGTTTTGATACAACGTTCCTTTATAACTAATCATGTTAACTCTGTTTAACCCTCATTGACATTTTCCACCCACACAACTTGAGAATACTTTTTCAACCTTTTACTTAAAAAAAATGAAGCTAGTGGTGGGGAGGAAGGGTTGTGATATCTGAGGAATTGACAGTTTGCTACCCATGCTTCCCTCAATGTAGGGATATGAATGCATGGACTTGAGGGTTCTGCAGAGGGAAAGGAGTGTGTATGTGTGGTGGTGAAGGAGGGGGGGGGGGGGGGGTTCTGTTGATCTGATTTTCAAAATTCACAGTGAATAATTAATTTCTTGTTCAGCTTTCATCCAAATGCATATTTTGTTTTACAGAACACCAACTGTCTCTTAAAATTGAAACTTTCTTTATAAATAGCTGAGCAATCCAAATTCGTCATTTGCTCGCAACACTTTCGATACACTGTCAGTTCAGTATTTCTTTGTTTCCAATCAAGCTTGCCTCTCCCATAGTTCCTTCATAAAATGGCTGTGATTGATGGTAGGCTAAAATTTCGTGAAATGAAATGTCATTACTTCTGCCATCTCAGTGTTTAGCAGTCTTGAATCAACTTGCATGATCTTCTCGTCAATCTTTGAAAATCGTGCAATGCCCGTTTTTAAATACTTCTTGTATTGTCGCAAAATGAATTGATAAAAGGGGAGAAAACAGATGAATAAACATCATTTCATCTTCTGAGTATCTGCATTCTAATATTTAATTGTCATCTTATGTCAGTAGAAGGTGTGACTTAATTACTGTTGAATGCCTATTACGAGTTCTCAATAACAATCAGGTGTTGTGCATTACAATTCTGCACTGCAGAAATTGTAATACACTACCGTGCATCAGATTTGATTATGTGGTGATTTGCTGCGCTATTACTTCAAATTATTCATTTCGCCTGAATGAGGACATTTCTTTTTTATTAAAGCCAAGATTGTTGACACAGTTCAGACAAAAATCAGCAATACAGTGAATTAAAATCGTGAAATGCACAGGTTTTGCTTCAATGGAGAAACATACTCCATAAAATCTGTACCGATTTAGTGCCGTTTTGGGGTTTATGGTGTTAGATAAATGTCGCGAGTTTGGAAAGGCAGATAAAATTTCTAGATTTGTACGCTTAAAACAGGGTTGGTAGGGTAACCCAAACCAAAACATTTTGTTTCTTTGGCCTAACCCTGATAACTGAATAGCCACTTTTCCAATGAAAATTATTCAATTAACGGGAGTATTTAATTAACAGGGATTGTGTTACTTTCTTGTACATGTATTCTAGAGATAAACTTGGCATTTAATCTATTACATCTTGTTTGACAGAGTTCATGCAGCTCTGTCAAACAAAATATTCAATAGAATAAATGCCTGTATTGGATGTACTGAGGCCAAACAGGTCTATAAACAAAGGAAAACTGTGGAGAGTCAGGGTAAATTCTCGACAAGTTATAATAATTTTTTTTCAGTTAACAGGAGTTTACTTTATAACCTATATTCAATTAACAGATAAAATTTGTACTGCAGATATGGTAAATGGTTTTGTGTTGAGAAATTATATTCAATTAACAGGGTTATTCAGTTAAGAGATATCCAATTAAGTATGCTCCACTGTAGTAACATTAATAATAACTATAGTAAAAAGTGTAGATCCAAAGAGATATTGTGCTTCGCGCATTATTTTCTAAATATTTAACAATCATACATGTATGATTACCCGGAACACAGGAATAAGTGTACCAAGGTTTGATTGTAGGGTTTAACTGTTCATTTTAGAAAATTTTATTTTAAGAGTCAGTACCTGAATTTTGGAAATGCTTCTTGTATCAAAAGATAAAAGTTTCTTTCCATCTTGTAACAGAACAAAAACGTGACCAGTAATAAGCCATATTTTGGATACTTCCTGAACTCTCTGCACCATATCACTGAGGAGCTGAAAATAAATATATTAAAATATATGTACAAATAGGCATAAAAATAAAAGTACACAGAACAACAACAACAAAAATGGTGTGGAATTTCCTAACTAACATAATAAATGATTTAAAAGCTAAGTTCAGGTCAATCACTATGCTTTCTTCTTCTTTGATGTTGATTCTCTTCTTTTTGATATTACCATTAAAAAGTATGACACTGAAAGAAAATGTCCAAATGAAAACCAAGTAAGGCATGGCAATAAATAGAACTACTCAAGTGTAAAACAAAACAAAAGGAAGCTTCTTAATTGACTGAGTGCTAGACACCTATATTTGGGCTTGACTGAATAAGTCTTCAGACTTCTATGTGCTTCACAAATATATTTTATTTTTTATGGATTTGTCTTCTTGTGATTTATTGAAGAATACTTATAAACACTGTCCCGAAAATTGTAACAAACAAATCACAATGAACAAATTCTGAGAAAGTAAATTAGCCTTTCACTCTATCGGTTAAGGGCCTATATAAGTAATGAAAGTTTGTTTATATTGAAAATTCTCACCTCTGATATTCCTTCAATTCAAATTAAATATACACAAAATGTACATCAAAATGAAGGTTGGGATGTATAGAACACGAAACACATGTGTAATCAACTCATAGAGTCGACTGTAAGCACCACTGGTTCCTGCAAGTCTGCTGCCGTATTCGCACCAGAACTGATAATTTAATAATATTACATGAAAACAACTTGTGGCCAAATGTGCTTTACATATCCAAGAACAAAGCTAGGGGATAAAAAATCTTCAAAACACGGTGACAGAGCTGCACTGGGGAAAATTCCAAAGCCTTTGCTTTTGTTTACGTATGAGTATACTTTCGATTTCCGGTCGACGTCGACAGAAAAAGCATGTAAAAACACCGCCGTCTAAAATCAAATAATGAAAAAGATTGCCTTCATACAGTATACTGTTATTAGATAGAGACTGCACAGTTGCCATATTCAATGCAAGGTATCATGATACCTGTTGAAGTTTCTTAGAATTACGATTTTGTTTTTCGATGGAAATTCGCGGTATCGAGTGATTTGCGCATGTCTGTCGAGCATGGAAACCATCTTCAATAAAAAATGAAAACAGTGTTGTTCTTTTCCCAAATGCAGTCCTATCGCTGTATTCGAAAGTGTTTTGAATGTCTAGCTTTGTTCTTTTATATATGAAGCACATTTGGCCACAAGTTGTTCTGATGAAATATTATTTTATTAGCAGTTCTGGTGCGAATATGGTAGCAGACTTCCAGGAACCAGTGGTGCCTGTTGTCAACTCTATGAGTTGAGTACATATGTGTTCCATGTTCAATACATCCCAACCTTCATTTTGATGTGTGTATATTTAATTTGAATTTTAGGAATATCAGAGGTGAGAATTTTCAAAATAAACAAAATTTCATTACTTGTATAGGCCCTTAAGTGAAAAACATATTCCTCTTCAAGAATACCAGTATCCAGCTATTATGGATAAGCTGTTCAGAGGTGGCAATTTCAAAGTAAACAAGTGTGTCTTACTTATATGGCACATTAAAAACAAAACTGTTAACTTACAATTGCTAACTTTGCCCCAGCTGAAATAGCCAGTAGCCATTTCACCCCAATCCTATACGGTTTGACAGTTTTCTTTTGTGATCTTCTTTCTTCTAAAACATAAGAGAGATGATCCTGTCGTGTTTATTTCCAATAGCCGCCTATAGCAAGCCATTTCTTTTTACAGGGGGGATAGGAGGGATAGTGAGGACCTGTCGTCTGCATCCTGCAGCTTGTGAAGCTGAGTTAGTTGGTGGATGTAACTCTCTGGGGTATTACCTCCGATTTGTGATATGTAACCGTTTTCAGAAGTGGTTTACTAACAAACTCCTTTATCATTCTGAGTTAAGAAATGTGTATTTTATTGACCAATGTCCCTTCCAAACTTGAGGCCAAAATCACTACTTTCAGTTTCATTCACGATCACCTGATTTGAATTTTACTTCCGGGCGGTGCACAAAATATGTTCCTCTGGTGTACAGTTGCTAACTCATGTGTGTTATGAAATTAGTGCCCCAAAGTAGTCTCCGTGTTCATATGATACAAACACATCCATTTATACTATCTTCAAACTTTTTAATTAATTATAACAAATTTATAATACTTAAAACAACTTTTTGTCTTATTGCCTGGAACATTTGATTGGATATTTATTTATATAGCACCGTTTCTAATTGAAAAATGGCCTCCGATGGTGATTTTTATATCGAACTTAATAAGAATCCTATCCGATTCGAGCCTGTTAGCAAAGTAACTAATGTGTTTTTTGATGATGCAAACAAACAGGTCCGTTTTGATAGAATAGAATTTTACTTTTGTCATTTCAGTTTCCGATATTTATTACAGGAGCCCATAAGCTTTGTATCACCTATTTTCGAACCATATAATCGATTTATCGAATCATCACCTCACCACATTCATCTGGGACTACCACTAGAGGACATGTCCGACGTTTCGTGCGGTAATCCTTTACAATAGAGGGTTTTGCAACATCAGATTAGGGTCAGTAGCAGCTGGGGCCAGGGTTAGGGTACCCTAACCCTCACCCCACCTACTACTGACCCTAATGATACTAGTACCTAACCCTAGCCCAAGCTACTACTGACCCTAATGGTACTAGATGCATATAAAATTATTCACTTACCTTAAAAAATGAATCCTCTCACTTCAAAGAATGAAATCTCCTAATTTCGCGAAAAACCCAAAACCCGCTATTGTAAAGGATTACCTTTCGTGCAACCGTCAAAAGCTATCAGGATTTAGAAATTTCAGTCCAAACTTTGACCCAAAGAAGTTCCAAATATTTGCTTTTGTGGTGTGGTACGTCTTGTGAGTCCAATGTATGCCGCTTTGATGTTCACGTTGAACAGAGTGTACTAGTACCTCGTCATATCAAAGAAATTAACCATATCCAGTAATCCAGGTTCTATACGATCAAAACAGACATACTTTTAGGATTATCATACTACTATGCTGTGACGTAGAGCTGGGAGGTTAACCACAACTATGGGTCGGGATCGTAAGTGAGAGACTACCAAAAATCGCAGCCACACTCCAATACACACAACCGCAAATTCAGTTTTAAAAGTCCAACATGTTTTACGATGCTGCATGTAATATCGAATTACCAGAATGACCACATAATTCACTTTATAATAAATGCAGTATCTACGAATCTGTTGGCCACTGTCAAATAATTTTTGTGTACGTTTGAATGGAATTAAAAAACAAAACTGTTATACTCTATACTTGCACCAATGGCATTTTCAAGACAGTAAGCCGATATTTGAGGCTTTCAGTATCAATACATGAAACTCAACACGATATTCATGACCCATCAACACCAAGGCTGAAGCATTGTAAATGTTCATCAGTTTATCAAAAGTGGTTTCCTTTGATGAACTATAACTTGCCACATGCTCTTCGTTTATAATGTCCAATATATTTATTTCTACATGTACATGTAATTTTTAAAGCTTGAACATCAAAATCGATTTCAAATTCACAGTTGAAGTCAGATGGAAATTTTGAGTTACAATGACCTAAGTGAGCAACTTTTACTTGGTAAAATTTTGAAGGTTGGCATAATTTGTTAGGGTCGATCAGGAGGGGGGGGGGGGGGGGGTCTTAAAAAAATTCCTGTACACAGGGCTGAATTTTTTTTTTCCACTCGAACACCACCCACCACCCCCCTTTTTTTCCGATTTCGAATGGTACACCCACCCCCCACTAACCACCAATCTGGTCTAAGTTGTCCAAATTTTAAATGCTTTCACTTGCATTTCATCTTCCTATTTCATTCTAACAGTCAGTCCAATTTTTTAAAGCTGTCCAAAGGGAGGTAACTAACAAAACAAAGACATATGCAACTTGATGCAGCTCTATCAGTGTCGGTGCAGATTTTCCTTTAATTACATCTGGTTTCAGCTAATTACATCTGGTTTCAGCTTTCCAAACAACATAAAGAGTATTCCCTATAGTCGAACCGAACTGTACAAGTCTTCATTCATTCTCAGCATTACCGACCAATGGAATAACCTGCCCCTGCCTGTTCGTGAGAACTTGTCATTGATTAATTTTAAAACTTTCCTAAACGATGGTAGTCAACGACCGCCAAAGTTCTATAGTAAGGCGAAATCTTGCACAGCCCAAATATACCATTGTAGGCTACGACTGAGTTGTAGTAACCTCAATTCACACTTATATGATAATCATTTATTATCAAACCCCACATGCCAGTGTGGCGAGCGACAGACTACTGATCACTTTCTCTTGCATTGTCCTATTTTCACAGACGCTCGTAATTATACAATTAACCTACTTCCTTTTGGGGCGGACGTATCTACACTTCTATTTGGTTCGGAATTCTTGAACAATGAAGACAACCGTCTTATCTTTGAAGTGGTACACGATTTTATATTATCAAGTAAGCGATTCCAATGATTAATTTGTATCACCGTATTAAACTGGTCAAAATATTAAAATTGTTATGAATATGGTTACCAAACTAGCTGAACGGAACGATTATAGACCTCACCACCACTCAACTCTCATTGCAGCTCAGCGCCACTCGGACTGTATTCACGGTTTGTACTTATAATCTTCTGCGAAACGATTCGAATGAAATTACTTATGTTATTCCTGTGTAGTAAAACCACCATGTATTCAAGCTGACTTGCCTGTAGTCTCAGTATTCTTACACATCGTCTTCCGGTGGTCCTTGCCCCTGCCTCACGCGATGGCCAAGATTGGGTGGTCCTATTAACAAATACTCCACGTAATCAAACTTTACAATTTTGGATTGAGAAACGTGGCTCGCGACCCTCCACTGGAGTGAGCTTATTGAGCCCGCTCCATTGGGGGCCGAAGAGCTGTGTTTTTGGAACGGAAAATAAATGTTTAGGGCTTAAAGACGTCTTTTGTGCAATACTCGTACTATATCTGTGTGGGGTAAGGTGTTAGCCTGGAGTACGGGGCGGGGACCCACGCACAACGATGTGTGAGCTCGACTACTGACGCCTGTGTTATGTATACAAATACTGTTCAACTAAGGACATAAAGTCCTGCTATTGTCATTGGTAACTACATGTAATTTTGTTTTGGTGGAAACGGCCTTGTATAAGCTTACAGCTTCCTGCCGAATCCACATCAATGTATGTAACAATTTCTATTATTATATTCTCGAAATAAATATTGTTTAACCAACATAAAGAGTAAGTAGATGGTGCAATATCATATTTGGTGCTCAATAGTCATGAATTCATCAGAATTCATGAGCATAAAAACCTGATTTCATATATCTTTTTATTTTCACAACGTCCTTCAAAATCGAGCAGGCTGACACGACAACATGTGTACTTTCTGAATTTTATGTGAACCGTTGTCCTCTATGTGATGTTGTGTACTGGTCCTACCACTTGGCAATTCAGTATAACGTGAAACATCCTGATCAAAACTGTCCAGTAGAAATTCAGCCAATTGAGAAAGAGAGATTAATGAAAGTTTGATGTTGTTTTTAACAAAATTTTACTATAACCTGCTATAACCAGATATAAATGTTCATTTTATTTACTTTGTTGCATTTACTCACAGAGTCAAAGACATTGGGCAAGTCGTTCAACCCATTTCCCAATGTAACAGTGAATGTAACGACAAACACTGGCCAGCATTATTCTCTAAAACTGCCATTCAAATTTTATTATCTTTTCACTTTTTGGTTTCAAAAACATAGCTTATTACCCCATCATTAGAATGAGTTCATTGAGCTTGTTCCAATGATGGGTCATAAGTATTGTTTTTGAAACAGAAAATGAAAAATTTTAGTCAGTCAACAATTTTTTTCTTTTTCCAAGTGTCGTCTTCTATCCACATTGGTTAATGGGTTAATCTGGTGTCTGAGAGCCATAGGTGACCTCCCAATTCATAATAACTACCCCAATATACTGTAAAATCATCCAAAAATGTGTCTCAACAAATTCCAACTATAATTATCTGTTAAAAGTAGGTGATGAAAAAATTGAGACCACCTGGAAAAAAGTGAGTTTTGGAGCTGCTGGACCACCCACCCATCCGGCCTTGTGTATCAGAATTTTTTGAAGCCCCCCCCCCCCCCCCCCAAGGTCGATCAGGTTTCAGGTTTTTGTAAACACAGGACACAGTTTTTTGGGTTTTTTTTTTGGGGGGGGGGGGGGGGGGGGGGCTTTGCCTGGCATTTTACAACATTACAAGCATAGATAAGTTATAATTATTTATTCATTTGATACAATCAACAGAAGATGCTTGTTAGTGGTTAATGGAAGATGTTATAATTATAGGGCCGATTTGATAGGTATATACGGATGTTTTCTATATGCTCATGGACAACCGAAACTGCAACAGAAACTAAGGTTTTTTTTTATTTAAAAAAACAAAATCACAGTGTAAATCCCACAACCTCACAGATCTTCTGTGACATGTACTGGTATAAATTTATGGATAATGTACAGATTTGGAGGTACATGTAAGAAGTCATTGAAAGTCATTAACAAAACTTTTATTTTCATATATTTTAAGGGACCTCCAGTGACCTCAGGTGTTTGACGGGACCTCCGGTATTAAGTGGGACCAGTATAAACCTAACATTTTCTTGATAAACCCTAAAATATGATAGATTTTCCTCCTGAAACAATTGATTGGGAAGACGGATAACAGTCATATTTAAATTGGTATATGTAGGTGGAAAGTGAGTGATTCACTGAACACCGTGAGAAAAACTATCATGTTTTAGGGTTTACCAAGGAACCTTTGGATTTATGTATCTAAAAGTATGTCTTGTTTCATCACATAGTGCCAGGATATAGTGTATTGCTTCGATAAAGTGATGTAAAGTTTTTGAACTGTAAACACTTTACATCAACACTGATACCAATATGTCATAGGTTTTGATCCACTGGACGTACAGCCTTTGGGTTCAGGTTTGGACTATAGTAATATAAAACCATGATTAGCCCCCACAAGTTCCACAGAATGACACTGTTTTTATTGGATTTTTAAATGAGCCTTCCATGTCAAGGTTTTTAGCCAATTATACAATGTGTGATAAAATGTGCCAAAGGATCCAGACACAGTAATGAAAGAAGAACCATCTCATATCCATTATATGTCTATGATACATGTGTCTTTTGTAATCTATATCTGTATCGGGATGAAACATCCTTCTGCCAAAATATTCACGATCAATTTGGCCCAAAACAACTGCCAGGAATACGTAAAGGTCTGCTACCAATTTTACCCAAAATGTCTGCTAGTTTTTTTTTTTCATTAGCTTAAATTTTTTTAAGCTAATTGAAGTTATATTTATTTAAAAATAAAAAAAAGAGGATAAAATTTTTAAAGGTTGAAGGCTACAGGCTACCTATTTATTATGCTACAATTATTAGTGAGTCGGCCATTTTGGGAATTTTACCTGTCATGGGAGAAAACCATTGCAATTATGCAGCATTTTTATACCTGTTTTTCCTTGCTTTTCAAGGTTTCTAAAATAAAATTTAATGTATTGTATATAATCCCTTCTGTGCATTTTAAAAATACGTATTTATTTATATATATGTACTTGCAAATCCTTTCACAATCAGGGCTGACTTTTGGCTTTAAAGATTTTTGTTCATTGTCTGGCCTAGCACAATATCTGGCAGGATTCATACTTGACATAAGCAATATAAATTTAACCTCAAGCAGATGCATCCTTGCAGATCTCTCTTTAATTGAGATTTCTGTTTAAAAACTGGTACCATAGACCAATATTTAAAAAAAACATTTCTCTACTTATTTACCTACTAAGAAGGAGAGTACCGGGTATATGTATGTCTCTCCCTTAAAACTGCATTCATAAATAGTGTTTTGAACAATATCACAAAGTGTTTTAACTGGTAGAGTGCTGAAAGCCCATATTTGGGCTTTATTCTGAAGTGCAGGTACTGCACCTTAAAGGCTTCGAATTCAGTGGCTGTGCTTCATATTATCTTTAAGTGATATTATTTAGTCTGTTAAGATTTGACTTGTAACAACTTATAGGAGAGTGCCCACAGGCACTCTCCTATAAGTTGTAACAAGCCAAAGACCTGTGAACAAATTTTGGTGGCCAAAAATAATTTCGCACTCTACCAGTTAAGTCAACCTAACATTGCCAGTTTTTCAGATTTTTTTTTACCAGGTTCAACAATATAGTGGAGATTTCTAGTGTCATCTTATAGAGTTACTTACATGTAATATCTTGGCTTTCTTTATTTGCCATACTCTTTAAATAATTTTACTATAGATGCTGTAGAACGCTTTGTTCAAGTCAAACTGAACATTATTTTGATTTAGTTGTCAACAAACCAGTCTAGAACTTAGTTGCTTATTTATTCTCTTTTTAAAACTGTGTACTATTTTTTCCTCTTTTGATAGGTCTTTGCTGTTAGGTCTTGTGGAGCAGCTGGAGTGGTGGTAAAGGGTCCAGATGAAAAAACAAACATATCATTCAGGTAAACAGAAGATGCATTGAAGTACATGTACATATATATATAACTTCATTGGGTTTATTCATGAACATTTCTGATCACAATGTCCAAGAAGAGCATTTTGGCTGAAAATTCTAATGATGAGGAGTGTATATGTGTGTGGAGGGGGGGGGGGGGGGGGGGGAGGGGTCCACACCAAAATGTTGTCGGAAAATGTACAACCATGATAGTAATGTTTTTCTGAAAACCATTCCATTGTTTATTGGGATTTAATGACACTTGTAATGGCCAAGGTTACACAGAGTCGGACAGTTTTATAGGTAGTGGAAGCAGAAGCACTAAGAGAGACCACCGAACAGTGGTGAACAGCCGGCAACAAACTCTACATGTAGAAAGAAAAGTTTTCCTCCAAGTGAGAAAGAGTTCAGAAAAATGCTATCTGTTTCTTTTCAGAACATAACCCAGTTGTTATGAATAAGAGTAAACAAAATCAAAGATTTTTTGCATTCAAAATAATCAATTGTTAATCCATAGTAGAGTAGCAATGTGATTCTGTTTGTCTATTTCCAGGATGGAGGACAGAGGAGATGTGATATCAATTAAATTTTCACCAGATAATAAAATATTAGCTGTGCAAAGAAGCTCAAAATCAGTGGTAAATATTAAGTACCATATTCAGGGATTTGCGGAGGCCTTGACTGAAATTTAAAACCCTTGAAAGTGTTAGAAAGTTAGAATTTCTGGGGAAGAGTCTTGAAAAATTATATTTGGGTAATAGTGTAAGTTTTTTATATTTTTTGTTTTTATAAAAATGTGTACTTTTAAGTAGAGATGGGCAATATACCGAAAAACCGAACCGATACCGAAATCATTGGGATACTGAAAAACCGAACAGAACCAATTATTGAATACTGAAACCATCTGAATTTTCAAATTTTCCTACATTTGCTGTTTGTGGAGCCTTCTTCAGTCTTGATAGTTTTCATAAAAGAAGTGACTGATTGTCTTTTAAGTTTTATTAACCTTTGAGGTCTCGGAGAATTTGTCCTGAATAACCACTAGACTACAGTCTGGAGATGCCCAGTTGCTTAGCTGTGACTTCAAGTCAGGTTTTGGCTACCTTAACAGACAGCCAAGACTTGACTAGAAATCACTGGCCTGGTGATTTGTGTAACATCAGTAGGCCCTCCTAATGATGACATGTTAAAGGCAAAGCTCTGAAATCACAGCCTGCCTAAAATAGGACTTTAAAGGTTAGAGGGTGTTTGAAACAAGTCACAATATTACTGCAGATATGATTTGTGTTGGCAAAATAAAGCTAATGTTGAGCTCATTGGCAGTGGCATTTGTATTCTGTATTTTCCTGGTGTGAATTCTCCTTTGGTTCTTTCAGTAAATATCAGTCAAGTCAGGAGATACCGAATACCCTCATGAGAACCATGGGAAGTGAAGCAGTGCTTGTTTACTATGGTAAACAAGGTCTTTTTTACTGGTAAAATAGGACCCAGTGACCAATGCTTGGGGTGGGAGTCCTCTAACATGGGTAACATGGGTCTAAACGATTGACTGAATTTGACTTTATCTCCATGTTGTAGTCACGATTCATCATTGTGCAGAAATATGTGACCTTAAACACCAATAAATAAATAAATGAATATATGTGGCCATAAACACCAATAAATAAATAAATAGATACCAAATACCAGACCAATAGCACAATATACCTCCAAAAAATACCGAAACCGATACCATACTCAAAATTCCAGTACCATCTATATATTTTAAGCCCTTGTATGTGTATAATTTTATTACGTAACTTGGTTTTTTATTCACTGAAATAATACCTGAACCTGACATTGATCCGTGAGAAGCTCTCTGAAAGAGCTTCTCAAGGATCCATGTCAGGTGGTGATATTGATGGTTTGAAACACATGCATAACAGTTGTTAACTGAAAACACTCAACTATAAGCAGTTAACCCTTTACCCAACATAATGGCCCAAACTGGCTCATTCCAATGAGGGGGTCATTTGCTATTTTTAGACTCAAACAATGAAAAAATTAGTTATTCAAGAATTTTGTGTGCAAGTGTCATCTGCCTTTTGTGTTAGGTAAAGGGTTAACTGATCAGTATATTTATTTACTTGTTGGTGTTTGGAGGTGTGTGGGGGGGGGGGGGCTCAGTAGGTAGAGGTGTAGGCTCTGTTCCAGAGTGCAGTGGCTCAGTGGTTACAACATTGAACTTCAAACCAGAAGGTCTGCAGTTCGATACTGGCCAGGGGTAGCTGCATTGTGTCCTTGAGCAAGGCACTTAATCCTGATTGCCCTCATGGGGGCACAGTGGCTTTGTGTAGTAAGCCGTACTGCACATTGGTGGTGCATTTGTCTTCAACCAATGCTAACACTGCTTGTGTGGGGTTAGTATGTTGGGAAGCTGACAGTTGCTCAGTGGTTCTCTTCAAGTAGTCCAGCTTCCTCCACCCATAAAACTGTCATGGTCATGATTAGCCTTTTGTGCAGAAATATGTGACTTTAAACACCAATAAATAAATTGGTGTTCAAGGCCAAATAGTTCTTCACAATGGCTAATCATGATCGCAACATGGTTATAAAGTCAAGTCCAGTCAATCATTTATACCCATGTTGCCCATTTTAGAGGCATTTGTTACTGGGTCCAGTGAAACAGAGCTTGTTGACCACAGAAAGCAAGCACAGCTTCACGTCCCAGGATTCCCATGGGGAGATCAATATATAAACATTAGATATAATTAAAACCATTCCAAGCAAAGATCCTGGAAAGTGCTAAAAAATTCCACCAAAAGTCCTTGGAATTCCTGGACTTTTTGTTATTTCAAGGGTGCACAAACTCTTTTATTTTCCTTGATAATAAAATTGTATCAGTAACCAGTTTATACACACCAGCAGTAATTTTTTAAAAATGTTGATTATTTCTTCAAAATCAAATTGATGTCATCTCAACTGACTAGCACTGTGGTCTGGTTCTATTGTGGGTCATAATTTTCTTTTTTAGAATGGAACCAATGACATCTTGTGTGACAAGCTCTGGTTTTGTTCCATTAACGGTCATAAGCTGTCTTTTTTTTAACTGGTTGAGTGCTAGAAGCCACTATCAGGGCTTTCAAAAAATTAGGGCAACAGAGCAATAGCCAATATTTTCCTTGGTTACATTTCATATTCAGTCAAACACAAATGATATTTTGTTTATATAAATTTGTTCTATTTCTAATTATTGGAGAGTGCCTCTGGGCATTCTCCAATAATTTGTAATGGAACAAATTTTGAATAACCAATTCAGACCTCCAAAAATAATCTAGCCCTCAACCAGTTAAAACTTTTGAATTGATTGTCAACATATTTCTGTGCAGAATTGCATGTTTTATATTAAAACTATACATCCCGATTTATGTAGCACTCTGTCACTCAGAAGATGAAACATTTGGTGAGCTTATGTAATTGGTTAAGTGACTTTTAAACACATAAAATATTTTACTTCAAGCATATAGTTTGGTTATGATACCCTTGTATGCCAGTGGAGTAGATAGAGAATGGAATGGGAAGGGTTGCTGATCCCCCACCAAAAATTTATGGGAAATTTTAAGTTCTGGCTATAATTCTTTTACATACATAATGATCCATTCATGCACAATGATTGCCAAATATTAATTCTTCACTTAAAATGAGTAATGACTGATGTTCGCAAAAAAAATTCTTCAGAATGTAACTCATGAACCCTCTTTGGAATGAGCTCATTGATCATTCCAATGACGAGCCATAAGCGATTTCTTGGTGGCGAAAAGTTTTAAAATATTAAAATAGGAATTTTTTTATACATGTAATATCTGATTATAGCCATTATGTTAGGTAAAGGATTAATTACAGTGATGCCTTTTAGAATGTATTTTTAACCCTTAGGTGCTGGAGACTTTTTATACATTTTGCTTTACTTTGACAATACATGTCGTATGGTTTTGCAGTTGTTTCTTAGTAAGTCTTGGCTGCCTATTTAGGCAGCCAAGACTTGCTTAGAAACCTGCCATGGCACTTCGAAAGCTTAAAGCTTACCCCAAAACTGCATGTTGGGGCACCTGTTTTGTTGTAGAAAAATGTGATCAAAGTCAGAATTAGGCCCTTTAGGGTTAAAAATTGTTCTGAGTTAAGAGCAGTACTTTTGTCACTTAATCCTTTACCAAATGTAATTGCAATATCTGGCCAGAGCTATTCACAAAAACCATTAAAATCATTCAAATTTTATTTTTTTAAATTTTTGCCGCCAAAACATATCTCATGACACTTCAATGGGATGAACTCATTGGTTTTTTTTTTAATTTCAGGAGTTCATCAATTTTCTGGATGATATGACCGCAGATCAGATAGAATATTCTCAGTCTTGTAAGGTGAGCATCAAAGTAATTTTTTGTCAAGTTCATTGTAATAAGCTGATAATTAAATTGTTTTAAAACAGCTGGTCATTCATAATTGGGTTTAAATTCATCATTATTTGTGCAATTAGTTGGAAAGGGCATTTGAGAGGGGGCGCGGTGGCTCAGATGGTAGAGGTGCAGGCTGCAAGCCGAGAGGTCCTTGGTTCGAATCCCACCCATGGCAACCGCGTTGTGTCCTTGGGCAAGATACTTCACCCCCATTGCCCACATGGGGGCACGGTGACGCTGTGTACTAAGGTGTACTGCACGTCGATGGTGCACCTGTCTTCAACCAATGCTTACCCTGCTTGTGTGGAGTTGGTATGTTGGGGAGCTGACAGTTGCTCGCCATTGCACGGTGGTTCTATCCGGGTACTCCGGCTTCCTCCACTCGTAAAACTGTCACGGTCCTGTTTAGCCATTGTGCAGAAATATGTGACCTTAAACACCAATAAATAAATAAATAAATAGGGCATGTGAGTACTCCAGTAAATTTTTAAAACAAGGAAAGTACTGTCATTAAAAAGAATGATTTGAAATTAAGATAGCTCTGTGCACTGGATAAGATGCACATAGGTACAGATATATATATTATTTTTCAGCAAAAACAAATTGGCAGACAGATTTTGGCTTTGAACTTTGAAAAATCATATTGATGATGTATCACATGGAAGAAATCGCTGTTGTTTCCAAAAAGAATGCATCTATTTTTAGTATTTAAACAAGCTGAGACATTAAAAAAACTATGAGCACATTTTTGTTTGAATATACGATGATCTGATAATGAGATAAAAAGAACATTTTAGGTTTCTTTACATGTGATTATAATGGTGCTACAGAATCAATCAAAAAAATGTATCAAATTTCAATTTTTGGTTTCTCAATTTGTGCCAAGCATCGTGGCAAAAACACCTGTCCAACACTGTCTTGCACGAGAACAATGGTTATATTACATTTTTTTTTAATAACCCTTTACCTAACACGAAAAACATGACACTTCCAAACAAAATTCTAACTAATAATTTTTTTCACTTTTTGTCTCTAAAACAAAGGTTATGACCCTCATTGGAATGAGCTCAATGAGCTCGTTCCAAAGAGGGGTCATAACCTATGATTTTGAGACAAAAAATGAAAATTAATTGGTTATTTTTGTGAATGGTACTGGCAGGTTTTGCTCCGTTACATTGGGTAAAAGGTTAACACATATCCAGTTAAGTAAAATGTACTGTATTTTAATTACATCTGTGAAGTGTCGATTTTTCAGATTTGGTTTGGGTTTGCTTCCAGGAAAAAGTGCCATTTGGGTTTGGTTTTTCTAGGTGTTAAGAATATATAGTAAATAGCACTTTAGGCTCCTGAACATGGAAAAACTCTGCAATAGTTTGTAAGACACCACTCAACACAAAAAGCCCTCTCTGTAGGTTTCACCACTAAAAGCCTTATCTCTGAATATCACTATTGGGTTCAGCTTTACGTCCATTTGATCATTCTTAGGGGTTCTACTTGCTAAGTCTATTCAATAAGAAAAAAAAAAGATGTAAATTAGAGTAACAAATCTATGTCAGGGGCAGAATTTCCAAAAAATTTGTGAGAATCAAAATGACATGATGCCCATTCTATTCTACTATTCAGAGATAAATTTGCAAGGGTCAATGTGAGAATCAGATTCTCTGATTCTTGCAAAATTCTGCCCCTGTGTATTGTGTTCTCATTGTCACATTTTCTCCCTTATTGACTTGTCCGATGTGCGAGTCAATAAGGGAGAAAAGATGACACTGAGAACACTACGTATTTTCCCCTTTGCCGGATAGACTAATTAACCCTTTACCCAACGTAACGGCCAAAACCGGCCAGCGCTATCCTCAAAAATCACCAATTAATTTTCAATATATTTTCACTTTTTGTCTCAAAAACATAGGTTATGACCCCTCGTTGGAACGAGCTCGTCGAGCTCGTTCCAACGAGGGGTCATAACCTATGTTTTTGAGACAAAAATTGAAAAAAATTAGTTATTCAAGAATTTTTTTTGCAAGTGTCGTCTGCTTTTCATGTTAGGTAAAGGGTTAACAGGACTCATTAGTGGCCACTAGTTCAGTTCTCTCCCAGTAAGATAGTTTGATTAGTTTATGCACAACTCATTAAAACCATTTGGCCTGTTTTTGCTGGATCTTATGGTTCAGTTTTCTAGTTTGTCGCAAAAGCTGGAACCAAACCAGAAAACCAAGAACACGCCACCCTCTCATTTTAATACATGTTTAACAATGAAGTAAGTTTTCTGTGTTATTTTTCAGGGCAGATCAACACAGATTATTGGTTTTGTCTGGTCAGCGCCTAAAGAAATAGTTTTTGTTACCGATCATGGTGTGGAATTTTACCAGGTTGATTGATCACATTTTCTTTGACTTTTTGTATTATGCTTTGAATTTTTTCTTTTATCTGAATTTTAAATTTGATTGTTTTGTAGAAGATATATTTTGCTTTTTGATGAAATATTTTGACAGTGGCTTTGGAATTTAGTTAACTGTTTTGCTGGGGCACGATGGTATTATGGTAACCGGTTCTTGTCAGATCACTGAAGTTAAGCAACGTTGAGCCCGCTTAGTCCTTGAATGGGTGACTGTCTGAGCGATCAATTTGGACTCCAGCGTTGTGTCTGCGGGCAAGGCCCTTCACTCAGATTGTCCACATGGGTCACGATGAAGCCGGGTACTAAGGCATACAACACGTCAATGGTGCACATGTCTTCAACCAATCATTCCTTGGTGGTTTTCTCAGCGTACTCCAGCTTCATCCACCCATAAAACTGTCACCGACACAATATGACCTTGGCTGTTAATGTGTTGTTAAACCCCAATAAAGAATAATAATAACTGATTTGGTCCTAAGCTAAGATCAATTCACTCCTATGTACTTTCAACTCCTGGGAGTTTTCCCAAATTAATACTGTATCACAGTCAGTAAATCTGGTGTTTGAGCACTGAATTCTTGTAAAATCTTGACTGCCAGTACAATGTAAAGGCAAAGGCAACCAAGACTTTGACTAGAAACCAATGCCTGAGTAAGTTGACTTTTGTCTCATTCCTTCATAATTTTGTGATGAGACAACTGATTTGAAGCTTTAGATTCTGTCACTGTCAGAATTAGGGCTTTGAGGATTAAAACATTTCTATCATGCCAAAGAAAAATTCTTATTCATTGCCTTGTTTAATTTTCTAATAAAAATGTTGTGCTTTAGTTTTGTAGAGAGTGCATTTTGGTGTAAGATGCATTATTCCCATTTTGTTCTCAGTTCAGTAATTTATTTATGCAGATTAGTAAAAGGTCATTTGGTTAATTTGTCATATGGCTTTTAGCACTGCTTGAGCAGTACAGTGGAGTCCACTTAATTGGATATCACTCAGCTGAATAACCCTGTTAATTGAATATAATTTCCTCGCACCAAAACATTTACCATAACTCCAGTACAAATTTGACCTGTTAAGTAAATGTAGGTTATAGAGTAAACTCCTCTTAATTGAATACAATTTTTTAAAAATCTTGTAACCTGTTGAGAAATTACCCTGGCTCTCCCCAGTTTTCCTTTGTTTATAGACCTATTTTGCCTCAGACAGAGCTAATGGGTCTCTGTCAAACAAGATATAATAAAATAAAAGCTAAGTTTTTCTCCAGAATACAGAAAAGTGACACAATCTCTGTTAATTAAATACTCCTGTTAATTGAATAATTTTTTATTGGGAAAGTGGCTATTCAATTAACAGGGTCCCACTGTACTATATATGATATTCTTGAACAATGTTTAAAAACGTAAATTATCAAAGAGGCTCAGAATAAGTAGTTATATTACTTTGCATTTAGATCGGTGAGACAGTGTCATATAATTCTCTGACAATATATCGTCCAATGTCACCATTCAATCTGAGTCTCACCTAATATTGTTTTATCTAAGGTTTTTTTTCACACAACAGAAAGCACTGTTATAAGAGATAAATTTCAAACTCAAAATTGTTTTGATTCTAATTGCAGAATGAATTTGTCCAAATTTCTTCTGTCAGAAGTTTTTACTGGTACTTTAACCCTTTATCTAACGAATCAACCTCAACTGCCCCCGTAATTAAAAAATTAAACAGCTGAAAAAAATTTTTTTTCCACAAATTTCAACAAAACCATTTCATGTGACCCCCTCATTGGAACGAGCTTGACGAGCTTGTTCCAATGAGTGGTCACATGATATGATTTTGGGGGGAAAAATTGAAAAAACAAAAAAAAATTTTATATCGTCTGCATTGGGTAAAGGATTAATATCACTGAGGAATTTTCTCTTTTTTTTATAAAATTGTCAGATAATGCCAGAGAAGAGGAATCTGAAGTGTTCAAAGACATTCAGTTTGGCAGTTAATTGGTTTGTTTGGCTGGTAAGTTAAAAATTATTCTACTAATTTTATTTTTTAGTTTTAGTTCAAGAGATATTCTCTCACTGTAAATGGGCAAGTTCAAAAATGGGTTAGAGCCACCATGGTAGGTTTTGCTATCTCATACTCTTCAACAGCCTGGTCTAATGATATCACATTTCCAGCACTGCCATATTGCCGAAAAAAATATGCTACCAGTCATTTTCAAAAGAGCAGATAATGATTGTAATCGAAAAGTCTGACGAGGATAATTCAGTTTTAAATTTGAAAAAAAGTAAAATCAGGTTTTATTTTTAACCAATAAAATGTTTTATTGTCATTATCCTCTATAAATAATGCAGTCATTATGAAAATATCAAGATAAATGCAGTTTTTGTCTTTAGTACATTAAAAAAAACTATTTTTGCATAAATCAGGACATCATACTTAATTCATCAGTTGAGATACAGTGGAGCCCATTTAATTGTATATCTCTTAACTGAATAACCCGGGAGCGCAGTGGCTCAGTGGTAGTCTGTTGGACTTCTATGCTAGAGGTCCCAAGTTCGATCCCCATCCGGGACAACCCGCGTTGTGTCCTTGGGCAAGGCACTTTATCCCGGTTGCCTACATGGGGGAACGATGATGTCATGTACTAAGGCGTATTGCACGTCGATGATGCACATGTCTTCAACCGCTGTAACCCTGTGTGAGTGGAGCTTGAACAGAGTTAGAATGTTGAGGAGCTGACAGTTGCTCGTTGATGCTTGGTGGTTCTCTCCGGGTACTCCTTCCTCCACCCGTAAAACTGTCACAGTCACGATTAGCCATTGTGCATGAGTATGTGACCTTAAACACCAATAAATAAATAAATGATACTGAATAACCCTGTCAACTGAATATAATTTCTCAACACAAAACCATTTAACATATTTCCAGTACAAATTTGCCCTGTTAATTGAATATAGGTTATGGAGTAAACTCTTGTTAATTGAATAAAAAATCTTGTAACCTGTCGAGAAAGTACCCTGGCGCACCCCAATTTTTCTTTGTTTATAGACCTATATGGCCTCAGTATATCCAATACAGGCATTTAATCTTTTATATCTTGTTTGACAGAGATCATAGAGATCAAGACAAGATATTATGGAATAAATGCTAAGTTTATCTCTAGAATATGGGAAAGGGACACAATCTCTGTTAATTGAATACTCCTGTTAAATGAATAATTTTCATTGGCAAAGTGGCTATTCAATTAACAGGATTCCACTGTACTCTGAGGTGGGACAGGTGCAAGCTGCAGTGACAGCCTTTCACAAAATAAAAATTACAGAACAGGTGGTCTACGGTTTAATCATGATAAAGTTGTTTCATTTTATGGGTTGTGGTTTCTTGTCAAGTCTTGACTGCCTATACAAGAGGCAAGACTTTAGTAGAAATCACAGCCAGTCTGAAAATCTTGAGACTTTAATTTCTGCTGGATTAGCATGTGATGGTATGGGTGGATGTCCACCTGTTGGAGGTTCCAGTACCAAATACTTGTTTGTGTACATGTACTGTAGTTTTAAGAATGATAAGTTTTTTGATATTATTTCATGCTTTTATATATTTTCCTTTCAGGCTGACTCTGCTTTGTTAGTTCTCTCTTCGGGAACATTGGGAAATACCCTGCATCCTTATGTATTCAAGGTAAACATTTTAATAGTAATAGCGTTATGTAATAGAGAGGAAATGTAAATGCTTGTCAAAGGGATTGACTATTTCATGTGTCAAAGATTTTTTTTTTTATTCTCATTTTTACTTTTTAGGCCTAAAAAATTAAAAATGTGTTTCTCAGACCCTCCTGCATGGTCCTTGTGGCTGCCGTATGCTCTCTTTTTATACCCAATGTAAACTTAATAAAACTAAAAATTAAATGGTTTATGTCTGATATTTTACCCAAGTCACTTACCCGGTTGCTATTGTTTCGGGAAAATGTGTGAAAATTAGGTAGATTAAAGGGAGGCAGATTATAGTCAGTATCTAGTAAGTTTGTTCGCTTAACTCAATTCGGGTTCATTACCAACAACCAACCGGATAGGTGGGACAGACCAGATTAACCCATAAGAGCAGTATATTAATTAAAAATTACTTTATAAATACACTAAAAACCAGTACTGTGAGACATAAAGTCGAAGTAGTTTAGTAGTCCAATTTCACCAGCTAGAAATATCCATTGAAATGTTCAATTGAATTGTGTATTTTTCTGTATTTTCTTTTCCTGGGTGTAAACTTTCCCCCAGCAGTAAATTAGGGTGAGAGCCAGATTTAAGCAAACTCAACCTTCTCTGAACAGGCACTAAAGGAAGAGCAATAGCCCTCCGTATCACACACTGAACTTCTGGATTATCCTTGTACAATGTTAGAAGGAAGATGACCAGGAATTGTGCATAACTACAAGAATTCTGCTCTGTGTTTGCTTAGAGATGTGGGCATGTTTCTGCACTGAAACCGCAGTTTGTTGGTTGTTTAAGAAAAAAGAAAAAGAAAAAGAAACCCAAACAATCACTGGTTTGGGAGCAGCCCCAGCATGTTATCCATAACGGTTACAAAAAGGAAAAAAAATCCACCAATATGTGTTTTTGAAAGCTGGGAGTCATCCATTGGCCTATAAGGGAGAGTGGATGCTGAGCCTTGGCCTTCTGGTCTGCCTTCAGGGAAAACAGATGACGGAGTAATGGGAGGGAACCAGCCCCCCACCCCCCCACCCCACCCCCCCAAAAATAACAACAAACAATAAAAAAAAAACACACACACACACATCCACTCACAGACACACACCCGAACACCCTTAAAAGGGCTATTATATCTTTATTCAAATCTTTATTTATTTAAAATGTACACTCGTCCCAGCCAGGCAAGCTTTTTTTTGCATTTTCTGATTATACCCATGACCTCTTCTGTGATTATTGGTTCGGTTAATTCATGGTCATCCCCATCTTCATGCCTTTGGTCGAAGTTGGGTTCATTGAAAATTGAGTTGTTCTCTTGGACACATTTATTTACTTTTACCTTGAAATTATTGTCATATCTGTTCCCTTCTTGTGGATGATGAGCTTTCTTTAGAAGATTGGCAAAAGCACTGGCTTTTGCCTTGTCGTTCAGGGTCATAGTTCCGTTGCTAGTCTTCAGCGCATTTTTATTGGCTGAGGATACTAAATAATGCTGCATATTTATATACGTGAATTTAGTGAGTACTAAAAAAAGAACTCGCTTTAAAATAAACTGCACATTCTGCGAGTACTAAAAAAGAACACACTTTAAAATAACCCGCTTTATTCGTAAAAAGAGTTAAGTGCGATGAGTGTCAATAAAAAATTAAAACACACAATGGACAATCATCAACACGGACAAACATATATGGAACAGACTATAGCATGTTTACTTAACATATTAGTTATTAATTACCTACGACCAACCGGGTAGGTGAGACTAACCAAATAAAATTGATAAATTTGTCCCTTGAGTGCAAGAAGGCTTTGCAAGGCTTTAGCATTGCAAAGCCTTCTTGCTCTCAAGGGACGGAATACACCACCACCCATGCTATTCCGTAGATTATGAGGCCTGAAACATAAACCAAGAACATGAACTTTTGATGGCAAAGAAATAATTACAGAAATAAAAAATAAAATAAAAAAATGCTCACCTGCATGCACTTTTACAGATAATGGCCTGAGAAACAAAAGATCTACTTTGTGTAGCCTTATTCATATAGCTGGTGCTGTATCAACAAAATGTTGTGAAGGGATCTCTGATCCACTTCCATTACTATGTTAAATTACAGCTTTCCTTAAAAAAAATGAAAGAAACAGCAACCTTTTATCAATCATCCTTGTAATTTGATCATGGATCTGAAATGGCAAAATTATACCTTTGTCATTTTATAAACTGTGAACATGTGTATTTCAATTTTGCAGCCTGGAACAGCACTCAAGTTGACAAAATTTGATGTTGATCTTCCTTTAATACCAAAGCCTCCCAAGCTTACTTTGTTGGAAAGAGATGTTTCTATTGCAAATATGTAAGTAAGAAATTACATTCATTTTCATGCAAATCCTGGCAAATCTATATTATTTAATAAATAACTCATTAATATATACTTTATTTCCAAATGTAGCTTATGACCCCCCCAGCCCTCTACACACACGACAGAACACACACAAGGCCTATACAAAAATGATTGTTTCTCAATTTTATGATGAGGAAGGGAGGGGTTTTTTTTGTTTATTCACAATACAGTTCTGAAAATAGTTGGAATCAGAAATTTAACTACTTAACACTATCATGTGGCGAACCAATGTTTTCAGCTGTGAAAATTTGCCATAATGTAGTTGAAAATTTAACCAACTATATTTTGTCTGACAGAGCTCTGTGAACTCTGTCAAACAAGGTATAGTTGGTTAAATATTTATCCTACAAGTGCAAGAAAGTGCCACAGAAGAGATTTCCAGGTGAAAAAAGGTGATTTTCTATGATGAGGGGGATGCCAGAGACACAAGTATTTTTTTTAATATCTTAGTTAGAATAGGCTTGATTTATAATTTAGTTTTATAATGGGTAATAAGTTGTGGTTTTCAAGAAGAAAAATGAAGTAATATCAAAATTTGAATTACAATTTCTGTATATAGCCCTTGTTGGATTTCATTAGGTTACAGGTTGAAGAATGAAAATATTTTTGTTTAATATTTTTATTGAGATGTAGATTGTCTTGTAAATCATATTTAATAATATACAATCGTGTTAATTTTTTTCTGTATTATAGATATGGTGTGTTGTATATTGTTGTTTTGCGGCATCAAGCCAAACAAGGTGCTGGAGGTGCAGAAATTGTTCTATATCAAATCCAGAAGTGAGTATATAAAAAATATCACCGTCCCAGCAAATTAATTCCTTTTGTAATAATGGCCTGGGGAGACTGTAGGGTTTCTTTGAGGGTCAGCTAAAACCTTAAATCTTCAAATCAAATTGGAGGACTTGTTTGAGTTTGAACAAATACACACAACATTAGAAAACTATATGCCTTATTGTAGGGCAGCTATTTCAATAGAAAATCCCAGTATGTTATGTTCTTTTCTTGTAGAGAGGGACCAGCCAAGAAGACTGATGTACTGAAGCTAGAAATGAGTGGAAGGTTTGCAGTGAATGTTGTTGACAATCTGATCATGGTTCATCATCAGGCATCAAAGGTGAAATGTTGCTTGTAATCTTTTTACAAGTTTCCCTCAGCATTTTATTTTATGGCTTACTGACTGTCTCTCTTTTAACTTCTGTACCTAACAACATGGTCAAAGCTATCCAACATAATGTAACCAATGTCCAACAACATTTTTTATTTGGAAGAAAATACAAAAATTATTTCTACATAATATTGGCTGTTGAGAAGTGGGAGGCCAAGGAGATGTTAAGATTTTCACTTCAATACCTGCAGCAGATATTATCAATGTCATAAACCCTTCAAAGATATTTATGACTAAGTGGATGAGAATGTGTATTCTGTATGCTTGAGATCATGATGCAGAAAGAATCTGTTAACCAAACTCATTTGCATCTGCTGAAACTATCATAGCATAGTATCTCGTAGGATGGGAGGGGAAGGGTTGTCTTAGAGGTGGGTGGTATTGGAATTTTGAGTTTGGTATCGGTTTCGGTATTTTTAGGGGGGTGGGGTGGGGGTATACTGCAGTATAGGTTTGGAATTTGGTATCTAACTTGAATGAAATTTCTGGAAAATACCAAAGGGGAATTCACACCAGGAAAATACAGAATGAGTTTTTCTTGTATCATTCTACCACAGTGTCACAAATGCCACTGCCAATGAGTTCAATAATGGTATTCTTTTGCCAACACAGATCATATCTACAGTAATTTTGTAACTTGTTCCAAGTAGACCTTAACCTTTAACCCTTTACCTAACATGAAAAGCAGATGACACTTGCAAAAAAAATTCTTGAATAACTATTTTTTTTCATTTTTTGTCTCAAAAACATAGGTTATGACCCCTCGTTGGAACAAGCTCGACGAGCTCATTCCAACGAGGGGTCATAACCTATGTTTTTGAGACAAAAAATGAAAATATAATGAAAATTAATTGGCGATTTTTGAGAATAGCGCTGGCCGGTTTTGGCCGTTACGTTGGGTAAAGGGTTAAAGGCCTGTTTCAAGCTGTTGCGATCTCAGAGCTTGTGCCCTTAACAAGCCAGCATTAGGCAGTCCTACTGACAATAGACAACAAATCACGTGGGCAGTGATTTCTAGTCAAGTCTGGGCTGCCTTAACAGACAGCCAGAACTTGACTGGAAATCACTGTTAAGCAATTGGACTTGTACAGGCTGTAGTCTAGTGGGAATTCAGACCAATTGCCCAGGCCCTTAAGGATTAACAAAACTAAAAAGAAAATCGGTCACTTCATTTATGAAAATGAACACTCCCACTGCTATCAAGCCTCAATAAGGCCTTATAAATAATGGAAAATTTGATAATACAAATGGTTTTGGTATTCAGTGATTGATGCATTTCAGTTTTTAGGTATCTCCAAGATATCAGTTCGGTTTTCCAGTAGTATGTTGCCTATATATAGTTTGTCTCAAACCAGATACACTCCATGTGGTTAAAAAATAGAGAAATAAATGTATTTTTGGCTTCATATCTTGTTGGGAATATTTTAAACTTTTTGATTGTACAAGGAATACCAACAAACAGGTTTTACAACTTTTATCAGTGTCTCTCTGGTCCCATGGCATTATATCATGATGATTGTGTGTATTCAGCATTACCCAATCCAATACAGGCATGGAAAATGTGTTAAGAAAACCATTTGCAGAATCCAGCCTTCATAAAAGTATGGCATGTAAGAATGCATTTTGTTGGTCATTGTGACGTGAATAAAATTCTTCAACTTGAAGTGTCAGTGTCATGCAAGAAAATAAACAGACCACCGAAGGTGATATTTTTCTTTAAAAATCTAAGCTCCATTCTTTGAATTCAAGTTTAACTTTCAACCAGGTGAGTATTTTCAAGATATTTTTCATCAGATTTAGTCAGGGCTGCCACACAGCAGCCATCGGTAGATTTAATGAAAAATTCATTGAAATTTAACGCAAGGAATCATTAGTGAAAAAATCCATTCAATTTACAGAGAGAAAATTTGATTAAATGTGTCCAAATTCTACAGATCTCAGTGGCAAGAGCAATTTTGTCCTGGGCAGGAATATCCCCCAGCAGCATGCAGGGGAACACAACCCATGTAGAGAACAAGGAACAGGAATCAATTACCCTTGCAGGAGTTTTTCCCACATTTCACTCACACCTGTAGTGATCGTGGAAAAACCTGAAAAACTCCATCTTTGGTTGTTGATTCCTCTCTCATACTCCACCCTCATTGTGTTCTGTCTTATTAATTGTGTAAGAGATGACCTCTAAAGCCTTAAAAAGTTAAAAATCTGTTTCTCAGGCCCTCATGCATGGCCCTTTCAGCTGCCACATGCTCTTTTTATAACCAATGCAAACTTAAACATAATATATAATAATTAAATGGTTTATGTCTGATATTTTATCCAAGTTAATAAAATGCATCAATATATTTGTCCCTTGAGTGCAACAAGGCTTTGCAATGCTAAACAAAGCCTTCTTGCACTTAAGGGACAAAATACACCACCACCCATGCTGTTCTGTAGCTTATGAGGCCTAAAGCATAAAACAAACCAAGAACATGAACTTTTGAAGGCAGGAAAATAATTACAAAAAAATAAAATAAAAAACCACCCGCCCACATGCAATTGTACAAAAAATGGCCTGAAAAACAAGATCTACTTTGTGGGGCCTAAAGGAACTTTTTTCATTGGAATCTTTTCAAATGTTACTGGACTTTACCATCTTACCAAGCAGATTTACTATTCTTTAGTGATTGTAATCAGTAGATGCCATGTTATATGATTACTCTCAACTATTCATATTTTGCAGTGTGATTTTTACTTTTTTATTCTATTTCAGACCTCAGTTATATTCGATATAAAATTGGAATGTCAGCCAGATGGTGCAGTTAAACACCATTACCCAGTATTATCACCACTACCAATTAAGCCATTCAAGTTACTTTTACCATGTAAGTTAATTATCCAGTGGAATCCTGTTATCTGGATAGCCAGAATATCATAAAATATTCAAATAGCAGGAATATTCTGTTATACTGAATTACATTAATTACCATCATTCTAATGATACATTTACAGAATTTAGTTCATTATGCCAGATCACATCTATCAAACAATATAGAAAGTATTAACTACTCAATTCCAGTTGTGTTTTCCTAATTTGTAAACTGGGTAGGTGGGAAGGGACCTCTCTACTCCAATGCAGCTGATCAGTCAGTATCCTTCCCACCACAGTGGACAGCTTGGGGTTAACAGAAAGTCTTCAAGACAATCATCGGCCTGCTTAAGCAGTTTTTCCTAGTTCAGTGTTGGCTGCCTTTACATGCAGCCAACACTTTACAAGAAAATGCTGCCCAGCTTCAAGATTTGCAAGTAAAGTTGTGTCATTTGTCAAAATTTCATCAAGGTCCATCAGGGTTAAAAATTGTGTAAAATATAACACTGTCTATTAAAAAGGTTACTCCATCAACTCCAGAATATTCCATATTTGTTACAAAAAACATTCCATGTGAAGGCAATAAAACAGTACACCATGGAGTGTTTGGTCCATTTAATTTATTGGTCATAAGCACCTTCTGCATATTGAACTGAGTGGACTTTTTTAAAAAAAAGGTGAAATGCATCAAAAACACCACCTATTGTCAAAGAAGATTAGATAACTGCATTATCACACCTGAGTCCACTAAAATGGTAACTGAATTTGTAAAAGCCAATTCTAATGGTGTCAGGTAACCTCATTCCTTCATTCAGGAGTGTCAAGTATGATAGCATCTCCTGGTAAGGATTGAAAGCTGGGCAACTGAACACTCTCATATAACTCTCCCACGTGCTGTCGGCAGTGTGTATATCTGATTTCACGCCATTTTTTTTTTATTCACCATTTTCTTTTCAAAACATTCCTGCTTATTCTTCAACTTTGGTGCTGAATGTTGTTGCAGAATTAAATTTTTTATTTCCTGATGAATATTCACAGTGAACAATTCAATTTTCTACCACAAAACCCTTTTTCTAATTATTAGCTGTCAAAAGATAGTTTGAAAAAGTATTTTGGAGTATGTGAAGCAATTTGTATCTAGATTTTGTAAAAAGATTTATACAGACAGATGAAAAAAAATAATTAATCCTTTTATTTAAAATATGGACAAATTGACTTTCTTAAAACTTTTACCTTATGTAATCACCTTTTCCAGCCAGCCCTGCTCACCAAAATTGGTATTCAAATTTTTTATATATTTTTGCCTCTAAAACATAGCAGGCGGACCACCACTGGAACAAGCTTAATGAGCATGTTGCAATGAAGGGTCATCAGCTATGTTTGACAAATAAAAGAAAATGTATACCAAGCAGTTATTGAAGACATTTTTCTTTAAAAGTGTCTGCCAGTCATGGCAGATAAAGAGTTGAAATAAATTTCTTTGAAGAAGAGTTTTAAATTCAACAACCTTGTGTCATTAAGTAGTAATAGGATTATCTTTGTTTGGAAAAAAAATTGAAGTTTACAGATTTTCTCCCGAATTGTTAGATTGTGGAGCACTTAGCTTTGCAGTTGTGCCTGTATGCCATGAAAGACATGGTATAATACTGGTCCCTGGAACTGTAGACAACACAGTTGCCTTGTATTGTACAAAAATGTTCACAATAGATATTTAGTCATATGTGTGGCAATATATTAACTGGCTAAAATAATTTTTAATGATCGAACAATTCACCCAATGGTATACGAAAATAAAAAAATGAAATTTCATTAACTCCTAGCACTCTGGTAGTGCAACAGAATTTCCTTCAATCACTCTGTTTTTCTCTTGTTTAACTATGAATTTAACCAATTATATCTTGTTTGACAATTATATCTTGTTTGTTCACTGAGCTTTGCCAAACAAGGTGCATTTGGTTAAATATCAACCTGCATTAAGGGACATATTTGCTGCTGAAAACTTTGTCATTTTGACATCAGAGTGTAGAGGGTTAGTTTTTTTCCACTCAACTCAAAGCTTGCGATGCATCAAAGGAATCAGCCTGTCAGGGAGAGGTCATTAAATTTGAATGAAAACTACATACTCATTTAGAAGCAAATGCTATTTTGGTCATTATTGATTTCCAGGGTTACCATTTACAATAGAGTGTCTGTAAGAATAATAAATTATATCAATACAATTATTGCCCATTAGGACTCCCTCCACAGGAAATCAAACGGATCAAGCTTGTTTACTTGGCAAACAAGTTCTTCCATTCTACTTAATTGCTCCATGCAAAAGTTCATAGCATATTGTTTTTATTCCCAAATTAATGACACATTTTGGATTGAATAAAAATGAAAAGTAGAAACCCAAAAATATCCTCGTCCAACATTTTGATTCCAAGTAGATTCATAACAACGGTACATTAAATATCAGCTACTCAAACATTTTGCTGAGATAAGTTTATTGTTAGGGTAAGATGACAGTCTTCCAAACACACATTGAGAAGTGCTCTTTCATCTTGTGTCAGATGTTCTGGGTTTCTACCCTGTCCTTCTTGGATCACAACATTTTCTATTCTTTTGTACATTGGCCCCCCAAAAGTTAAAAATCTGTTTCTCAGGTCCTCCTGCATGGTCCTTTTGGCTGCTGCATGCTCTCTTTTGTAACGAGTGCAAAGTTAAAAAATTAAAAATTAAATGGTTTATGTCTTATATGTTTATGTTTATATCTTACCCAAGTTGATAAAATTTATAAATTTGTCCCTTGAGTGCAACAAGGCTTTGCAATGCTTCAGTATTGCAAAGCCTTCTTGCACCCAAGGGACTAAATACACCACCACCAATGCTATTCTGTAGATTATGATGCCTAAAACATAAAACAAACCAAGAACATGAACTTTTGATGGCAAAGAAATAATTAAAGAAATAAAGAATGAATTAAAAAGATGCCCATCGACATGCAATTTTACAAAAAATGGCCTGAGAAACAGAAAATTTACTTTGTGTGGCCGTATGCTTATATTTTCAGAACCTGAGATCTAGTAACTTTCTCGAATGCAAACTGTATAAACAGTAGAGATGTATTTTAAACACTTTGTCTTTTGAATATTAGGAAAATGTAGCAACAGTTTCAGCCAAACCAGCAACCTTCTGAATCTCTTGGCAAAAGAGCAGTTTCATTTTGATATGAAGGTGTGAATGAATCTTTTGTGAAGGCAAGCAGTCATTTCCATCACATGCAGTTGGATTTATTCTTGTTTAATGAATATTGAACATTGCCAAGTTTTGTTCCCCTAAACATATGTTTAAAGTGATTATGAAATTTTTACTATTGCTTTTATTTTTGTCAATGGAAACTATCAATCTCGCACACCCTTTTAGTATATTGTGATTATTTTGATTTACTTTTCTAAAATGCATTGCATATGTTTGTAGAAATTCCTTGACACTTTAGAAATGTTATGACATTAATTTTCCAAACACGTGTCATTTATTTAAAAAATACAAATCAATGTGCTTTCAGTCTTGGGATGGAACCATAAATGATCGATGAAACTTGATTTTATAACTGATGCAGTCATGATATAGCCATAGGTGCTGGCAGTGACACTAACCCTTTTCACACTGTAATGGCTATAACTGGCCAATGCTATTCACAAAAAAACACTATTGAAATTTAATTATCTTTTCCTCAATTTTGTTCCTTCAAAATAGTTTATGACCATCACTGGAATGCGCTCAGTGAGCTTGTTCCAATAAGGGCTCATAAGCTATTTCTTTAAGACAGAAAATGAAATTTGTTTGTTATGCAGAACATTTGTTGGTAAGTGTTGTCTGCTATTCATGCTAGGCTAGGGATCAAACACAAAACATAAATAAATAAATTAGGACTGCCAATAAAAATCTAGCTCTCTACCAGTTGATAGGACCAAACAATTTGAAGTGGACCTGTTGCACCCTCAGTACTTGGGCAAACAAGTGCTTCAGTCATCATTAATCAATCTATATGATGCAGATCAATTGGTTACAGTCACCCTAACCTCGATGAAAACACACGGATCAGGAGTGATAAAGAACTTACTGGATCTTTATCCTCCACGCCATACATCCTTATAGTTTGAACAGGCTTGACTTTTACTCCTTTTGATTGTAAGTACAGTGGAGCCTACTTAATTGGATATCTCTTAACTGAATAACCCTGTTAATTGAATATAATTTCCCAACAGAAAACCATTTATCATACCTTCGGTACAAATTTGACTTGTTAATTGAATATAGGTTATAGAGTAAACTCCTGTTAATTAAATAACAATCTTGTAACCTGTCGAGAAATTATCCTGACTCTCCCCAGTTTTCCTTTATTTATAGACCTGTTTGGCTTCAGTACATCCAATACAGGCATTTAATCTATTATATCTTGTTTGACAGAGCTCATGGAGCTCTGTCAAACAAGATATAATGGAATAAATGCTAAGTTTATGTCTAGAATACAGAAAAGTGACACAATCCCTGTTAATTGAATACTCCTGTTAATTGAATAATTTCCATTGGCAAAGTGGCCTATTCAATTAATAGGGTTCCACTGTAGTTGGTTACAATCACTAACCCACATTTCATTGATCTGAAATCCTGTATGTATGCGAGTTATAGACTTAGTTTGCTTTGACATGCTTACATTTATTTTTGCTGAATAGAGTGTATATTGCTCACAGATGTAACATTTAGCATGTAAAGAATGAATATAATAAGCAATGTATAGTTTTAAGTTGCTTAAATTAAAATATATATTTATTTGTGCTATATTCTAATATTTATAGGTATTAATTCAGGTAATTATTTTCTCTTTAGCCTTTATCCCACTGAATAATTCAATGTCCATTTTTATCATTAAAAAATCACTGCCATTCCTCAAGACTTGTAGGTAATGGTGTTGGGCAATTTGGTAAAAATTGTTTTGGCCCTTTAACTCCTTACATGCTACTGGTAAATATTCCTGCCCAGGACATAATTTCTCTTACCACTGAAATTAGTATCATTTTGGTACATCTAATCCAATTTTCCCCATGTAAACTGCATGGATTTTTTCACTAATGATTTCTTTAGTTAAATTTAGATGAATTTTTCATCATATCTATTCATGGCTGCTCTGAAGCAGCCATGACTAGATTTGATGAAAAATTCATCTAAATTTTCCACATGTAAACTGCATGGATTTTTTCACTAATGGTTTCTTTAGTTAAATTCAGATGAATTCTGAAGCAGCCATGACTAGATTTGATGAGAAATATCTTGAAAATACTCAGCTGGCTAAGAGTTAACCCTTTACCTTATGAATCGGCTGCATCCTCTCGCAGAATTTTCAGATTTAGCTGTTGAAATTTTTTTTTTTAAAGTTTCAACAAAACCACATCATGTTACCCCTCATTGAAATGAGTTCATCAAGCTCCTTCCAGTGAGGAGTCACATAATATGGTTTCATTGAAATTGTTTGAAAAAGTTTAAAAACAATACTTGAAATAATAAATTTTGATATCCTGTTCGTTGGGTAAAGGGTTAAGGTTAATCATAAAACATATAATAAATTCATAAAAACAGTTTTGTTTTGAGAAATAGGTTTTTTAAAAACCTTTTTAGGCCTTAACTGTTGCATTTATTAAATTTTTCTTCAAACATTCATCTCTCTTTGACCACATATTCATAAATGAGCACTCTAAATGCCTGTATAATACAACCTATGAGTTGAAAACAGTTTTCTTTAGTGTTCAAGCTTGGACATAATTTCTTGGAGGGTGCCGGACAAAATGACAGGTACAAACTGACTCCTGTCAGACATTTAGAGACCCTACAGGTCAGGGGTAAAATTTTGCCAGCAAAGCATAGGTGCCATCCACTGAAATTAGCTCTGGGTTTGACATTATAATTATAATTAAGAAAATATAACACATACCTTGAAGGGTTTATACCATATCATTGATAAGTCAGTGTGACGACAGTACTTCAATTGAAAACACTGCATTCGGGTTGCTTTTGACAATTGTGAATAAGGAAATTCAAATCAAGGGGAAGCACTGCATGTTCGATACGTTGCGGGAGTAATCCCCTGGGAAAGTGTCCATCCACAATATCCCTGTTTTATGTTTTTGTTTTGCATTGAATTTAATATAATGTGGTATACAGAATTCATAAATGATTGTTGTGTATTATGATGATGGGAAATAAACTGTTATGAATTTGTACTTTCAATGAACAAAAATATAGAGGAGCAATTATTCACTCACCATTCCCATGCGTCACTGCCCCCTTAACTATGAAAATTGGCCTTAGACAGAGTGACTGGCACAAGCAACTGGCCATCTGACAAATGCATTACTGAGTTGGACTTTGTCCTTGTCTGACCTCTTATATTCAGGCTTGTTAGTGTTGTTATTTTTATTTTGCATATAGAGTATAGGTGCAGGTCATTTCACCAGTAAGGACATTTCAACCAGAATGGTTCCATCAGGAAAACTTCCCTCTTCAGACATTTCCCCCAACAGACTCTCACTCCAGATGTGTTTTTAACATATTAACATCTTATTAAATAACAAGAAAGAAAATTGATAACCTTTTAAAATCATTCTTAGAAGATTTTGTGCAAAGCTTTCAATGAAATTGAATCAGAGAGAGATTAATCAGTATTTTCAACTTATGACTACAGGTTGAAAATCTTCAGCATTCTCTGGTATCATATAAATTTGTCAACATTGTGTAAAATATTTAAAAAAAATTAAGATAGGAATAGATCATTTGATATTTTTCTCCTCATGACTGCAGTTAGAAACACTAAATTATCATCATACTGAATTACACAATGTAAATATGATAGTGTTCTATATGTTGTAGTGTTTCTGTTAATGACAGGACTTCTAAATTTTGTATTTCTCAGTCAGACCCGCACAAGGCATTTGTAGAGCATAATGAGAAAGTATTGTTGGTTGGAAAGAAATTAAATACTAAAAAACTTCACTTTCCATTTGTTTATTATTCAACCCTTTACCCAACTTAACGGCCAAAACTGGCCAGCACTATTCTCAAAAATTGCCAATTAATTTTCATTATTTTTTCATTTTATGTCTCAAAAACATAGGTTATGACACCTCATTGGAACGAGCTTGTTGAGCTCGTTCCAACGAGAGGTGTCATATCCTATGTTTTTGAGACAAAAAATGGAAAAAATTTGTTGTTCAAGAATTTTTTTGCAAGTGTCGTCTGCTTTTGATGTTAGGTAAAGGGTTAAATGAAATAGTACTATTTTGAATGTGATGCAGTCATCCAGAGGTAAGCGTCCCAAAGAAAAATATCATGTAGGAAGATGATCCCTTTGATTTTTGTTTATATCCAGGTTGGTAGAATATGTAGATTCAGTATAAATTGATAATTCACTGGGATAAAGGTTAATATACTTTTAGTTTTTCCTTCATGTATATATATGTATATCTCTTTCAGTTAGGTGTAAAGTTAGATCACAATCCTGTGCATATTTTAGGAATATAGGAATAAATATATTAAGTTTTTCACTGTGGCAGTTTTTCACATAGTGTAGGGAAGGATGTTTGAATTATTTAGTGCTTGAGAGTTTATGTGCATCCTTTGGGTGGTTTGTTTATTTTTGTGACTTTTACATTTCTTTGACTTTTTTTTTTAATGATCCACCTCCACCCGGGGTAGGTATAGCATATCTGTGGTGGTTATAATTATGTTTTATTTTTATTTTGTTTAAATTGATGAACACACAACATTACACAAGAGACAAGTGATAGGAATAATATTTTACTCCTAACATAGCTTTTGGTACCTTATTAAATAGTATTAATCGAATGAGCTTGCGCCAGGAAGGGAGCATAAGCTATGTTTGGGAAGAAAAAACTCCTTCAGTGTTATAGAGGTAATTCATTCTCTCCCACCTGTAGTGCTTGGCCAACTTTTTAGTATTTTGTGATCTGACCATTTGAAGCTGCTGTGATCTTGCTTGAGCTTGACTTGCAAATATAGTGGAACCCTGTTATTTGAATAGCCAGTTTGTTTGTAAAAATTATTCAATTAACAGATGTATTCAATTAAGAGGGATTTGGTCATTTTCATGTATTCTGGAGATACACTGAGAATTTATTCTATTCTATCTTGATTGACAGAGCTCGTGGAGCTCTGTCAAACAAGATTTTATAGATTAAATTCTGGTATTGGATGTACCAAGTTCAAAAAGGCAAAAAAAAACAAGGGGAATTCAGTAGTTTCTCAACATATTACAATTTTTTTTATTCAATTAACAGGATTTATTCTATAATTTATATGTAATTTAAAGATCAAATTTGTGCTGAAGGTATGGTAAATGGTTTTATGTTTGGAAGTTATATTCAATTAACAGGGTTATTCAATTAAGAGATATCCAATTAAATGGGCTCCACTGTATATTGGAGTGAAACTAGTTTGTTGCTTTTTAATCTCTTTTTATATATGATATAAGTTTTCATGTCATAACATTGCATTGAAATACAAAAAAATGATTAAGCAAAACAAAAAACACAGAAAACTAAGTATATTACACAAAAAATTTGTCATATTGTAATAAAACAATTGCATGTAAAAATTTTTTCCGATTGAGAAGAGAGCAAGCTATTGTGCATACAGCGCAAAGCCAACAAGGAGGCTTTCAGCATTTTTCAGTAGAGCCATGATAGTGGCTACTAGCACTCAACCAGTTAAATAGTATAAATTGAGTCTTGGAATGCCTTCAATGATCATCTCTAGGGACAGCAGACTTTTTTTTAACTGCTGAGTAAAATATTTATTCTCCACTTGCGTGTCTATGTGTGTTTTCCTCCAACTCAGACATCTTTTTGTACTACAAAATATTTGTTCCAACTGGGCTGCAATAGAACCCCATTAACCCTCTGCACACTGAGATCAGCAAAAATTCAATCAGCAGATATTACCCATAATACAACTTGAAATTTAGCCAGTTCAGTCTTGTTTCACAGAGCTGAAGGAGCAAGACTAAATTCTTTCAATTTTCAGTTGCATTATGGCAAAAATTTTAAGCTTTAAATTTTGATATTTCGTTAGCATGCAAAGGGTTAATTGAATAGCCACTCTGTAAGTGAGAAGTTTTCAATTAAAAGGGGTATTCATTTAACAAGGATTTCATCACTTTCCTATATTTGAGACATAAACTCAGCATTTATTCTATTATACCTTGTTTAATAGATTTGAAAGTCTGTAACCTGTATACAATTAACAGGTCAATTTTGCACTGAAGATATGATAAATGGTTTTATATTTGGAAGTTATATTCAGTTAACATGATTATTCAATTAAAAATAACCAATTAAGTGGGCTCTGATGTATTTACCTTATCAGTTACAGGTAGTAGGCTGCACTTAGAATGAGCATGAACAGTCTATTAACCTTTTACCTTAACCATTCACAAAGAACAAAACAAATATTTAAAACCTTTCTTGGGCTGGCACAATTATGAAATTTCATGATTGATTTTTGAAGAAGAATCAATTAAAGTCAACTTTAGTCATACTCTGTAACCCCTAGAAACAGCTGTATAGAAAACAATATTTTGGTCATTAGGTCCCTGGGCCGGACATTACCCTTTACCCAACGTAATGGTCAAAACTGGCCAACGCTATTTACAAAAATCACCATTCAATTTTCATTATTTTTTTCATTTTTTGTCTTAAAAACATAGCTTATGACCCCCTCATTGGAATGAGCTCATTGAGTTCGTTCCAATGAAGGATCATAAACTATGTTTTTGAGACAAAAAATGAAAATATTTAGTTATTCAAGAATTTTGTTTGCAAGTGTTGTCTGCTTTGTGTGTCAGGTAAAGGGTTAAGCATACAGGTATGCTGCATGCATACTGCTCTCCAAGGAAAATTCAGAATCTTGGCCATTTCAGGCCCAAACCCAAGCCTGGGCTCAGGTTTGGACCTGAGGTGGTCAAGAGTCTAATAATAGCCACATTGAGATTTATCCTTGGGAAGGGCAATTATTTGTACTGCCATACTTTCTAGAATGCCAGACCTGGTGTCATGTGTTGTATCTATATACTTCTTTCCCATATCATTTCTATGTACTTTGATATTCTACAAGCTCTGGCACTTCTTACGAGCATGATGGAGAGGCGAGTAATAACTAATAATTCATCAGTAATTCATCAATAAAGGATTGATGAAAACCCATGATAGTCAACTTTGAAATTGTAGTTGATTATGAGTCTTTCCGA